>CM076582.1:728957342-729412379 GCA_034641835.2 Pinus albicaulis | reverse complement strand
CCAATACCTACGGAGTCAATCACATCTCTCTTCCAGTGCGCTTCTTATACCTGTATAGTCTATGTACATCCTTGGTTTCAGGGATCAAATTGGTCCGAACTGCGCAGGTATTCAGTAGTGCTTGGAGATTACCTACAGCCTGCAGATTTTGCAGCAGCTTCAAACATGCCTTTAAAAAGGGCTTAACACCTTCCTCTACCTGAGGTTGCATTGGTGGCAGTGTGGGGGCTGTTGGTGTTGTTTTTTCTTTGACAAGCATGCCTTCCCGGGACGAAAGCTCCTCTTTTGCTCCCTGGGTGACCAGCCCGCTGCATGTCATGAATTTTGCACAGGGATCCGCCTTTCTTAGCTCGTGTAGAAATTTGAATAACTGTTAAATTATTCACCGAGATTATCCTGATCATACACTATTTGAGCTTCATGCATAATACATAACCTCTTCTACTATTGATCATTAATTGTAGAAATATAAACAATCACATGCGCACATTAAAACCATAAACAATCACACATAGAAACACAGTATTTATGGGAAAGCTTAAAGCTGAAAACCCCCAACTATCTATATATTATAATGATAGAGATCATGTAACAATCATTGTACAAACTCATCACAAGCTCTCAGTACAATCTCCAATTTTTACACACTACACAAGCTCAGATCTAACAAAACACATGCTCCAATATGCTCCACCTATTAGCCTGCCTCTACTGCACAATCCAAGATGAATAATGGCCCAATCTGAGTTCGAATCCCTCTAGTATGCACTGTGCAATCCTCATTGGCATCTCCATCAATGTGTGGTGCAAACTCATGCACCAGTATAGTCACACTTGCTCTTTCACCTACCTCTCCACTGGTCTCCACCGAAACTGTCCATGCACTGAAGTTAACTGATGTATTCCTTAGTTGATTTATGAGTTTATAATTAGTGAATTAATTAATAATTAATTCACACCACTCTCACTAGTGTATCAATCAGTTAGACTAGATACAACTAGCTCAACTATGTTTAACTCAGTTAAACTGAATACAACTCCACTAACTTCCTCAATCAACTCCACCAAACTCTGTCACACGAGTTCTAACTGAAGTCAACATGCAATAGCTCCACTAAACCCTCGGGGAATAGTAATTCATACATCCAATTGCATGTGCCACATACGTACTTAAGCTGAAGTGCTCAAAGGGATAAGATAATGTTTAGAGTCAAAATATTGAAATGAGGCTAATAATATTTGACATATCTATATTTAGGCATTAATCTAAAAATAGATTAGCCCAATTTTCTAAAAATAGAAGTCCATCCATTTTTTAAAACTCGACCAACCATCCACAAATAGCATCCTACAACTCATGAACATGATCCATATGTCTAAAAATAGACATAGTCTAACAATAGACTTTGCGCCAAAAAGCCTTTGCGGGCCCACTTAGTGAAGGCGACTTCTTTTCACTAAGCTCATCATCTTGTTGCAATCTCGACACTCCCTCTCCAGCAACTATGGCACCCTCGCAGCCCTATCCACCCGCCCGCGTGGTATTGAATTTGCTCCTGGTGGCGTCCTTCATCAAACAAGATATTAGCATCTGATCCTCGGGCGGAATATGTATGAAAGTAACATGATCTTCCGCTGCACACAATCTCTGATATGATGATACCAGATGTCAATGTGTTTAGATCTATCATGAAATACTGGATTAACCGAGAGTTTGATGCAGCTCTGATTATCACAATAAATCACAGTAGGCTCTAAGTGTGAACCGAACAACCCGACCAGGATCTTCCTCATCCATATAGCCTCGCATGCAGCCAAACTTGCTGCCATATACTCGGCCTCTGCTGAACTGAGTGCCACGGATCTCTGCTTCCTGCTTTACCAAGAAACTGTTGTCGACCCGATACTGAAAATCCCTCCAGATGTGCTCTTTCTGTCAGTTGGGCTCCCTACCCAATCTGCATCCGTGAAGCCACAGAGCCTCACCTCATCCGACTGTCTCTACCACAATCCATATCCCGATGTGCCTATGATATATCTCAATACATGCTTCCCCGCCTTCCAAAAGAGCTTGGTAGGCTTAACCATAGATTGTGAAAGCTGGTTAACTGCATAGCATATGTCGGGTTGTGTATTGACTAGATACATAAGCGACCCCACCAACTGTCGATAAACAGTGGCATCCACTACCTCCGCCGAAGTAGCATCCTCCTTCCTCCAACCACCAGGAAGAGGAGTATCAACAGGCTTGCAGCCATGCATGTTGAACTTCTCTAGTATCTCCCGGGCATACTTACCCTGAGAAACAAACAGTCCACCACTGCGCTGCCAAATTTCCAATCCCAGGAAATAAGAAGGAGGCCCAAGTCCTTCATCTCAAACTCTTTTGCAAGATCAACCTTGCATGAGTGTATCAACAGTTCATCACCTATCAAAATCAAATCATCTACATAAAGTACAATGATCAACGACTTACTCTCCACCACAATCTGGTATAGGTTGGGATCCGCCTCACTCTTGGAGAATCCAAGTCCGGTGAAATAACTATCTATCTGTGTGTACCAAGCACGAGGTGCTTGTTTCAACCCATACAACGCTCTCTTGAGCCTGCACACATGCAACTCGCTGCTGAAGATCTCAAAACCTTCGGGCTACTCTATGTACACCTCCTCCTCAATGAATCCGTTGAGGAATGCAGTCTTCACATCCATCTGATGAATGTGCCACCCCATCTGTACTGAGAGAGAAAGAATCGTCCGTATGGAAGAATACCTTGCGACAGGTGCAAAGGTCTCCTCATAATCGATCCCCTCAATCTATGAAAAGCCTCGGGCAACAAATCTTTCCTTGTACTTCTCCACACTCCCGTCAGCTGCCTACTTCACTTTGTAGATCCATCTCGAACCCACCACTGATTTCCCCTCCGGTCTCGGGACAATCTCCCATGCACTGTTTCTGACAATCGAATCATACTCTTCCACCATGGCATCTACCCATGCAGGGTCCTGCACAGCTTCCTCGAAAGAGGATGGCTCTGTCACGATACACTTGCTCATAAGAGCCATGTATCCAATATACCGGTTAGGTGACTATCTCTATTTGCGCTGTGATGTAGGTGCTCCTACAACCTTCTCTACATCTTGAGCCAGTCGCTCAGCTTCTGTAGTGGGCTTCCACCCTCTGATGGTTGGCGCTGCCTGATTGGTCTCTTCCACTCCATGAACCTCCTCTTGTGGCTGATCCACATCTTGAGGCTCATCCTTAGGAACTAATAGCTCCTCATCTGCATGCAAGTGTGGCTCCCTCTCAAGCGAACACTTCATGGCTTTCTCCTCATGAAATTTTATATCCCATCGCACAACAGTCTTGCGACTGTCTGGCAAATACACACGATAGTTGTGGGGCATATCAGTGTACCCCACAAATATCCCAACCTCTGCGGTCAGCTCCATCTTCTTCCTGGCATCCTTTGTCACATGAATGTAAAAAGGTGAACCAAAAATCCTCAAATGGGAAATATCAGGCCTCTTACCAGAAAATGCCTCCTTGGGTGTACTCATGCTAAGTATCCTATGAGGACAACGGTTCTGCACATATACTGCAGTATTGCATGCCTCCGCCCACAAGTGAATGGGTAGGCCCTGATCATGCAACATCACCCGTGCAACACCCACGATCATTCTGTTCTTCCGCTCAGCAACCCCGTTCTGCTGTGGGTTATGAGGTGCTATGAGTTCTCTTCGAATTCCTTCTGCGCTGCAAAAGTCCTTGAATTCGCCAGAGATAAATTCACCACCATTGTCGCTCCTAAGAGTCTTCACCTGCTTCCTCGATTCTTTCTCAACCAGTGCCTTGAACTCACAGGACTTTGAGTATGTCTCGCTTTTCTTCTGCATGAAGAAGATCTAGCACTTACGAGAAAAATCATCAACAAATATCACATAATACCTGTGCTTTGCTGTCGAAGCTACTGAGAAAGGTCCACACACGTCTGTGTGAATTCTCTCAAGGATCGTCGTGGCACGACTATCCTTCTCGTGAAAGGTAGCTTTCACAAATTTTCCCAAGGTACACCCCTTGCACTGATCTATTTGTGAGAAGTACCCTTAGGAAGCCCAGTACAAATCTACTGCAGTGTCTTCAAAGCTCCATGGTGAAGGTGGCCCAATCTCCGGTGCCACAACTCGCCATCATCCCGGCTCACCACTCCTTCTGCCTTGCTTGCCATTGCTACGAAACCATCTACCTGCAATTGATAAAGGTTCTTAACTCGAACCCCCATCCTTCGGGTCTCACCAGTTGCCTTACTGCACAGGAAAGCCTTTCCCTCGCTAAAGACAACATCATATCCCTTGTCTTCTAACATCGCCACAGAGATAAGATTCTTCTTCAATCCTGGAACATGCATCACTTCCTTCAATACAAAGGGTTTACCAGACTCCCTCTCAAAGGAAATGGTACCGATACCAGTTGCACTGTATCTACCATCGTCACCCATCTCGATGTGCACTCCAAGATCTTTCTTATCCAGATCAGTAAACAAATATCGATCTCCTGTCATGTGAAAAGATGTACCATTGTCCAGAAACCACACTGAACCCATCACACTTGAGACCAAGCATGCGATCAATGAAAAATCCAGCTCAAACTGCGAGGCTAAGGCCTCTCTAGCTGCAGATCCAGCAGCCTGCTTATTTTTCTTCTTCTGCAGAAATTTTTTGGCATAATGTCCATGTTGGTGACAATGAAAGCACTTCACCTTGGACATGTCCTGCTTCTTGCCTTTCGCACCGGAATGAGAAGATTTATTTCTCTTCCCCTTCTTTGCTTTGGAAGCCAAAGCGAAATTCTCTTCATCAGAGTTCCTTGATGAAGATCTGTCCCTGGTACTCTGCCTTATCTCCTCTTGCACAAGATCCGACCAAATTCGCTCCCACATCTGACAATTTCTCCGGAATAAGTGACAAAGTCTGATAGGAGTGCGTTTCTTCGGAAGCCCGAGGAGAACCAAGCTCACAAGTCCTCATCATCGTGATCCTTACACTTCCCGGCTCATCGCGTGGATGAACTTGAGGAGTACTTGGGCATCTTGCTGCCTTTCTCCATCTTTATGTTCCTGAGTTTATCCTTGAGCGCCAACTTCCTCTGGTCGCTCTTGCTTTGGAATAAATCTGTCAAAGCTTTCCACATCAAGAATGGAGAAGCCTTACCATGAACGTTGGATACAATGTGATCCTTCACACCCTCCAACAGAATCCTTCGACACTTTGCTGTCTTCTTTTGCCATGCGTCAAGTACGACAGCATCACTAGAAGTAGGCTTTGGAACTTCAGCATCTATGACCTCCTTCAACCCATTGTCATCCATCACCACCTCCATTCTATCCTTCCATGCAATATAATTCGAGCTGCCCTCAAGGGCATACTCCAATCGCAATCCTTTGAAAGACATCTCAACTTCGACACCAAGAAAACACTCCTGCAAATTCGAATTCCACCGGCACAAAACTTAACCGCTTCAATGTTTTGTAATTGCTCCAATGATCAATATCACTCTGATACCATGTAGAAATTTGAATAATTGTTAAATTATTCATCGAGATTATCCTGATCACACACTATTTGAGCTTCATCCATAATACATAACCTCTTCTACTATTGATCATTAATTGCGGAAATATAAACAATCGCATGCGCACATTAAAACCATAAACAATCACACACATAAAAACAGTATTTATGGGAAAGCTTAAAGCTAAAACCCCCAAATATATGTATATTATAATGATAGAGATCATGTAACAATCATTGTACAAACTCCTCACAAGCTCTCAGTACACTCTCCAATTGTTACACACTACACAAGCTCAGATCTAACAAAACACATGCTCCAATATGCTCCACCTGTTAGCCTGCCTCTACTGCACAATCCAAGATGAATAATGGCCCAATCTGAGTTCGAATCCCTCTAGTATGCACTGCGCAATCCTCATTGGCATCTCCATCAATTTTTGGTGCAAACTCATGCACCAGTATAGTCACAACTGATAGTCACACTTGCTCTTTCACCTACCTCTTCACTGGTCTCCACTGAAACTGTCCATGCACTGAAGTTAACTGATGTATTCTTTAGTTGATTTATGAGTTTATAATTAGTGAATTAATTAATAATTAATTCTGCTCTCTAGTGTATCAATCGGTTAGAATAGATACACAGCTCAACTATGTTTAAGCGAGTTAAGCTTTGAACACAACTCCATTAACTCCTCAATCAACTCCACCAAGCTACTCTGCACGAGTTCTAGCGAAGTCTCCATGAAATAGCTCCACTAAACCCTTAGGAATAGCGAGATTCCTTAAATAGGTGCATGTGTCACATTTGTGCATAGCCCGAAGTGCTCCAAGAGGATAAGATAATGTTTAAGTCAAATATTATTAAGAGCTAATAATATTCGACATATCTATTTTTAGATGACAATCTAAAAATAGATTCCGCCCGTATGTCTAAAAATAGAAGTCCATCCTATTTTTTTCCGACTTGTTGTTATTTCACAAATAGCATCCTGCAACTCATAGAACATGATCCATATGTCTAAAAATAGACATAGTCTAAAAATAGACATAGTCTAAAAATAGACTTTGCGCCAAAAATAGCCTACGGGCCCACTTAGTGAAGGCGACTTCTTTTCACTAAGCTCATCATCTTGTTGCAATCTCAACAGAGATTCCTTGCATTGATCCAAGTATCTTCGTGCACAGAATCCCTACCTATTTGGACTCAAAGCCTATTCGCCAATGGATTCCTCCTGTGCACCCAAGAAAGGTTGTTGTTATAAAGGGTGAAGTTGAAAAACTTCTCAAGGCCAGTTTTATTTATCCCATACCATTGACAGAAAGTGCGCAGAAAGTCTTGGTGACACAGGGTCTGATTGTACTCTATATAAGTTCCCACGATCCATCATTAAGTCATAAGTACGACAGTTCTGATCATCATGTCCCACTGATCAGCAGAATCGGCACCATTGTTACTTTAGTTCTGGGACATACGCACCTAACCAAGGGTAGTGGATCGTATCATGCAGTCCTGCTACCCGAAAATCATCACACCATAGTGCAGGTCTGCTTGAACCTGGTCGTAATAGGACGGGTTCCCTACTTACCCCTGGGCGTACCGGGCTAGGTCCTCCTGCTTGCATGTAATCCGTCAATAGAGGGCACTTATCCTTCGTATGGCAGACACCCGGCATCGTATGCACCAAAGATCTGTGCAACCATCCTTTCCCCTCTCTTTTGGCAGGTTTTGTATCTCCATATGCATAGCCCCAAGTTGTTCCTGGATTTGTTGTACCCCTGCTGACGTATCCTCTCGGGGGGCAGCCTCTAGTTTCATAGTGACTTCCATAGCCTTCTCCTGTGACTCAAAGGTTTGATGACTCATTGGCATGTGCAGGTGAGGTAACAACATAGCGATGAACCATTCCGTATGCTGTCTATCATCATATTCGAATCCTCCTTCCCTGATTGCTTTCTTTAGTTGCTGATCAGCCTCCCATACTGACTCAGACGCACCTTGTTTGAAGTCCTTTACTTCTGTTACCAACTGGGAATAATATTTCGGCTTCCTGAACTGGTGCTTCAAAGCGTCCTTGATATCTTGAATAGATGCGCCCCCATTCTGGGCAATATATCGCATATATCAGTCCAGGGTCCTATCCTCGAAGGCCAACAATAGCTACACCCTTTTTACCGTATCACTTTCCACATTCTGCGCAGTCCATACGGAGTCTACAACGAACCAAAATTGATCCATATCCTCATCTCCTACCCCCTTGAAGGTAGGTAGTTTCAAATGGCAGGCATATCACTGTCTAGGGAGGGTGGCGGTATAGGTGAATTCTTACCCTTGCGTGGCCGAGGTGGAAATGTAGCTGGGGGATCTTGCGCAGCTGGTTATTGCAACAGATTTTAGGTGGATCTCCCTCCGTCAAGGTTGATCCGATAGTATTTACCATTGTGGGTCGCACTCCCATCTAGATCCGAGGTCATTCAGTCAGTATGACTACACAGAATGCTCTTTTCGCAAAGCAATTTCTTGATTAGCAATGGTAATTTCCTCAGAAATTTGCCTCGGAATCCTTTGAAGAATCCTCGTTCGGCCTCAGAGTATGATACAAACTGATCAATGGAAAATTCCGTCACAAATCCTCCCAACACACTATCCACCCAGTGATCCCCCGTGTGTGTGATAGTATTAGCAATTTTTTTCAGCTGCTCAAGCAGCTCTGGGGTCACTGAGTGACTCGTTCATCCTTCCTGCACTTCTGGAATTCCACAAGCTTGGCCAGCCACTCTTGGAGTTCAATCGCAAAGGTGACAAAGAATATTTCGTAGCTTTCAGTAAGAATGTACCTATTTTTCCACCTTTCCGCCGTTAATTTTTCACTGCGGTTTTCTTTTACTGTGAACTTCTGGATCTGTCTTTCGAACCAGTCTTCGATCTCTTTTATTTCAGGTTTCCAGTATTCTCTTTTCATTACCCGATTCCTCTCTCAGACTTCTTTCGGTCCCGTAAACGGAACCATTTGTTGGCTCGAGGGGTCCTGACCCAGGTTCGGTAAGCAAGGTTTGCCAACAAACCCCTATACTACTGGCCCTTTCAGTAGTGACCTGCTTTCGCAGGTCAAAGTATCACCCAAAGTAGTATGGGTGGGTGCTGGAACCAGGTTTCCACACCCTGAGAAAGGATGGGTAAAGCAAGCAGAGCAGTGCTAGATCCTGTAATCCCCGATTAGCTTATTCTACGCAGAGTTAATTAAATCTCCATTCGCATCCATGTGCACTAGATCTATAGTTATATGCTTGTTATATCATCAACACAACAGTACATAAACAGAACATCACAGATCTAGATCCAAGAACACAGTACATAGATCTTTCGCAGCTTAAGGACAGAAAATGCACAATACAACAATTACCAGTAATTCATATAACAGTACTCACAGATTCAATTCTCTAACAATCTTCCGCATTCATTCATTCATCAATTCTTCCTTACAATTCCAATTCCCTTCGAACTTGTGCACACAGCAGTAGGGTCCGCACATAGCTAGACTAGGATCTCCGCGCACACAGCCAGCACGAGTCCGTTCCCCAAAACCCAAACAGATAGCTTAAACAACAAATCACATCAATAGCTCATCATTTCCTATCCTTTACAATACAAAATGCATCTCTATTTATAACAATCTAGCCTCGAATTTCCTATGGTCCGCAACCCATGGTTTTCGGACCCCTAGTTTACCCTTTGACCCATTACATTGCGTTTGGGGCTTTGACCCACCCCAAAACCCCTCCGTTAGGCTAAATATAATAAAAAATATTCAGAGTGGACCAGTTTCGCAGCTTGTTAGGAGACCACGTTCCAACACAAAGGGTGATCAAAGTCTAAAGAATATGGATCCTCAGTCAACTTTGGAATTATTTCTAGACTCAGTATACTAGTCATCATCCAATTGTTACCAACAAATACTGTCTATGTGATTCAAAATCTGGCCAAAATCAACTTTTGAAGATGATGAATCCTATAGGGGTCACCCTTGGGGTGGGTAACATGTCCTTTGCTCTAATATATCATTATGAGACAGGCTTTTTCTCTTGATCACTTATTTGATTAAAAATTGCAACAAAATTCAAGGTTTGCAACAAAACAAAAATCTACCATTTCTTGATAAAAGACACTCCTACAACCATTTCTAACATGAAAGTGTTTGTGTTTATTTTGCAGCCCCAGTTGGAAAATCGAGACAAAGGTTAGTGATTCTCATTTTATATAGACAGTTTGGCATTTGTTTTAATCCACACCAAAGTTTTGGAGACAACTTAATCTTAGGAAGTTCTAATATATTTTGTCCAACTTGTTGGATGGTTTTTCTCTAGGAAAATTTACAGTCTTACTACCTCCTTCAGCTCTTGATCATCTAGGTGAGTAAGCAATAGTCCATTTGTTTTTCAATATAAATATTAAGTTCTTAAAATTTCAAGTGAATGCTACTGTTAGTGGTAAGATATTTTTACTCATTGGCATATGACATATGCTCTTTTATGCATCTTAAGTTTTGTCTTTCTTGAAGCTTAGCTCTAGCCTTGATTTGATTCTACTTATCTTGTTTCTTCATATATAGCTTCATTAAAAATATATTATCCTATGCTCTTTGAGCTTTATAATGCTGCAACAGAACATAGATCGCTTTGTGGAGTACTTGAGTTTACTGCTGATGAGGGAATGCTTTACATGCCATACTGGGTATGTGACCCTTTGTTTTTCCTGGCATGTTTAATAGATAATCCAACTTCTGTCAAAACATTGAAGCATTGTTTAGGATATTTTTCTAATATGTATCATAATGTATTTAGATGATGCAAAATATGCTGTTACAAGCGGGAGATATTGTTAAGGTGAAAAATGCCACACTTCCAAAAGGAACTTATGTGAAATTTCAACCTCACACAAAATATTTTCTTTACATCTCCAATCCTAAGGCTGTGCAAGTATTTCATCTATCATACTCCAAATAATTGCAATGGAATTTTCATGGAAGTTATGTGATAGCTGATGATTTTGGTTGCTCCTTGAATTGCCTTTAGGAAGTTTACAACTGCATGTCTCAAGAAAGTTATGTATACATAGGTTTAACTTTATTTTTTATTATGTAGATTGGAAACAACTTTAAGGAACTTTTCCTGCTTAAATAAAAATGAAAACATCATGGTATCTTACAAGAGTAGATACTATTATTTATATGTTATTGACACTAAGCCGTCCTCTGCCATATCAATCATTAAGACAGACTGTGAACTTGATATTGTACTTCCTCTTGGCTACAAATGGGTCATTGAAGTCTATTGTCTAAAACATTGAATTCTTCAATAGTATTGGGAAACATCAAGTCTGAAATGTTGTTGGAGAACTCATTCTTCTTAAGCCTCAGAGTAAGCAAATGGGTCATTGAAGTAAGACTTGATGGTATTTTCCACTGGGATGATTTTTCAATACATCCAATCTCAAGAGATGATCTAATGAAGCAATGGTAGAAGGCAAGGGACTTGAGAAATAGTTATCAGAGAGAAACAGGAACTTAAGACTTCTCCAGTTCAAAAAATTAGGAATGGTGCCATTGAGTGAATTTCTCTTCAAGCTCAGAATTCTGAGCTCATGGAAACCTGCTAAGGCATCAATCGGACCCACGAGGTCGAGATCCTCTAGCAAAAGCCTCACTACTTGACTATTCTCACACCCAACTCCATACCACCTTCATCGACGTGGATTGTTATGTGTCCATGAGAATGCCAGAGTGCCATGGACACATAAGAATCCATGCCGACGAAGGTGGTATGGATTTGGGTGTGAGAATGGTTGGGTAGTGAGGCTTGTGCTCCAGGATCTCGACTGCATGGGTCTGATTGATGCCTTAACAAGTCTCCATGAGCTCAGAATTCCGAGCTTGAAGAGAAATTCACTCAATGGCACCATTCCTGATTTTTTGAATTGGAGAAGCCTTAAGTTCTTGTTTCTCTCTGATAACTATTTCTCAGGTCCCTTCTACCATTGCTTCATTAGATCGTCTCTTGAGATTGGATGTATCCAAAAATCATATCAATGGGAAAATACCATTGATTCTTACTTTAATGACCCATTTGTAGTCAAGAGGAAATGCAATATCAAGTTCACAATCTGTGTCAATGATTGATATGGCAGAGGACAACTTGGTGTCAATAACATCTAAATAATAGTATCTGCTGTTGTAAGATACCATGATGCTGTCATTTGTATTTAAGCAGGAAAATTTCCTTAAAGTTGTTTCCAATCTACATAATAAAAAATAAAGTTAAACCTGTGTATACATAACTTTCTTGAGACATGAAGTTGTAAACTTGTTAAAGGCAATTCAAGGAGCAACCAAAATCATCAGCTATCACATAACTTCCATGAAAATTCCAATGCAATTATTTGGAGTATGATAGATGAAATACTTACACAACCTTAGGATTGGAGATGTGAAGAAAATATTTTGTGTGCGGTTGCAATTTCACATAAGTTCCTTTTGGAAGTGTCGCATTTTTCACCTTAAAAATATCTCCCTCTGGTAACAACATATTTTGCATCATCTAAATACAACATGATACATATTAGAAAAATCTCCTAAACAATGCTTCAATTTTTTGACAGAAGTTTGAGTATTTGTTAAACATGCTAGGAAAAACAAAGGCTCACATACCCAGTATGGCATGTAAAGCATGCCCTCATCAGTAGTAAACTCAAGTAATCCACAATGCGATCTACACTCTGTTGCAACATTATAAAGCTCAAAGAGCATAGTATAATCTATTTGTAATGAAGATATATATGAAAAAACAAGAGAAGTAGAATAAAATCAAGGCTAGAGCCCAACTTCAAGCAAGACAAAACTTAAGATGCATAAAAGAGCATATGTCAGATGCCAATGAGTAAAAAGATCTTACCACTAATAGTAGAATTCACTTGAAATTTTATGAACTTAATATTTATATTGAAAAAAAAATGGACTATAGCTTACTCACCTAGATGATCAAGAGCTGAAGGAGGCTGTAAGACTGCAAATTTTCCCAGAGAAAAACAATCCAACAAGTTCGACAAAATATATTAGAACTTCCTGAGATTAAACTATCTCCAAAACCCTGGTGTGGATTAAAACAAATGCCACACTGCCTATATAAAATGAGAATCACTAACCTTTGTCTCGATTTTCCAACTCATGCTGAAAAATAAACACCAACACTTTCATGTTAGAAATGGCAGTAGGAGTGTCTTTCATCAAGAAATGGTAGATTTTTGTTTTGTTGCAAACCTTGAATTTTGTTGCAATTTTTAATCAAATAAGTGATCAAGAGAAAAATCCTGTCTCATAATGATATATCAGAGAAAATGATATGTTACCCACCCCAAGGGTGACCCCTATTGGATTCATCATCTTCCAAAGTTGATTTTGGCCAGATTTTGAATCACATAGGCAATCTTTGTCAGTAACAATTGGATGATGACTAGTATATCGAGTCTGGAACTAATTCCAAAGTTGATTGAGGATCCATATTCTTTAGAATTTGATCACCCTTTTGCAGCAAACTTCCATGCAGAGTCTTCTTTCATGGAAACTCTCATGAAAGATCTATATCCTAGCAGCATCATATTCTAAAGTGGAGAGGTAATCCCTTTTACAATCTATGCTCTTTAGGTCCTTCCTTAAGTTTCAACCAAGATCAGTAAATGGGAGTTCATGTAATTCAACATTCCACAGTTCTAAGTAGTGGTATCCTTGTGGTAGAAAGACTATACCATGAAGGAACACTAATCACAAATGATTTGGTAGATATTCATGAGAAACACTAAGATATTTATATGTCCAACCATTGCATCTCTAATTGTTGTATTAGCCACTACAATCCCCTTTTATTCCACCCAGTATCTTGTTTCCATAGGGTGCCACCTAAAAAAAAGTATCTGAATTCACCCTGCAAAACTTGATTGACCTTTCTTAAGATGATACCAAGTTTATATGTCCCTTGAAACCCCTTAATGCATATTTTAAGCACGATGGAGCATTTTTCCTCAACCTAGCGATACAAGGAGCATTGTTTCTCAATCTAGCAACACACATGAGTATTGTTTATCAAGGCAGTGACATAGAGGAGCATTGTTTCTTAATACAGTGATACAAAGGAGCATTATTTCTCAAGCCAATGACACAAGGGAGGATTTCCCGCTCTAAGAAAGGTCTTCTTAAGCTTCCAAACCATATTGTTAAAGAATAAATTTTTGGGGGTTTTTAGTCTCCTTTAGGACCTTAAACGTTGATGTATTTTAAGTGCGAGTTGGATTGTGTGCTTATTATGTTGGTTTGGATTTTTATGCCTTGAATGTTGTGATGGAATCACCACTTCAAGATACTAAGTCTATCGTTATAGAACTTGAAATTCCATGGATATGCCACTATTACGTTAACCCTTCTTCACAGGAGTGTCAGGTATACATGTTGAATATTCTACTTATGTAAAAGTGTTGATAATGAATGTCGAATCATATAAAAATTGAGCTTATCTCATGGGTGTCGAGATAGTCGTCACATGAATATGAGTTTTGTCCTTAATAGACATTCTAATACTGCCATTATAAGATAGTTTGAGAGAAGGTAAAGATCTTGTCCCAAGAGTTACATTCACTATAGTCACAAAGACACCACACCCATTACATCATGAAGATATTGTAGGTGTGCCAAGATTTTTATTGAGAGACCAAACAAGATTGTCACCTCTAAGTGACATAATATATGCTTAGACAATCATTATACACTAAGAGATCAAATGAATGTTTAATATATTGCCACATTCATCCTAAATAACATATGTTTGTTGAGAATATCATGTAATACTAATTCTATAATATTGTTGAAGTTGTTTGTCGATATGTCAAGACATATATGTCTAGGTCCATTCATACTTTTCAGACATATATATTAGATCTGTCTCCAAACAACCACTGAGATAATCACCATAGGAACCTGAATTTTGTTTACTTGATTGCTGGAAACTGAGCAATATGAATCCACAAATTTAATCTGTTATTTGAATGTCAGAGGCATGAACTCATATTTACAAAATATAGGATGATATTTATTGTTTTTTAGCATAGGATCTGTATCTAGAAGCAATGAAGTAGAAAAGTGTGTAGGCACTTATAGGATACTACAACGTATTGCTTAAAATGATACTTAAGGGCTCAATTGGATTATATCAAATACAATTTTTTGGTGTAAGGATTTGATTTACATAAGTCACAATGATAAAACAACGACCAGATCTACCCATTCAACATAAATGATAAAGACACCCAACTACAAGTTTCAAAGCAGTGAAGAATTCAGAAATTTTACCACATTTGAATGGATCTGACTTTTATGTCAAGCGTATAATAAAAGAAGGTAAAATGAGAGAATTTGTAGAGTACAATGCTTCCAAATTTACATCCTTTCTCCATTAGGTTTAATTTTACATGTATGTATTTTTTATAAATTGTCTTTGTACAACTTGGTTATTGCATTTGTTCTGAGGTATTGTATTGGACATGTCTTGGGGTTGTGGCACTGTCTTTATTACGGCTCTCTGGATTTTATTTTTGGTTGATTTGTTTGCAATCTTGGATTTGCACTTTTCAAAATTGTAATCTTAAACTTTTCTACATTGGTTCACTTATGTTTTTTCTAAAGAAATTAGGTGCTTAGATCAAGGTCCATGCCACTATTTAAACCAATAGCTCAATTAGAGTTGATAAGAGTTTGATATTATGTTAATGAGGAAGCCATGACATTGATTTATGTATTGACACCTATACCCTGGACCCACATTGTTATGTGGTATGGGATGGGACTAAGTTTAAATGAGAATTGGATCTCCTCAGAAACCTTGAGCAAGTTTGTGTCATTTGATCTCTTTGAAAAAGCCTGCAACTTCTTATCGTTTAAATTTAATAAGTCCAATGTATTGCAACAACTTAGTCATGACAAGTTTGGCTTCCGGTTGAAGAGAGATCTAGGAGAAAAATTCTCCTATGGGGTCACCCACTTTTGGTTGGTAACACACCTTAAATAAAACTAAAAATATTTTATGCTTTTAAAATTTTGTTTATTTATGTAGATTGATATATCATATTTTTAAAGCCAAAATAATGTGCTGCTGTACATGTTGTCAATGGAGAGTACATTGCACGGTTTCAAGATGCAATTGTAAGTTTCAAAAGTGAAAGTGACCTATCATTCTTTTGTTTTTGCAATAAATATCTCTATGCTTATTATATGCTTTTCAATGTTCTTATGGTTGTGATTTTTCATGATATAGTGATTACCTTTACTGAGAGTTCAAAATTCATATTGATTAAAATACTGCCCATACTTGAAACCATTGGCAACTGCAAATTCATTTTCACACCTCTGTTAGGTGATAACAAATCCCAAGCAGTGGAATCATTAATACTGAGTTTTTTTTATTCTTTTTCTGTAAGAAAATTTACAAGTTCTTGTGTCCTCTCTTCATTTATGAACATTGTCATAGTTCACGATTCTCCCTTTTTCTCTTGTTTCTATTGAGTGTTTTTTATTTATATTGCATATATTAGGCATTTGACATAGATAACAGGTTATTCTAGCTGAAATGTCTCTTTTCTTTCCAAGAACTGTAAATATGGTAAGTTCATGGGGATGCAAAAGTTGTAATTTTGTACAATGCCTGAGAATATGAGTACGTTACCAATAAATTATTTAACTAACCTTTTAAGCTTGTGACTTCTCAGTAGATGGGAACTGGCATGCACTTTCATATGATAGGTCTTTGAGCATACTAAAGAATTTGTAACATGGATATAATCTTCATGGTATGAACGCATCATTTTTTGCAATTTAGCATCAGGTATGAGCTATGATTGTGCTATAGTTTGTTTTTTGAGCCAAAGTGCCTTGGTCTGCTTTAGTTGTTGTTTTCTACAAATAAATTAAATTCTCATATTTGAAGTTTTGGTTTCAGGCATGAACTGTGAATTATTTTCCTGAAATACACAATATATCAAACACACTAGGGTATGTTTTGTTTTCTATTTCTTTTGTTAGGAGATCTGGATTGTTCATTAATATTTTTTATACTAAAGTTAATGCAAGCAACAAAAACAATGAGGTAAACCATGCATCTATTCCATACAATCCGTCTCTGTGATTTAATAAAAAAGGAATTTCTTCCATTTTGAGTGCATGACCTACTCCTTGGTTGCTTTCATTTCAAAACCTTTTCCAGAGCTCCGTTGCACCTCGTCCTTTATTGGTATGCTTGTATTTAGCAGTCTCATCTATTGATTTCACTTACTTGTGGACATTAATGTTATGTGTTTCTTTGATTGAGACCTTCAGATTGGCAGATGTGAAGTTAAGATTACAGGGAAAATATGTTCTCTTGGCTATCCATTGATCACAATTCAAGTTTTAATCCGTTATTTGCCTTGTGGATTTTCAATCTTAATGCATAATTTACCCCATCCTAAGGTCCATATGCTAGTGACCAATATTGAAGCTCTATGCTTATTTCCAATCTTTTATATTTATTTACAATGGTATGAATACCTACAAAACAATTCTTGTTTTATTATCTTATACTGCTTTCCACCTTACATTTTAGGAAAGCATACATGGTTCATATCCATTGGAATTTTCAAGGTTTGAGATGGTCTTTGCGTCCAAGGCATCGAATGCATTTAGCATAACATGTATGATTTTCAAATTTGATGGAACACTCAATATTGTTAGGTATTAAATTTTAATGTTCGTTTTTGTTCTGTGATTAGATGGTGGGGTATATTTCTGAACAAAAATCCATTTTTGGTGAGCATTTGTTGAAATGTCTTCTTAGAATATTTATGCGTAGAAAAATTCACTGGCTGATATGGAATTTTTAAGTCATCTTGGTTGAAGAGCATACTATGTGCTGATGTTGTTACCCAAAACAAACTCTATGTTGCTTTATTGAATACTTTAAGATATGTTTTCCTTTCATGAAATTTTGGGATCATCAATCTGGATTTATCAACTTCTGTTGGACACAAGGAAATATGTTCCTCCCTTGGTTAAATCTCATTTTTGAGCATCAGTGTCATGGGGCTTTCACATTTTTTTGGCAATGAGTAGCTACATAATTATTCTTTGTCCTTCTAGAGAGTCTTTTTTTTCACGAGGGGAAAGCTCACGGGAAACCCGGGCGTACTTCCCCAGAATTTCTGGATGGTACGCGCGGTAAACCGTTCGGCAGACTTTCGGTGCCTAACCCCAAAGGACTCAAGAATCGAACCCGTGACCTCCCGCAACGGAGAGGACCACGTATTAGCTCACTACCGCTTGAGCTAACCCTTGGGGCTGCTTCTAGAGAGTCTTAATCCCAATTTGTAAATTTTTATTTTGAAAAATATATTTTTATTTTGGAATTCCAATGGTACTTCCCTTATGCATGCAGAAGGGTCCCTGCCACTCCCTTGGTCTATCAGGATGAAATTTTCATTGGGTGCAACAAAAGGTCTGGAATTTCTTCATGGAGGGGCTACAACATCAGTGATTTATCGGGATTTTAAAACATCCAATATTCTGTTGGATTCAGTTTTTACGTACAAATTCAAAATTATGAGATTGCCTAGTGTTACACTTTGGATTCTCTTAAGTGTTTATGGAGAGATATGTACTTGGTGCAGGAATACAATGCCAAGTCAGTTCGATTTGAAATTTTAAGATTGATACAAATCAACAAGATTTCTATCCTCTTTAAGGGTACTATCTAGTAAACGGGGCAAGCAGAAAAACTGACAAGTTTTTTCTGGGAGAATTGTTCAAGTCTCGTCCTATTGGCCTAATTTTGAATGTAGACCAACCAATGTTGAGGACTCAGGAAAATTTATATGAGGTTGAATTTTTCTTAATTTATGAAAAAAGTATCTAAACATGCATACGTCTCCTAAAAGAAAGATGTGTTTGGTGATACTGAGTTAATTTGATCTCAATGTACTCTTCATTGGATTCTCTCTTATTCTTGACTTACAAATTAGCACATGCATTGCCTTTTTTACATTGCATATTACTGATGTGAATTTTAATAAAAGTTAGCATAGACATTTTAATAAAGCTAGAACATGACGGAGATTGTATTTGTTTTTCAGTCCTTATAATAAAACCTTAAGCAACACAACATTCATAGGTTAAGGCCTTCAAACTGTCCTCTAAAGTGAAGCACGTGTGATTCAAATTTTTACATCGTTTAATTTATTACTTCGTACATTTTAATTTTTACATCCTATAGATATCCTCTTGGATTATTTTTTTCATCTTTTATTTGGTTGGTAAGAGATGGTCAGATGCATATAGGGAATATTTGAATGGAGGAAGTTGTTCCATCATAATACTAATTGAATCAAGGAGATTAAAGTAGTTGTTGCAATGGACTCTGATGAGAAAAAGGCCAAGTATGGATACCGATCATGCCCCTTTGTTGTATCAACAAATTTTTTAGCATAGTGTAAAAGAGGGACAATACAAAACATTGTCTCAAGTAGGAAGGGGTGAGCTGCAAACTCTATAAGGATGATGGGTTGAAAAATTGGCTACTTGCATTGAACAATGTGATAAAGGAGGATGATCTATACTCTCTTTGTAGAAGACCAATTAGACTCTAGTAAAATAGGTACCCAAACCTTGGAACCATTTAGAACTCTGGGTTAGGCCATGGGTGTGCATGAGTGACATCTTGGTAGATATGTCTTGAAAAATATTTGAGAAACACTACCTCTCAAGAAGTGCCAAGGACCCATAGCCCTTGTTGAGTCAAGGCTAAAGTGCATGTTGCAAACTAAAGCGAGGTCTTGTGAATAGTACCCCTAGATAAGTATATGAGTTTGTTATATCGATCTCCTCTCCTTTGAGAAAGAAATGGTGATCAGGGAGAACTTTCTTCAACACATTGAAGATGATGAATTTGGTTTTTACCTAGGTTGACAATCAATTGATGAAGATCACAGAAAAGGGCCAGGGCATCGAGTTGTCTTTACAATTTGTTTGGGGATGAGACTAGAAGGGCCACATCATCTGCAAACATCAAAATATAAATTAAGACATGGTGTAGAAGGTAACCATTGAAATCTTGGATGTGCTCATACAAGGACTCAAACTTGTCAATATAGATCCATATAGTGTAGGGGATAAGGGGCATCCTTGTTTTACTCCATTGATACTTAGGATAAAACCTGATAGCCCGTGTGTTGGTGCATATATGACCAAGGATTGACTCATATAAAATGCATAATGGTTGACAAAATGGTTTCTGAGATGCCAATATCTCTGAGTACGTGGAATAAAGCCTCTATGGGGACAGAGTCAAAAGCCTTTTTGAAAGTCTACAAAAGAACAATAAGCTTTCCAGGAACAATGTTGGGCTTCCTCAATTATGGCCTGGAGTGTAAAGATGTGATTTATAGTCTGGTGCATAGGTTGGAATCCAACATTTCCTCTAGCTCTATGTTCCATCTTCTAAAGCTCCCTAAATAGTTGCAGGTGGAGGGATGTAGCATAGAGCTTCAAGAAGCAAATCACAATACATAGGTCGAATGGACTGCAAGGTACATCAAAAACAGTATGTAGTGGGAGCATGAGTGCAACTCCTATAACGGAATATCTAACTTCTGAAATCCAAGACCTAGAGGGTCGAATTATTCATCTAATATATAAAATGTTACAAAGATGAGATTCCAAGAGAAGAAAGGGTCCCTCTCAAGAACTTGAGAACCGGGAGAAATATCTTGATTGAAGGTTTCCTGCAGAAAGTGATCAATGTTTGGTGGAGCTATCACCCACTAATTAGGGAGAATAAGGAGAAATTGTTGGCCTCTAAAACTGTATTGCCAGTAGGTGAATCTCACCTACCATCTAAAGCTCAAGTGATGAATCCCCTGATGTAGGACTAGATAAATTGGAATATATGATGCTTTGGAAGATCTAATCTTGTTCATATAGTTTTCTCTTTGTAGAGACCTCTATCAGTGGGAAGGAGGTTGAATTATGTGATTGTAAAAAGGTCATGGACAAAGACACTATTGCAAGGGTCTCATGGGTGGAGGTTAGGGGTCTCCTCGAGATCTCATGAATTTGCATACTGGGTTTGCACTACTCTCTACCTATAACTTATTGCTTCTATGTGTGAGGAATACAAAGGAGGGAGGTGATTATCTTTTTGTGGGTTGATGGGATTTATTTTAAGGCTCCTCCATTTGAGTTTGTTGTGGGTGGCAAAGTCGACATGTCGAATTGTGCCCCGACTGGATGAATTTGCAACATCAAAGCTTGTTTATTCAACATAACAAAAAATCTATTTTTTCAAGTGATATTGTTCTTGAAGTCATATAAGGAAGCCTCTTTACACTGTCTCTGAAAACAAGAAAAAAATAATGTGAAAATCCTTTGAATTTGAAGAGGAATCATCGAAAAATCTATATGCAAAAATCATTTTGAAAATATTTGAATGCAAACTGTTTATCAACAGTTTATAAATATCATATTTTTTGCAAATATCAACAGTGTATACATCCCAATTTTTTTTTACAGGTATACAACCTTAAGAAAACAACTAGTATTCTAATTTGGTTACTAAACATAAAATTTTATGAAAGACATGACAACTGTTAGCTTCTCTCAACCCAATTTTTGAAGGAAGAGTCTTGATTTCCAAGATCCATGTCTTCTATCATTTGGTGAAATATGTATTCCTTGAATTCTGGAATTTGCTTGAATTGAATTTGTTGATATACTATGATTTGAAGCAGCAGAATGAGATACTTTTCTGAGATTAAGGACCATATTTCTCAATATACTGCATTCTTCCTCCACAGAATCGATTTGCTTTTTTTATTGGATTTTTTTTCTCAAACATGGCATTTTGAGAAGTGCACTAGTGGTAGTTTTCATATAATTTTGTAGTTACATAGAAGAGGGAAGTTCTCTTGAATTGAATGGATTATGTCTTCAAATAACTTCTTGGACTTCCTAGGCTTCTCCAATCCATGGATATTATAGGCAGAAAGAAACAAAACTGTCAGCCAATAGTTCTTTAGGGTTTCGAACTTCCATTCAGGACCGTGAATTCAAGATATAGGAAAAACCACACTACATTGCATACCACAAAACACTACAAGAGAGCCTATGGTCTACAGATTTTTGGAGCCAAATAAACTTGAAGGACCGAATCTAGATAAAACCTAAAGACCATACCCCCAAAAGAAAGTTCTTGGAACACCAACAGATAATAATTCACTGAAACTATAAACAAGAAGAATAGTAAGACTGAAGTCAATATCTATGAGTATGTGGAATAAAGGCTCTATGGGGACAGAGTCAAAAGCCCTTTTGAAAGTCTATGAAACAACAGTAAGATTTCCAGGAACAATGTTGGGCTTCCTCAATTGTGGTCTGGAGTGTAAAGATGTGATTAATAGTCTAGTGCTCAGGTTGGAATCCAACCTTTTCTCAAGCTCTATGTTGCCTCTGCTCAAGCTCCCTAGAGAGTTGCAAGTGGAGGGATTCAACATAGAGCTTCAAAAAGAAAATCACCACAAATAGGTCCAATGGACTGCAAGGTACATCATAAACAATATTTAGTGGGAGCATGAGTGTAGCTCCTATAAAAGGGATATCTAACTTCTGAGGTCAAATATCTAAAGGGTCAAATTCTTCATCTAAGGTATAAATTGTTACAAAGATGAGAGTCCGAAACAAGAAAGGGTCCCTCTCAAAAACTTGAGAATCAGGAGAAATATCTTGATTGAAGGCTTCATGCAGAAAGCGATTAATGTTTAGAGGAGCTATCACCTACTAATTAGGGAGCACCAGGAGAAATTGATGGCCTTTAAAACTGTATTACCAGTGGGTGAATATTTCCTACCATCTAAAGCTAATGTGAATAATCCCCTGATGGAGAAATTTGGATAAATTGGAAGATCCAATCTTGTGCATATAGGCTAGTCTTTACAGAGAATTGGATTAGTGGGAAGGAGGGTGTCTTATGTGATTGTAAAAAGGGCCTGGACATAGACACTATTGCAAGGGTCTCATGGGTGGAGGTAAGGGGTCTCCTCAAGATCTCATGAATCTACATACTGAGGTGGCGTTGCTCTCTTCCTGTAACTTATTTATTCTATTTGTGAGCTATACAAAGGAGGGAGGTGATCATCTTGTTGTGTGGGTTGATGGGAGTTATTCTAAGGCTCCTCCATTTGAGTCTGTTGTGGGTGGAAAAGCTGACAAGTCGAATTGTGCCCTGACTGGATGAATTTACAACACCAAAGCTTCTTTATTCAACATAACAGAAAATCTATTGTTTCAAGTAATACTATTGTTGAAGTCATATAAGGAAGCCTCTGTTGCCTGCATATTGAATAAACTTTTTTACAGTGAAAAACTTTGTAGTGATATCTTTTGCTAATATTTGAAGTGTTTTCTTCCACTTATAACATCCACATATATAATGCATATAACCAATAAAATTCTAATATAACTTCATACATTGTGGTGCTCTCTCTGAAAAAGCTTCTGAAAAACCCCTAAGCTCAGAAAGATTTCCGTCACTGAAAACTATCAAGTCTCTACATCTGAAAGAATTTGAACATGAATAATTTTACGTCCCCATTTTTTTACCATATTCTTCATCTCATGGATCTATTTTCAGAGCAGCAAGGAGTTCTAATAATGCTGTAGAATCTAGATTTGCACGACAATATTTTTTCTAGAGTTTTCTCTTCATGGATTTTGTGTAATGGGTCTATTTAAATTTGAATATTCTGCTGCCTTCATGATCACTAATGAAACTCATCACCACTGCTACACATGGGATCATCACCAAGAGCTACATAAACATCATTTGGCTTAGATTCTGAGGACTCCTCAATCTCCTCTCCAACCTCAATATCAGTGCTAGTAGTAGCATGAGCAACAACACTACACTTAGTAGAACTAGAAGAACGCGTTTTCCAAACTGCACGAGAACTACTTCCCTCACGAGTCACCATGTGCCATGCTTGGTCTCGGTGGTTCGCTTCCTTCAAATCTTGGTTCAACTACCATATCTTCATTGGAACCAACACCCCGAACTCCACTAGACAATGATTCACCATTTTGTACTAGTGGTTCGCCATTTGTACTGGTGATTCACCATTTGTACTGGTGATTCGCCATGATTTTACAAGATAATATAATCTCATGAGATATTCGCCAAAAATATTATATATACATATTATATTATTAATAAAATCGCCTTCCATTCTTCCTATGTATCATGGGGATTCGCCCATTTATTATACATATAAATTTAGGGAGGTTCTTAAAATTTTCCCTGCCCACATACATGGGTATTTCATCCCCGTTCTTTCAGTATTCGGGTTTTTCTCCCTTTGGGACAGGGACTTTAACCCTCATTCGGGGTTTGGGGTCCTTAAACCCTCAGGTGTAACCCGTGATAACTTACATCCTAGCGTGCTCTTATATGTTGTCGTGCAAATCTTTATATACTGTGAACTACATGCATGGAAGGAATTATGTTTTCTATAGTCTATAACAGATGTAAGAAATACTTCCTAATCTCTCGGTTTACACAGTTCTTAGACTGTAAAGTGCAATTTCTCATTTTATGCTGGAAAATAAAGTTCTTTGTCTATTCTTACTATAGTCATCCCTTCAGAAAATCATTTCTTAAAAAAAAAGAATATATGCATACCCACTTTCCTCATAAGTTCACATAACCCAGTTTTTTAACAGTTTTCACATGATTATCCTAGTAAGCCATTCCAGCGTAGGTTTCCATATTCACATCTACACATGTTGTAATATTTAATTGAAACAATAAGTAATCCCTACTTGGAAACATAAACATAAACCAGAATCCTAACATACAACAATACCTAGTTCTAGGTGAATTTCCTCTGAAGTCTGATGGTCCTCCCAATCGTGAGCGAGGCGATTACGTCCTCAGCTCCTCCCTTGCTCCTCACCAGGGTATAGGTGTAACCTTGAGACAAGAAGTTAGACCTCAGGAATAATTTCTATTATTTTCCTTCTTTTGGGTGTTAACTGAGCTCCACTGGTATCTCTGCCAGCTCTGTATTACTCATGGCAACCTCCTGTTGCTTCACCACTTCCTCTTTCTGCACAGAACCCCATTCCCCTCCTGGATTTTTCCATAAATCCTTTCTTTTGGGAAATGGTAACTGTCAGAACTGTCTTCACCTGTTTACCCTGGTATCTTGGAAACATTTTACCAATCAGTTACTTCTTTCTTTTACTCTAGATAAATTATTTATTAATTCACTTTTTCAATACCAAAGATAATTTATGAAAAATATTTTTAACGAATACTCCAATTCGTTACTCATTTAACATATAACATAGCCATTTTTTAAGTCTAGGATCAAATTAATCAAGGTCTTATAGTAACATTGTAATGCTTAATTTTAAATTTTATTTATTATTTTTAATTATTATGAATAGAATACTCTTATGAATAAATTTTAACTTTTATTTATTTAATTAATTTTCATTTACTTAACCTCATATCACACCATGAATACATTTTTGAGGAGAGTGTTCATAGTGATAATGAGAATCAAACATTTTCATTGTTCTTTTTAGTGTGATTAATTGTTCATTGTAGAAAGGCTCCCGTATGGATTATATATATTGATATTGTAGCATTATGAAAAATCTAGGAAGATATAAATTGATATTGTAGCATTATGCAAAAGATAGGAAGGAACCTTAAAATAATTAATATATTTATTGTAACTTTAAGATAAGTACACGAGTGATAGTCAAAGGAACATGGTTATTCAATCATTTTCATAATTGTAATGAAGACAATAATTCATAATTTAGAAGGAAACCATTGTAGTTAACATGTGTAATATAGATGTAAGATATATATTTTGAAGTGTTGAAGATGCAAACATTTATATGCACATATGTAGAGGTTTATTTCATTCCATTTCACTCAATAACTTTAGCAATATCCAAGCTCTACTTGAAATCCTTCTACATTGCCAAATATGGAGAAATATTCATCATGGGATCATGATCTACCAAATGAATTGAGTTAATATATGTAGATATTAGTCGACTTGTAATTTTATTACTATTCATTTCAATTGAGCCTAGTAACCAACTTTATTTTTCAATGTAATGTTATGTAACAACAAAATGGAAAAATCTCCTGCATATTGGGCTATAGAGAGCCTCTCAACATGATACACAAAGTTTTAATGTCATAGGAAGTTGTAATAGTGATCTGTACTCAACCCCCCAACTACAAGAAATTGTCATGATATTTTGGTTACTATAACTAAAATCACCTTAGCTCTATAAAACCATGAAACACAAATGCAATATAACTAAAATAACTTAAAAATTGAATACAAATTGAAATTTTCTTTCACGGTACTCCATTTATGCGAGAAAATGTATATGTGTGTGAGCTTTGTAATGTAACAAAAGCACAAGTTGGCGCATATTTTTCCTCATTTCCAAAAAAATATCTTGTACTTACTATTGGTTTGACTTTAAGGCTAACATAATTGAGTAATTTTTTGTTGAATATATTTTCACTATTGCATCAAAGTTAGTCCTGAGAATTGTTAGATGAGAATCCATCAGTTATTAATCATTCGTTAATAATATTTAGAGAGTGTGTTATTTCTTTGGTTTTGTTGATGGCCCAAAATGACCTCATCAAAATTTGGGAGACCACTTGGTCAGAGCCCCAAATTAGATTCTTTTATTTTTGGTATAGTGGTTATGATTGGTTGTATATTGGTTCCAGTTATTGCTGTGAAGATAAATCACCTCTGCGGAAGATTATTATCGTTGTCGTCAACTATTTCACTAAATGAGCCAAAGCGATACCTACATACAATAATGAAGGTATAACTATGGCACAATTCTTGTTTAATCATGTCAGAGCTCGGTTTAGTGTCTCGAAAGCGATTGTCACTGATCATGGCTCTCATTTTTGAAATCATATGATGACAGATCTCATTGCTTAGTTGGGGCTACATCATGATAGCTCCACTCCTTATTATCCATAGGACAATGGCCAATTTGAATATGTTAACAAATTTTTGGTGACCATGCTTTAGCAAACCATTAGGAAACACAAACGAGATTGGCATCTCATGCTCTTCTAAGCTTTGTGGGCTTACCGAACTTCCGCTAAGACTGCCACTAGATTCACACCTTTCTAATTGGTCTATAGGCCACACTCCTGACCGAGTGTGAAATTCCTTCTCTAAATCTAGTTGTTGAACTACTTCCTGGTACTTCGCCAGAAGAGGAAAATTTTATTTACCCCGAGCGCCTCGATGAGATCCAAAGAATTGCTGCTTTAGTCATTGAAACACAAAAAATATGAATTAAGGCTCAATATGAAAAACCTATCAATCCTCGTGTTTTATCTGAGGGTGACTTGGTCCTTCTTTATGACCAATCCCATGATAATATGGAGTCGAGAAACTCGAGCTAATGTGGCATGGGCCCTATATCATTCAACGAGTATTGGAAAGAGGAGCCTATGAACTTGGCAGATTATGAAGGTAACCAATTTGTTGAGCCCTGAAATGGGATCTATATGAAGAAGTATTACGCTTGATCGTGAGTGTGATTCTTTGTACATTAGTGTTTTATTCATTGGTGTGCTTTGATTGGATTTTTGGTGTCATTGTTTACTTTGAAGATATGTTTCCTCTGCTCACCTTGTGTTCCACTTGGCTTTCCGATGTCATCAAATCATTATGTCGGTTTTGTTGATGGCGCTTTCCGTAGCACACGGAACTCCTCTTCCGCAACATAGGCGCTTTTTTCCCCTGATGGTGAGTTGATTAATTTACAAGGTATTTATTTGGGTCGAACAACCAAAAATATTGGTGAATATAGTGTGGTTATCGAGCTATTATTGGATGCGATTTATCTCAAGATTAGAGATTTGTTTGTTAAATTAAACTCACAAATCATTGTGTTACAATTAAATGGCCATTATTCTGTGCAAAATCCACAAATTTTGTGTATGTATTTGTGTGTTCGATTATTGGAAAGGCATTTTGATTTTATTACATATCAACACATTCCAAGACGTTTAAACACATTAACAGATACATTAGCAAATCATGTATTAGATAGACATCTGTGCAACATGTAAAAACCAATACATCATTATGATAAACAAGTAGCCGTAGAAACATGCATATGTATATATATATATATATATATATATATATATATATATATATATATATATATATATATATATATATATATATATATATATATATATATATATAAAATTTGTCAAGTGTGTTATCTCCAAAAATATGTGTTTTGTGACAAAAATGGCTCTCTGAGCCTACATCAGTACAAAATGTAAGTAGAGGGCTGCTATCCGCCCACATGGTGCTTGTGATAGCAGGTAACCGCTCGAATCACTCGCCTGAGTAAGCGACGCAGTGTGCTTGGAACTTCGACCATATGCCTCTGAAAGAAAAGAGGAATATCGTCAAAGGTAGCATACTCTGGGATGCCTCTCTTGAGGCCTACCAAGTTCCACTCTATATCGGCTAATGGGTCTGCTCCCTCCTCATAGGGAACATCCTCCAATCGGCGAGCTACACTCCTCGTGATTGGTGACATGCTTGGTGGTCTTTGAGGACCCATATCTATAAAAATATCATAATTTAGATCTCATAATACATGGCAAAAACATTCAAAAAAGTAAAAAATGTTACAAATAATTTTTACCTGCATCAGTCCACTGTGTGCCTAGCGGAATGGGTAGATCTGGATATCCCCTGAAGTCGATGCCTACCTATGCATAGTCCTCAACCACGATGAGTTGATGATGCAACCAGCTGAAAAATGATGTCGGGAAATGCATTTGCTAGTCTTTGCCCTGATAGGGCATGATATCACACCACCTCATCAATATCGGGTCTTTCGAGCCTGGATCATGGATCTCCAACCGTTGATACTGAAACAAAGGTACCCTCTCCAAGAAAAAGGTAACCAAGATGGACCTATACCCAAACTATTTTAGTCGACATGTTTTTCACTTGGTCAATTGGCTCTTCACGTTAGCCAATAACCCCTCGCACCAGTTGAACATATTAGGGGCCAGACACTCTACCATGTACTGGAATTGGGATTTCGTTGCCTCATGCAATGCTTGGGTTCCAAACACTCGAGTAATTTACGCGCAAGGGAAGAACGCTGATAGAGGATATATCTATCTTCCCGCTCTCAGTCTTCTTAGCCCTAGGACAGTGGCTCTAAATAAGCATACTAGTACTCTCGCCTCCTGCCCGAGCTCCAGAGAGTTGGATCCTCTCCCCCCTCCTGGATAAGCCTATAATGAAGTAGATGTCCATGACATCTAATTCCAATTCCTGGTCTCCAATTATGAATATCTGGTGATCTACGTCCCACAATCCAATCAAATACTGAAGTAGTGCCAGTTGAGCTCTCAACCTTGATGTTTGGAAGAACTTCAGCAATCCACAATTATGCAATGCATTTACACAATTTTGGTCTTGGAGTGCTTGGTGGTATTCCACCTCGTGGCTTCTTTCTTTCCAATTGATGACCATTTCTGCTAAAATCACCTGCAAAACATGTTCAAATGACATTTTAGGAGCTTTCATCGGAGTAGTTTTTGAAATAATCCATTGGAAATGGGTGGATTTATCATTTCAAAATCTTCCCCGCGGCCAACGCGACTGTTTGAATTAATTCGGCATTGGTGGCGTGCTCCCCTAACAGGCTAAGCGCGACCAATGCAGGTCCGATAGCTTGAACCCGTGCTGACCGTGGGCAATTTTAAATTTTGAAATCCTCCCCCATCTCTAAATTTCTAAAGCTAAACACATAAAGAGTGGAATTAAAATTAAGAGGAGAGTTTGAGCTCTTACCTGTAGATGGCAGATTGCTGGATGGTATCCTGGATCGACTACACCACTAATATGAAGTTTAGAGGGAATACGGGTAAAATGCACTTCTCCAATTTACTCAAAATAGAAAGGTGAAAATGAATTTACTTTTTGTCTATTTAAAGATTTTTGAAAATATTTTCGCCATTATTTTATATTTTTCCTCGATATAAGTGATGTTTGTTATTTTTTGTACAGTAATGAGATCTTTACACATAGGGATCTCTCTAGCCCTAGAGTGGGTCTTACAACTTGAGATACTTTCTATTGCAAAGCTTTCTTAGCTAATGCGACAAGAAAGGAGATAGAGGTACCTTTTCCTAATGCTATGTTCGAACTCGTTGATGATGACCTTGATCCCGATCCTTTTAGGCTCGTTCCTTGCTACTGGTGGCACACGAATATATGTGGATGATCAAGAGGCAAAAAAAAACGTAATCCAATACATAATAATCATTAAACATGAGCTATCTAGCAGATCAAGGAGTACCAGAATATTTGCATAACTTATTAGAAAAATATAGAAAGCAAACATTAGATTTTTTATTAATGAATATAAAATAAAGAGTTACAACTCAGGCCTTGATGTCAGTGGCCTCCCTTTGGTGAAAATATGAGTCCTTCACCGAATCTCTAAAGCATTCCTTCTCCCAAACAACTTAGGCGTTATCACAGTGCAAGAAAAGGGAGCGAGGGTTCAGACCAGCCCAAGAATGACCAACCAGTAGTGGAAGGACGGGTACCAATTTATAGGAAGGGAGAAGAGGTTGGGAGCCCATGAAATGAGGATGAAGGCTCATTTTCTAAGGGATAAACCCCCATGGATGAGATAAAATCTCCAAAATCAGAGAGCTCAACTCTATCACCACTGTTTTAACAACCAACTCGTCGCCTTGGAACTTCTAGAGGTCAAAGCTTCTCCTCCATTTGAGGAAACACTGCCAGAAAGGGATCAACACGTTTTTCCAAGAAATAAGGCTGCTGGAAGTGGTAAGCTAGAACTGTCAACTTGACATCAGTGTAGGGATGAAACTAGAAAATGCGCTAACCCAACAAACTAGGGTTTTGACCAAGTAATCTTCCCAGGAAATTTTCTTTGAGTCTTTAAGGGATGTCTTTACATATTTTTCCATGGTGGAAACATTGCACAAGGTCTGTTATGGAGCACTTTAGGATCAGGGACTAGAAGTGAGCATGGTGAAAAATTACTGTGTAACAGATACCCCCTAAAGCATGAAGGTAGAACCATAAGTGATGGATGAAATTCTTTATGAACCAATGAAAAGAACTCATATCACCGCCAAGAAACCTGCCAAATCAAATATATTACAATATATGACATATCTGGTGTGAATATTCCTAACCACATAACTCTGCGCTAGGCATCAAATATCACATGAACCCACGACATGGTCACAACAATCCGTATAAAGAGGTCATAGAAATGGATCTGCAGCATGGACACAGCCACCCATATAGATAGGATCATGTATACAATCATGAATACTCAATAACTCCTCGCAGCTCGGATCAGAATGAGATGCGATCCAGGGTCTTAACTGTTGAGCCTCAAAATTGTGCTTTCTTTCATCTTACTTTACCTCATTTTCCTTTGTCCATTGCTATCCTAGACCCAATTGATCAATGAATTTAGTTGAAATTACTTTTAGAATGATTAACATGACTGACTTGCTAAAGTTTTGTGATTTTTGCCATTGTAATGCATTTTGACCGGAACTAGCTGCAGAATGCAGACATTCCGTAGCTAACCGGCAATTCTGCAGCTGTCTTCACGTTTGGGTATGTTCCAGGTGGCCTCTCAAGAAAAACTGCATATGGGCATATTCCACGTCATGTCTACATTGTTCGTTGCTCACTATGAAGGAAGAAACGAATTCTGGATATGGTTTTGGTACGTGGGAACACATTTAGGAAAGCAGACTTCTATTAGGACTGTCTCAGTCCAGATTTCCTTTTCCTTTTTACGTTGCCACTTCAAGAATCCTAATGTGATTTCGATAAGGAAAGACAATGATCCTAAAATTGTTGCAAGTCTTGTTATGTACATTTGTTATATAAACACTTGGGAAACCGAGAGCTAGGCTAGATTTTTGTTCTAGATTTTGCTTAGATTCTGTGCTACATTTCTGAAGACGCAGATTTCTCTGTTCAAGTTATTTCTCTTTTAATGAAGCAGACAGTGTTGTTTTGAAAGCGTTGATTTGATTTGGAGTTAGATTCCGTCAGGTGGTAGAGGGCCCCTGCCTCTTGCATGGATTTATTTGCGTAATTTAGATAAGTATTCTAGCTGCCTTTACGTTTTTGAATTTGAATTAGTAGTTGTTTTCATTAGCTACTATAGTTATACTCATTCTAAAAACTCTTCCAAAAGAAGAAGCTCTTCCAAAAGATTATAATTCTGAATGGGAAATGGCTATAGTATTGTAGGATTTGAAGTTGAATTCATAGTTGTTTTCATTAGCTACTATAGTTATACTCATTCTAAAAACTCTTCCAAAAGAAGAAGCTCTTCCAAAAGATTATAATGATGAATGGGAAATGGCTATAGTATTGTAGGATTTGAAGTTGAATTCATAGTTGTTTTCATTAGCTGCACTGAATATACTTATTTAAAAAACTCTTCTCCAAAAAAGAAGAAGCTCTTCCAAAAGATTATAATGATGAATGGGAAATGGCTATAGTATTGTAGATTTTGAAGTTAAATTCATAGTTGTCTTCATTAGCTACCGTAGTTATACTCATTCTAAAACTCCTTCCAAAAGATTATAATCATGAATGGGGAATGGCTATAGTATTGTAGGATTTAATTGTAGTCTCTTTTATTCACCTTCACAGTTATACTTATGCTCAATACTCTTCCACAAGAAGAAACTCTTCCAAGAAATCTTTATACTGTCTTAAGCATGATTGTGATCTTGAACGTTTTAGTTGTGTGTTTTCACTAAGTACCATAGTTGTTCTTGCTCTTAAACACTTGTCCAAAATATCATAATGATGAGTGGGAGATGGCTATGATATCTTAGTTTTTCATTGCTTTCAGTCTTTACGTTTGCATAGCATAGTTAGGATACTCCGGAGTTTAATTGCACTTAATTCATGCTCAGTTATTTTATTTTAAGTTTGATAATGACTTGTAGTTCAACACTGTTTTAGGCTAGTGACATTTTAGGTTCAGTTGTAGTTCAACTCATTGCATTTGCACTCCATATTCAGTTGCCATTCACTGCATATTAGATTACTTCAGTTGTTAAACTTAACAAAACAGCCTTCATTATTCACAAATCTCTTCTTGTTCCAAAATCCATAATTGATTCATAAACATATGAACATAAGACCATATCACTTTAAGGCCTAAAGTATTTCTGCAATTTCCTTGTCATCTTACAAACCAACATTCCCTCAAAAGACTATTTCAAAAATCCATAAACTTTGAGTGAAGTGTAGTGCCATAAAACTGAGTTGCAGAATATAGTTAGGAACTAGATTTAGAATAGAAGATCTTATGATGGTATCAATGTTTTACTCCAAACATACTTCAACAAATCTCCAATCAAGGATAAAATGTTGCATCATTATAAGTTAGTTGTTTAAACTGTTTAGTTAAGAAGATTTGCATACTTAGTGACCATGTTTCAAGCTCTCTCTCAAATGCCTTTGATGAAAGAATTTGACAAGTTTAGTTTGTGTTTTGAATCATTTGCTTAAAAGTCATTATCAAGCTTTGCTTTTTCTTCTTCATAGTTTAGATTTGATTCTGTTTTTAGTATTGCATTTGCATTTACCATTTGACACCAACCAATTAGGTTTCACCCTGTTTTTAATCATTAGCTTCCTTCCATTAGCTTTCTAGTCATTTTCCTTGTGAACATAAAACCACCAAAAGATCAAAAACATCATAAATCATCACAAAAGACCAAAAACATCACAAAACACTACACACAACGCATTAAGAAACAAGAACCTAAGTACATACAGTACACTCCACTTCAGCAGTTTACCAACCCTGGTTGACAATTAAATGAGCTCAATTTAGGAGACTAGATTGAGACCAAACATTAACCACGATCTCAACCAACCCAATGTACGAATCTAGCCATGCGAATAGATGTGTTGACATCGAACATGGTAAAAACCATCTAATTACTAGTCAATCAAGAAAACCGTTAACAAGCACGAGAGAAACCACTAATAATGGTAATGGACCTCAAGGTACAACGACACAATCTACAAGTGTGAATAAACATGTTGAAGTCGAACACTTGCAGAATCATTTGATCGAAGGCCAATTATGTGAACCCATTGTTGAACACGAAGAACTTGCCATTGAGGCATGCAAGCTCCAAGGTACTGAAAAGAAGTTTCTAAACTACCTTCCCGGATAATGAGCTAAGGTCGAGAGGAAGTGACTCATCAAAGGAGGGCCATAATGATTCCCATATCATCGATATGAAACAATAGATATCTCAAGTTGATAGGAGTGATTCGAGATAGTAATAGAGGAGGTCAAATAAGCAAAGGAAGTTTGAAAAAAAGGACTTCTCTTGAACATATTGGAAACACGACTCTGGAGTGTGGCAGCGTTTGACTTAAATGGGATCAGATGTCACGATGACAAAAAATGGTGATCGGATAGGAGGTGGACTTCCCAAACCCATGGAGTCAAAATGAAAAATGAAGTATATCCCCAACCCGACATGAATTGCAGATGAGTGTCATGTTTAAGAGTGACAAGCTACCCAAAATACACATTGGATGTTCACTTTCAATTTTCCCCATTATTGCTAACGAGTACCTCTTTAGTTTTGATAACCAGCATGAAGAGGATAACATATGTTGAGCGTATAAGTTCATTCTTCAAATGAATCCATCCTAGTAATTTTAACGAGCCCTAAGAAGAAGGAACTCGGTCTCATCATGGTGAAAGTCTTTCATCGTTTAACATTTAATGAGACCAACGAAAGGGTAACTCAGTAATTTTTTCATGTTTAAGGAGTTTGAAAAGAAACGAAAATAAAAATCCATCATGTCCCTTTTCGTACATCGTCTCTCGAATCCGAAAAGGTAGAAAACAATACCTAAGAGAACCTCTTGACCATGTTCTATCAAGGTATTCCTTTTTCATAAATAGTTAATCTCAGCCTGAAAAAGGGGTAAACGTATATTGAGACTACGTCAATTCATTTAATTTAACGAGTTTGAAATGACAAGTACTCGACAATATTTTCATTTTTCAGGAGTGAGAAAAGAGCTGAAAATTGACTCCATGGGAGTTCCTTTTTCCTTTATTTTTTACCGAGTCCGAAAAAGAGATAAATTAAAACTCATTTGCATAAGAAATAATCACGAACAGTGTAAAGATCATGTTACTACACAAAAGATGGCAAACATCACTGATATCGTGGAAAAATAATAAAATAATGGCGAAAATATTTTCAAAAATATATAAATAGACAAAAAGTAAATTCATTTTCACCTCTCTATTTTGAGTAAATTGGCGAAGTGCATTTTACCCATTTTCCCTCCGAACTTCAGATCAGTGATGCATCCGATCTAGGACACCATCCAATGACCCGTCAGCTACAGGTAAGAGCTCAAACTCTCCTCTTCATTTTAATTCCATTCTTTAGGTATTTATCTTTAGAAATTTAGAGATGGGGGGAGGATTTCAAAATTCAAAATCCCCTACAGTTAGTGTGGGTTCGAGCTATCGGACCCGCGCTGGTCGTGCTTAGCTCGTTAGGGCAACATGCCGCCAACACCGAATTAATTCAAACAGTCGTGCTGGCCACAAGGAAGATTTTGAAATGAGAAATCCACCCATTTCCAATGGATTATTTCAAAAACTACTCCGATGAAAGATCCTAATATGTCATTTGAATATGTTTTGCAGGTGATTTCAGCAGAAATGGTCATCGAATGGAAAGAAAGAGGTCACGAGGTGGAATACCACCAAGCACTCCAAGAACAAAATTGCGTAAATGCATTACATAGTTGCAGATTGTTGAAGTTCTTCCAAACATCAGGGCTGAGAGCTCAACTAGAGCTGCTTCAATATTTGATTGGACTGTGGGACGTAGATCCCTAAATATTCATAATTGGAGACCAGGAATTGGAATTAGATGTCATGGACATCTACTTCATTACAAGCTGATCCAGGAAGGGAGAGAGGATCCAACTCTCCGAAGCTTGCGCAGGAAGTGATAGTACCAATATGCTTATTCAAAGACATTGTCCTGGGGCTAAGAAGACTGAGAGCGGGAAGATATAGATAACCTCTACCAATGTTCTTCCCATGCACACAATATTACACTGCATGACTCGAGTGGCTAGATCCCAGGCGTTGCATGAGGAAACAAAATCCCAATTCCAGTACGCGGTGGACTGTATGGCCCCTACTATGTTCAACTGGTGGGAGGGGTTATTGGCTAACATGAAGAGCCAATTGACCAAGTGCAAAACAGGTCAACTGAAACAGTTTGGGTAGGGGTCCATCTTGGTTACATTTTTCCTGGAGAGGGTACCTTTGTTTTAGTATTAGTGGTTGGAGATCCATGATCCAGACCTGAGAGACCTGAGGTTGATGAGGTGGTGTGAGATCATGCCTCGTCAGGGTAGGGGCCAACAAATGCATTTCCCGACAATGTTTTTCAGCTGGATGCATTGTCAACTCATCATGGTTGAGGACTATGCATACGTGGGCATCGACTTCAGGGGAGATCCAAATCTACCCGTTCCACTAAGCACTTAGTGGACTGATGCAGGTAATTTTTTTTTTTAACATTTTTTTCTTTTTGAATGTTTTTTTCATGTATTTTGAGATCTAAATTTATGATGTTTTTATAGATATGGGTCCTTAGATACCACCAGGCATGTCACCGATCATGAGGAGGGTAGCTCACCCATTGGAGGATGTTCCCTACAAGGAGGGAGCAAACCCATTATCCGAGATAGAGCGGAATTTGGTAGGCCTCACGAGAGGCATTCCAGAGTATGCTACCTTTGATGATATTCCTCTTTGCTTTTAGAGGCATACAGTCAGGGTTCTAGGTAGTCTATGTCACTTACTCTGGCGAGTGATCCAAGCGGTCACCTGCTATCACAAGCACCATGTGGGCAGATAACAACCCTTTGTTTAAATTTTTGTACTGATGTAGGCTTAGAGAGCCATTTTTGTCACATAACACATATTTTTTGAGATTTTGATGTAACACAATTGACAGACTCGATATATATATATGCATGTTTCTACGACTACTTGTGTATCATAACGATGTATTGGTTTTTACATGTTGCACGAATTTCTATCTAATACATTTATCTGTTAATGTGTTTAAACATCTTGGAATATGTTAATATGTAGTAAAATCAAAATGACTTTCCAATAATCAAACACGCAAATACATACGTAAAATTTGACGATTTCGCACAAAATAATGGCCATTTAACTGTAACACAATGAGTTATGAGTCTAATTTAACAACTAAATATCTAATCCCGAGATCAATCGTATAGCTCGATAACCACACTATATTCGGCAATATTGTTAGTTGTTCGACCCAAACAAATACCTTGTAAATTAATCAACTCGCCATCAGGGGAAAAGAGTGCCCATGTTGTGGAAGACAATTTCTATGTGATACTGCAAGCGCCATCAGCAACACCGATGTAATGATTCGATGACATCTGCAAACTAAGTGGAACACAAGGTGAGCAGAGGAAACATGTCTGCAAAGCAAACAATCACACCAAAAATCTAATCAAATCACACTAATGAATAAAAAATTAATGTAAAAATCATCACACTCACGATCAAGCGTAATACTTCTTCAGATAGAGCCCATTTCAGGTCTCAACCAATTGGTTTCTTTCATAATCTGCCTGCTCATAGTCTGCTCTTTCCAATACTCGTTGAGTGATATAGGGCTCGTGCCACATTGGCCCGAGTTTCTTGACTCCCAGTTTGTCGTGGGCTTGGTCATAAAGCAGGACCAATTCACCCTCAGAGAAAACATGAGGATGGACAGATTTGTCATATTGAGCCTTAACTCGTCTTTTTTGTGTTTCAATGACTAGAGCAGCAAGTCTTCGGGTCTCATCGAGATGCTCAAGGTAAAGAAAACATTCCTCTTCTGGTGAAGTACCAGGAAGTAGTTCGATGGCTAGCTTCAGAGAAGGAATTTCCAACTCGATCGGGAGTGTGGCCTTTAGACCATACATTAATTGGAAAGGTGTGAATCCAGTGGTAGTCTTAGCGGAAGATTGGTAAGCCCACAGAGCTGAGAAAAGCATGAGATGCCAATCTCATTTGTGTTTCCCAATGGTTTGTTGAAGCATGGTCACCAAAAATTTGTTAACAGCTTCAACCTAACCATTGGCCTATGGATAATAAGTAGTGGAGCTATCATGATGTAGCCCCAACTGAGGAGGGAGCTCTGTCATCATATGACTTCGAAAATGAGAGCCATTATCAGTGAAAATCGCTTTTAGGTCATCGAACTGAGCTATGACTTGATTAAACAGGAATTGCGTTGCAATTAGAACTTCATTATCATATGTAGGCATCACTTCGGCCCATTAAGTGAAATGATTGACGACAACGATAATATAACCATGCCCCCCGGTTGAGCGAGGGTTACATGTCATGAAATCTATGCCCCATTTCAGAAATGGTCCGATAGTCATAACTAGGTGCAAGGGTGAGGGTGGGTCGCGCTCTTTCCAAGAGTAGATTTGACAGTCATCGAATTTTTGGACTACAAAAATGAGATCTTGAAATATAGACGGCCAAAAATATCTTGCGCGAAGTATTTTTTAGGTGGTAGTATAAACGGACATGTGAACACCATAGGCCCCAGAGTAGTAGTCATTGAGAACTTTGGTAGCTTCTTCGAGAGTCAAACATTGACGGAGGACAATGTCAACACCAGTGCGATATAAGTGTCTCCAACGATACGGTAGGGTTGGGACTGGTAGCGAATCCATTTTCTCTCAGAGTGCGATAGCTTTGGCTGAAAAGTTTGGGTCTGGAGATAAATGATGATGTCTCCATACCATGGATCAAGATTACTGATGAGAAAGAGTAATTCATCTGGAATTTACTCTTCATAAGGAGTGGGATAGACTGCGGTGGGGAGATCACAGATCAACTCAACAAAGACAAGGTATTTCTTAGACTTAGTGGTGGTGAACTCTAAGTCGAACTCTTGAAGGATGAAAATCCATTTCGAGTACTTTCCCCCAAGAAACTAACACGTTAGAATGTAATTCATGGGGTTACAATAAGAAATCACCAAATTTTTACACAAGAGAATGTAATGAAGAAAACGCTAAACAACATCGATAGCGGCTAGTGCGAGTTTCTCTACATGATCGTAGCGGGTCTCAAAATTAAAGAGATTGCGGCTCAAGTAGTACACTACATGCTCTTGAACATCATCGTCGTCCTGAACTAGCACCATACCGATAGTGTTGTCTGTGGTGGCCAAATACAGGGAATAATCATGGTGATAGTTGGGGGGATGCAGTAGAGGAGCACTGATGAGGGCTTGTTTCAAAGCATCAAAAGAGATTTGGGAAATTTCGTCCCAAACGAATGGGATTCCATTTTCAATAAGCGAGTAAAACCTTTGGCAAGCTTAGTGTAATTAAGTACAAAGAAACAGAGAAAATTGGATTTCCCTTGCAAGATTTGCAGTTGATGAACAAAAGAGGGGGGAGGCAAATTGATGACTGCCTATACTCTAAGAGGATCGATGAGAATGCATTCTTTAGACACCACAAAACCCAAGAGTTGATCGGATTCGACAGAGAAGACACACTTATGAGGGTTAAACTTGATATTATAGTGTCGACAATGAAGAAAGATGGCTCTGAGGTGTTTTGGGTGATCATGATGTTTTGCAGAATAAGCGGGAAGGTCGTCAAGGTATGGTTGAACTATGTGCTTGATGTCATGAAAAGCATACGACATAGCTTGTTGGAAGGTAGCCCCGACATTATTTAAGCCAAAAGGGAGATTTTTGTGGGCAAAGGTTCCCCATGGACATATAAACACGGTTTTGTGCCGATCAATTGGAGCAATGTTGATCTGGTTATAGCCATAAAAACCATCCATAAAAGAAGAAAACCTCACTCCCAACGCACTTGTCAATGATTTGGTTGATAAAGGGAGTGGGTTAATTATCCTTAAGACGTGCTCGATTGATATCATGGTAATCAACACAAACCCAGATGGTCCCTTGTTTCTTAGTAGTAGGAACAATATTGGAGACCCAATTTGTCAATGGTATGGGATAAATAAAACCGGCCTTGAGAAGTTTTTCAACTTCACCCTTTATAACAACAACCTTTCTTGGGTGCATAGGACGAATCCATTGGAGAATAGGCTTCGAGTCCAGATAGGTAGGGATTTCGTGCACGAAAATACTTGGATCAATGCAAGGAATCTATGTTGAGATTGCAACAAGATGATAAGCTTAGTGAAAAGAAGTCGCCTTCACTAAGTGGGCCCGTAGGCTATTTTTGGTGCAAAGTCTATTTTTAGACTATGTCTATTTTTAGACATATGGATCATGTTCTATGAGTTGCAGGATGCTATTTGTGGATGGTTGGTCAAGTTGGAAAAAATATATGGACTTCTATTTTTAGACATATTGGGCGGAATCTATTTTTAGATTGCCGGTCTAAAAATAGATATGTCGAATATTATTAGCTCTTAATAATATTTGGACTCTAAACATTATCTTATTCTCTTGGAGCACTTCAGTTAAGTGCACAGATGTGGCACAGGAGCTGACAGAAGGAATTACACTATTCATGAGGGTTAAGTGGAGCTATTGCATGGAGACTTCAGTTAGAACTCATGTGACAGAGTTTGGTGGAGTTGTAGAAGTAGTTGGTGGAGTTGTGTTCAGTTTAACTCAGTTAAACATAGTTGAGCTAGTTGTATCTAGTCTAACTGGTTGATACACTAGTGAGAGTGGTGTGAATTAATTATTAATTAATTCACTAATTATTAACTCATAAATCAACTAAAGAATACATCAGTTAACTTCAGTGCATGGACAGTTTCAATGGAGACCAGTGAAGAGGTAGGTGAAAGAGCAGTGTGACTATCAGTTGTGACTATACTAGTGCATGAGTTTGCACCACACATTGATGGAGATGCCAATGAGGATTGCGCAGTGCATACCAGAGGGATTCGAACTCAGATTGGGCCATTATTCATCTTGGATTGCGCAGTGGAGGCAGGCTAACAGGTGGAGCAGATTGGAGCATGTGTTTTGTTAGATTTGAGCTTGTGTAGTGTGTAACAATTGGAGATTGTACTGAGAGCTTGTGAGGAGTTTGTACAATGATTGTTACATGATCTCTATCATTATAATATACAGATAGTTGGGGGTTTTCAGTTTTAAGCTTTCCCATAAATACTGTGTTTATATGTGTGATTGTTTATGGTTTTAATGTGCGCATGCGATTGTTTATATTTCCGCAATTAATGATCAATAGTAGAAGAGGTTATGTATTATGCATGAAGCTCAAATAATGTGTGATCAGGATAATCTCGGTGAATAATTTAACAGTTATTCAAATTTATACAATCTCTTCATATGACCATGCGAAGACATCATGGAATTCCTGAAAACGATCGATTTAGACCTTCATCTCGTTAGGAGAACAATATTCACCAATGTGAACATTCTCTACGATCCCTGTTTTGAAAGAGATGTCGATTGAAATGGTTGGAGTAGTATTTCCCATGTTCCCTTCAGAAAACACTTCATGAATCAAGATGGGATTATGAAGTGGGCAAGTCAATACAGATGAAGCATGGGATTCCAGATAGGCCGAGATGTCACCTAGGGTCAGGAGAAATGAGGAATGATGATGTCCATCATCCCATGGGGTTTCTTAAAGAGAAATTACCTCCATGATACTTTCATCGGTGGGGAAAGTCTCATTCAAGGGATCAGCGGATTCCCAAGAACCAAACCAGGGAGACTACACATAAGTGTCCAGAGAAGAAACCAATTTGTCGCTTGTTTTATATGTAGCCTTAGAATCCATAAGAATACTCCGATACATTTGTTCAACAGGGCTGAAAGGCATAATGTCACCAAATCTTTCAAGTTGGTCGGGACTGGGAGCAATCCATGGATCATGGCCAGATGATATCATATTGATAGTGGCGACATTGGGAGGTGGGAGTGAAAAATTCCCATAAGGGATGAGTCTTTGAATAGACCCGACTAGATGTTCTCATAGGGGGCAGTAGTATTCCCAACATATGGAATGTTTCCATTGAAGAATCAGAGGAAAAGAAAGCTAACTGATCAACAGTCATGATTTTTCCTTGATGAGGAAAGCAGAGGACACAGAAAAAGGGTGGAGACCATGCAAACTGTTGAGATTCAACAAGATGATGAGCTTAGTGAAAATTAAGCACCTTCATTAAGTGGGGCCCATAGACTATTTTTAGGTGTATATCTATTTTTAGAATGGTGAGCATATTCTAAAGTTAGCAGGATGCTGATTCTAGATGGTTGAGCAAATTCTATCTTTGGATGAATTTCTATTTTTAGAAGATTGGGCGAAGTCTATTTATAGATCGCTAATATAAAAATAGATGCATGTCAATTATTATTAGCCCTTAATAATAATCCGACAATAAATATCAACTTATTCTCTTGGAGCACTTTAGTTCAGTGAACAGATTTGGAAAATCAGTGGGCTGAAGGAATTACGCAATTCCTAGGGTGGTTGGTGACTCATGCATGGAGGACTCAATTATAACTGATAGTGGCAAGTTGTGACAGAATTGGAAGGGTAGTTATGTGAGATATTATTTAGTTTAACTTAGTTAAGTGAGTTAAACTTAGTTGTGCTAGTTGTATCTAGTTTTAACTAAAGATACACTAGTGAGAGTTTAATGAATTAATTATTTAATTAATTCACAACTAGAGACTCACTTGCAATTGAAAAAATACAACAACTAACTACTTGCATGTCAGTTCCAATGGAGACCCAGTGGAGAGATAGGTGAAAGGGTGAGATGGACTATCTGTTGTGACTATAGTGATTCATTCATTGCATCTAACACACATTGGAGTTTCCAATGAGGATTGCGCGGTCAAGGAAAGGCAAGATCAAATTCATTCAGGGATCTTCTTCAACAGGGATTGCGTAGTGGAGGTAGGCTGTCAGAAGGAAAGAAATTGGTGCATAGATACGTAACTTTCTGCATGACAGTGTGTGACGATTGTTGATTGTACTGAGAACTTGATGTACTAAGATTTGTATGAGATTGTTACATGTTCCATTGATATACATAATATATGATAGTTGGGGTTTTTAGCTTTAAGCTTTCTCGTTAAACAACTGTGTTTATGTGCGATTGATTTGCTTCATATGTGTTTGCAATTGGCGATTTAATTTCCGCAAATAATTAAGTGGAAGGATTCTGTATTTAACATAAGATTAATTTGTTAGATCATGAGAGTTCGGTAATATACACGCATATTGTATAATTTCTACACAAACCATGGCATGAGTCCAATTGTGTCCAAGAAGGAGGTTATAATTCAAGTTTGCAGATACCACCCCAACTTCTAAATTCACCATCTTTCTCTCCAATAGGATTGGCAAAGATTTGAGAATACCATACGGGTGAGAACCTCTACCGTCGAAAGCTTCCAAAGTGTTCAGGGGCTGGATCAATGAAGGAAAGTTGATGGGTTTCCAAAAAGTGATAAAAATGATGCAAGTCGAAGCCCCTTCATCAAAAAAATAATCCTATGGATGGTTTTCCCCATCACAGTAAGTTGAATCAGAAAATATAATTGAGATGGGAGGCGAGGAACGAATTTCTCAAGATTGAAAGTAATAATATTGGAATCTACTGGATCAATCCCTCCAATGGCAAAGAATAGTGCCTTCCGTTGTTAAGGACATTGTTATAGGCCAATTTGGGCATCATTCCCAATGACCTGGTTAACTGGCCATCATCTCTAGGACCAATGACTAGGGGTCTATCATTCCCTATCATTTCAAGTTGCTACATGCCCTAAGGCAAGAACAATACAAGTCAAACATGACTTTCATCAAGCAAAGGTTTCCAAGGTTTGCAGTTTATTATATAGCATGCGGGATCTCACCAACCCTGCCTCTAAGGGGAATAAGTTCGTTGCATATGCAGGTAGCCCCATGCAAGGCTACTCTGCAAAGCACTTCCCGACATCTATGGGTGCGTTGGTCACATTGGGAGTGAAATTCTCATTGTTTCGAAATCTCCACTTGGCCAGTGCCTTCTAGAAGAGTTCACATGTGTCAAGATTCAAATCCAAGTGTCCATCTAACATCTACATGACTGGGAACATGTCTTGCCTATTATTGGAAAGTCATTCATTGCAAAAATACCTTCAGTTCATCTATAAATTGAGCACAGATCTGAGTGTTTGAGAAGGAAGAATTTGAGTAGAGAAATGTTAGAGGATTTTCAATTGAGAGTTAGATTTGTGTAACAATTATTGGAGAGATTTATACTATGATGGAGCTGAGGATCGTTGCTGGAAGGGTCACTTCAAATCAGTCATTTGGTTGTAACCTCTCCCTAAAGAATACAACTTACTTTTCCCTATATGCATCTGTATTGGCTTTGATTTTCCATATTGTAAGATCTTAGTTGATGTATATTGTTTATGCTTTACTGATTTAGCTAACTAACTTGAATAGACATCTGTATTATTGCTATCTTCTGCTGTTTTAGTGTTCTTTCTTGCAGGAAGCATTTCACACAAACCGCTTGAATTTGAAGCTACAACAGAAGCGACAGAAGGAGCCATTTAGAAGTGCTTGGATTACAAGTAAGCCTCTAATCCTTTCTGTGTGTCTGTTCTGAGTTAGGAAAGGTAGTCGTATAGTCTTTAATTTGTTGTTCTAGATTGTCATCTGTCTAGGGAAGCATGTGTTATCTGTAATTCACAATTCTGGCCCAACAAATTGGAAATTCCAATGGGGAAAATTTCTCTTAGATCTAGGTGACTTAGCCTCTGATTTTCTTTGTTTATTCACCCAGTAGTTGTTACACACAAATATTAAAATTTTTCAAAGCCAAATTTGCAAATATAGTGAGTTAAGCAGTAGTGTTTTTCCTTATACACTGCACCCAACGCACCCTTAGACAAGACATAGTGCTTTGCATAGCACTGTCTCCCTTTCAGGCCTGTAGAGCACTGTCTCCCCTTGGAGACTGCATTGACTCCTAAAACCACTCAGATTCCTTTGAATTTGCCTTTGCAATTTGCTTCAGTTTGTTTTCTGTTGTGTTTTGAAAAGTTTGATCCTTATATTGACTAGTGAATCTATATACTTCTTCCTCCTTCAACTGAAAATTTGTTCAATGTTTGTTTCAAAAAGTTTTTCTTTATCATTCACAAATTGATTTCAAAGTATTTTTTATGGTCTCATTAAGAATCATTTGCTTTCGAAATAGGAAATTGTCGTAAAATCTTCATTTCCTTGATAGGAGAAATTGTTGTTGAAATCCTCATTTTTCCTTCAAAATAGAAATTGTTGTTTGTATTCTTCACTTCTCGAAAGTAAAAGGCATTTGAATTGTTGATTTAGTGCACCTAGTTTCTTTTCTGCATTCATAACATTAAGGAAACTGAAAAGAAAACCTTGCATTTGCATGTAGGATTTTTGTGTGTTTTGCAAAAAAGAACATTAGGAAAATCTGCATTTAGTTTGTGATCATTGATTTGTTTGCTCACAAATTATTTGCTCTCTTCCCTTAGTAGCTAGGTTTTTCATTGAAGGAACTGAAAGTGAAAGACTGTTTATCATTTTCAGTTGCATTTTATGAATTTTCCACTACATCATCATGGTGAACCTTTGAAAGGCGAATTGTAAGCAAGATCAACATAAAATTAATCTCAATTTACCTAGCAAAGCATTGGAACCATAACGATAACATTTAGAGGGTCTAGGCTAAAGACGTGTTCCGGCGTCGTAAAACACAGCAGCTGTCGTTAACTTGTCTGCGATACATTCCGAGTGTGATACCTCACTCCATGTACGTAAGTATATCGTAGCTCGTCCATGTACTTTCGGGTATATCGAGCGGCGTTACAATACGATAAGTATAAAGGGGTGCTCTCACTATGCGGTTTCGCATCAGACAGTGCTAATACGAACTTGGGCCTCCACGTAACTTCAGGTATATTTTGGAGGACAAATTTTAGGTGCTATCCATCCATAGTGAAACAATTCGGCCACCTTGTAAATTGTGATACATCGAACACAACGTTCGGGGAGATTGCTTGCTCATACTTCTTGGTTCTCCAGGAGATATTATGCAGTTCACAGTTTCTTGGTAAATCCTTTTGCCTAGCATTACCCTTTTATTTTGTTTATTTGTTTTTGTTTAAAATTAATCAATGATCGTGGAAGAAAAAAATCCTTTCCCCCGTCGTTTGCGTAGATTAGCCTTAAAACCACCTTTACCACTAGAAGTTACTTCTGGTAGGCGAAGGCGATCACGATCTACCGAATCAAGTACAATTCGTACCTCTAGTGAAACATCATTTTCCCATAAACCAGAGTTAGCTCAAATTGTTTCTACACATATTGGTTCATCTACTGTTGTCGAAATGGAGTCTTCATAGCTACTCGTGGTCATGATCCATCCAATCAATGAGACCATACCTCCTGGACCCGACGTTGTTCAACCACATATTGATCCAGATCCTGTCTCTTCTTTTCTAGAACATCTAAATCCTAAAGTCGAATGACCGAAAGTTGTTCCTGCCTTGGTCATCACACAGAGTTCTGTAGCTATTGAATCTCCCATATCACACAGTCAACCACCTGAAATATACTTTGGGCCTGACGGTGAACTTCTTCCACCTGGTTTAATTGTGATTGAAGAAATCCCACAAGACACTACACCTTTAACTCCAACCCATTTTGGGGAGGACCTTTACCTGTATGAGTCTTTCTCTCAATCATCACCCTCTTCTTTTGTTGATCTTCCTCTTTTTCAAATTCCCGTTGATTCAAAAGGGTATACATTTGGTCAAACAACCATGTCTGAACCAACATCTTTGGTTGGGCCTGCTGTTCCAATTACGTCAACTCCTGCCCTCACTACTCCATTGATGTTTACCACTTCACCAGAGTCATATTTTCATGGTGGCCCTATGGTCCCATCAGGTTACAAATCATTATCTGGAATTTTCTTTGGTGCATATTCAAATCCATGTCTTTACCAATGTCATCATCTGGTATTTTAATTGGTAATCCTATCGTAAGTACTGAACGACTTGATTCATTATACACATCATCAGGGAAATATCAAGCTAGTCCTTCTGGGTCTATTCCTTCAAGTACCATATCTACTGGACTCCCAGCATTTGGAGAACAATATTTTCCATCATATTATCATCCTCATGCTGGGGGGCAACCTTTGGTCACCCAATATGATAGTACTCCGTAACTTTTTGGTCAATCAAATGTTGAAAAGAATGTTTGTCAATGGCAGCCCACTCTGCATATCCAACCACAAATGGTTGTACATTCGTATCAACCGGTTCAACCTGTTACTCCCACTTCATTACCATTTCTTAATACATCTATACCCTTGTTACAGAATCAAAATGTTGTACATCCTCAACCTTATCAAGCGGGTCCTTCAACTCAATATCATCAAATGTTGGGTCCACAAACTCCAAATCCTTTGATTAATTTACAACAACTTGTATCAGGAATTATTTATTCACAATATGGTCTACCATTTTATGGGATGTCACAACCGCAACCGAGTTATACATATCAATCGAATCCAAGTTATCCTAATTTGGGTTATAACGTTAGTGGACAGATCCCTTGGCAGCCACAGACACAAATGCCTTAAACCTCTTTTAAACAAGTATCATATCCACGTTTTGGTCAACAGAATCCTCAAGCGTTTGCTATGCAAAACGACCCCTATCTGGGTTACCAGGAGCAGATTCCTTATGCTGGTGGTCAAAGGCCTGTTGCTCAAGCAATTCTATCTTACCCTGGCTATGCTCAACCTGACCTTAATAGACAATTTCCCTTTGTTGCAACTTTAGAGTTACCAGATTTAAATCGGTTAACGAATGATCCAATCAACTATGCTCCTTGGTGGCTGGTGATACCTCATAAATTACCCTCGGATATTCCTAAGTTCAATGGAAACCCTGGAGAAGATCCATCGACTCATGTTATGACTTATCATTTATGGTGTTCATCAAATTCCCTGAATGATGATTCTGTTAGACTACATCTTTTCCAGCATACACTCACAGGTTCGGCTGCAAAATGTTACATTGAATTACCTAGAGCTTCTTTTGACAATTTCACAGCCCTAGCTACTGTATTTTTGACTCATTTCCAGTTACCCATCAGATATGAAACTGGAACGGAACTCTTGACTAATTTCAAACTGATTAATGCTACTCACATTTCTGATCATATTCATGAGTGGCGTCGTCATCGACAAATGGTTAATACCTTTGTTCTGGATCAGCTCCTTGTTGAATGGTTCATTAAGTCTCTGTTACCATATATAACTGAGGATGTGGCTAAGGGTGGCATTATCACAGAAGAGCAAGTTATTTCTCATGCCCAATATTTAGACTTTATTTACACTCAGTTTGGCACGCTCTATGAAAAATCCCTAATGCGCCGAGATCTAATTTCAGTGTTCCTCCTCAATTAAAGGACTCTCACGCTGGAGACGGCTTGATAGAAACTAAAAGAACACACCACACTATTGCATCTGATCCTGCTCCTACTTCCGAAATTAATGCTGTTGCATTTGAAAAAGGCAAAGGTGACAAGCAACCAGGAAGTAAGAAAAAGGGGAAATCAAAGAAAAATCAAACTTCTAACCCGTAGGAAAGATCATCTGATCAACCGTCTGGACCTCGGAAACCTCATTATCCATGCATAATCTGTAATGAGGAACACTTTGTTAGGGATTGTCCTCACCATGCTTGAGTCTCAAAAATAATCAAGACTTCTAATGCGTCAGCTCTGTTGACAGAACCATTTCCAAATCCAGAGATAAATATGGTTGCTACGGTTCCAACTCCTAGTTCCCAAGTGTTAATGTTATCTGTCACAAAACCTTCAACAAATATTTTGGTGTCGAGGTGAAATAAAAATTATGGTAGTCCGGCCACTGATCAACGTACTACCTCGACAATGAATCCATCTACAGAATCAGTACCTCTACTACTATTCCTGAATTGAAAATTAAGCCACCAAAGGGAGTAATTCATAAATCGACATATAATCCTCGAGCAAGAGCTGCACAAAATTATAATATAGTTGAAGATTTGGCTCAATCCCCTTCAGCTATGTCTTCTCTTGAGGTATTACAAAATTGTCCCTCCCAAAAACAGGCTTTATTGTCGGCGATTGGTGGAATTGATCCGACTGATTCTAATCTTATCATCTTTAATCATATGGGCTATGTGCTGCAATTACCAGCAGAATTGGCATTCTCCATATAGGAAAATGTTCTCAATCACCTTGTTCATCGCACTATTATTGATGAGGGAGCATCTACATGAATTATGTCTCTAAACTGTTGGAAGTCACTTGGCTTACCACACTTATCACAATCATCAATGACATTGAAGGCATTTGATGGACGTACATATAAACCTTGTGGTATTATTAATAACCTGCATGTTGAACTAGGGGGCAAAACAATGAATATTGATGTTGAGGTTGTTGACGGACCCCTTGACTATAATATTTTACTTGGAAGGCCATGGGTATATGCAATGAATGCTATTGTTTCTACATATTTTATAATGATTACCTTTCCACATAAAGGTATAATTACAGTCATTAATCAAATATCCTTCTTTGCCTCTACTTCGCAGGTAACTGGAAGCGTTCCGTTCGTTCACATACCCCAACTAGAACTTTAGAACATTGGTGTAGGACTCTTAAAGGATTCCACTCTCATGGGAACCTTTGCATTATCACCACCAGCGACGTTGGTAGAAAATGCAAGCTTAGAGACTTGCTACATGATCTCTTCCACTCTATCTGGCTTAAGGAAGAGTACGGGTGATTCTGATATTTCTACGTTGGATGAGTTTCTGCAGCCCAGCCCTATTGAGCTGGCATAGCAATCAATCTATCTCTCTTGGGCAGCAAATCCGAAATCAGCGTTGCCGAGTGTTTGGGTTGATCGTTCATTAGATTTTTCTAGCCCATCTGATCCATTTTCCTCAACGTTCTTGACAAATGAGAATATTTTGGAAGCTATGATGTCAGAAGGAGAACCATGGGAAGATTATCATCATCGTTCCCATCTTCCTAATTATGAAGAAAATAACCTTAGTGAACTATATCACCCATCCATCAAAACTTTATTTTCGAATTCTTTTGCCACTAATGCAATCGATTCTGAGTGAAATCTTTCAAATATCGAAGAAACGATTTCTATCGATATTTCGACCAAACCTAGCATTGTAGAGAATATTCATGTCGGTGTATATTGTTCTCCATCAGAACTTGAATCATATCGCTCCCTTTTTCGTGAATTTCGTGACGTATTTGCTTGGTCTTACGAGGAAATTCCAGGCATAAATACTAGTATAGTTGAACACACTATTAATATGTATCTTGAAGTCAAACCGGTGTGTCAACGACTTCGTCCTGTTCATCCAAAGAAAGCCGCTGCCATTAAAGTAGAAGTTGAAAAAATTTTGCATGCTAGTTTCATTTACCCTGTTCCGGTAACTAAGTGGGTTTCCAATATCATTTTTGCCATGAAAAAACAAGGAACCATTAGAGTGTGCATCGATTATCGGGATGTTAATCATGCTTTTCCAAAAGACAACTATCCTACTCCCTTTATCGACCAGATTATTGACGATTGTGCTGGATGCAAAATATTTTCGTTCATCGATGGATTTTCCGGTTACAATCAAATCAATATCTGCCGAGATGATCAACATAAGGCAACATTCATTTGTCCCTGGGGCACATTCGCTTACATGAAACTCCCATTTGGATGAAAGAATGCTGGGGAAACTTTTCAGAGAGAAATGGATTGTGCTTTCAATGACATCAAGCACATTGTTCCACCATATCTAGATGATTTACCAGCGCATTCATGAAATCAGACTGATCACCCGATGCATTTGAGAGCCATTTTCTTACGTTGCCGACACTACAAAATACACCTCAATCCACATAAATGTGTGTTTTGTGTTGGTTCTGGTCATTTTCTTGGATTTGTAGTCTCAAAAGAAGGGATTCAAATTGACCCTTTGAAGGTTCAGGCCATTCTTGATTTTCCTAAGCCGTCAAACTTACTTCAAATACAGAAACTTCAAGGAAAGGCTAACTTCCTAAGGAGGTTCATTCCAAATTATGAAGAAATGGCTAAAGGTTTTACTCGACTATTGAAAAAGGGGGTTCCCTTCCATTGGGACCAATTTGCGCAAGCTTCTTTTGATGCTGTCGAGGATCATCTTGTCCGAGCGTCATTAATTTCCTATATATCGCCACGGCCGAAACAACCATTTCTATGGTATTGGTCCAAGTAGAAGACGAAATTGAAAATTCGATCTATTATTTAAGTCGTAATCTCAATGATACTGAAGTTAAGTACTCATACGTAGAAAAGCTTGCCTTGGCAGCTGTTCAAGCTATCCAAATATTTTGACATTATATCCTACTCCAAAAAACAACAATAGTTTCGGATTGCAACCCCAAGACTTACATCTTATCATGTCAATTGCTGGGGGGAAAATACTCAAAATGGATTTTCATTTTGAAGGAATTTGATTTGGAATTTATCAAATCCAAGTCAAAGAAGTCTTTAGTTTTGGCTGAGTTTCTTTATGACCTTCCCTCTGATATTACTGAAACTACGTTGGAACCATCAATTCTAGACGAGTCTCTGTTCCTAATCAGATTATCTGATCCTTGGTATGGGGATTTCATCATTTATCTCCAAACACAAACTTTTCGACCTACTACCTCTCGCTTTGAACATCGACGTATTTGATACCTGTTAGAGTCGGTCCTTACAGCCCTCCGTCAGAGATCATTTCGCTTTTTGCATATCATTCTTAGGTGTCTCGCTTGTTCCACTTCGTTGCATTTCGCTAGGAGCATGCCATTGACTGACGAGGGGGTCTGGTTGTCTTGTGTTTCCTCATGCTTGTACCTGCAGGGCTATTTAGAAATTCCGCAAAAATCACTGAAGTTCATCGTCATTTCATTCAGGGTCATTAATGATTGTTTTCATTAAAAAAGAGTCTTTAGTCCTAGAGTCTAGGGTTTTCAAGTCCTTTGCATACATGTCATAAAAGCCCGCAGGCCATGAGGTTGGTTCCATAAAGTTCTCGTTTCATATTTTTATTATCAAAAGCATTTGAAGACATTTCTAGTCCAAAACTCTGTTTTGGAACTAGAAATTGTCTAATTTCATTTTTGTAATAATTGTATCTATTTCACCATAAGAAACTTCAGAGCAAGCCTCTGATCTTTTCCTAAGCCAAGTGCCGGATCCCTGCAAAAGACAACAAGTATTATCAGTCCAAAACTAATAAAAGCCAAAAGAGAAGCGTTGTATTAAAAGATCAAATGTCAAAGTGCTGAAACATTATAAAGTGGGTTAGAAAACAAATTTAAATCAAATCTGATTTGATGAGATATTTTCTTCACATATAAATCATGGCAAACAATTTCATTTGCTCGAAAACTTCAAGGCAGAAATCGTGTTTGTGTTCTTGAAGGCCGAAGCCATGTTTTCATAGCCGTGGACAGTGATTGGAGGTGCGCGCTACCCATATGAGGTGCGCTACCCACTTAACCACCCCCAGCCCTTTGCATAGAACATGGGCGCTACCCATATAAGGCACGCTACCCGTTGGGTAGGCGCGCTACCCATACAGCGACAGAGCCAAACAATTTTGTCTTTGCGTCCGATTTCGAGCTCAAACGCCTCCATCCACTTGCAAACAGGTTTTTAATCATTGCTCAGTGATTTTTGAAAGAGGTTTTGGTATTTTTTTGAAGTTGGGAAACAAGCATTGCTTGAGGAGAAATCTATAAACCCTATGTTCATAGCAAATTCAATTCTCAGGGTTTTAAAAGATATAGTGACAGTTTAGTGAAGGGTTTGTAAACTTTCGTGATTGGTATATGTGCTCATACCTATATTTCTTGTGGCGCCCTGGCACATTATGTACATCATCCTCATGCCTTTTTTCCATTCTACCACTGCTGTCACATCCTTTCATGTTGACTTGTCCATATAGTCTCATGTTTTCACATAGTTTTTTGCCATAATATTACCACTGTTGTCTTTGCTATTGTTTCATTTCCAAACACAAACACAGTCCATTGATAAATCCTTGGCCAGCATTACAAAGGCTGCACACTACATTTGCATTTGGTACTTATTTGTCAAAATCACTTGTGATCCAAAAACAGAGACTGTTTCTATGCCACTAAAACAGAGCTATTACCACTGTCACTTGTTTGCTTATGATGTTTTGGTACATATGCAATATATTTGGGTTTTGAGAATGCATTGAAGCCTTTGACTTCACTACACCTATATCAACACACATATTGCAGACAACTTCTTTTCAGAGCCATGTCAGAGACAGATTCAGTTTATGAGCAGGAGTCTGACAGTGTTTCCATAGCAGAGGGAAATGTGCCACGGAGGCCTCACAAAGGTGGCAAAGGTGGTAAACATCTCAGGGAGGAGCCTACTTCTTTGGCTCAATTGCAGGCATGTCCGCTTGCAATGGATTGTTTTCGGTATCAGTCATGTTTTCGATTCTGCGAGATGATTTCACAAACCCAGCTTCATCGTGAACTTGCTCGTCTATTTGTTCTACATTTACATGATGCCCGTGTAAACCTCGCTGGAGTTGATTTCATTCTGTCACCAATGACTATTGCTCAGTCCACCGGCATACCAAATATAGGAGAGGAATGGAACAAACGTCAGCAGTTGGAGAAATTCCACTATGAGCCATACATCAAACCTGGGTATATGAGGCACTTGAGCAGGGTTTTTCCTTTCAGATTCTTGAAGGATGAGTTTGCACCACTGATGAAACTCATCATTCGGTATTTCAGTTGAGAGGACAGATTCTCGCGTCTCTTTGCATACCATGTCCGTTTGTTGATGCACTTCACGAGGGTACGTATGATGAAAATTCCGTACTTCATGTATCGCAACATAGAGAGGATGGTGATTTTTGTACAGAAGAAGACCCCAACACAGCAGCATAGGAGTATATATCATTACGCTCTGATCAAGATCGTAGTGGTACATCAGTTGACACAGCAGGGCATTACTTGGGAGGATTTCATCTCCCGTGACTTCTTCACAGTGCCACAGCCGCCTCCCGAGATAGTTCATGATGAGGGAGAGCCTTCACATCAGCCTGACATTCCTGAGATCGAGCATATCACTGCTCCATTGTATGTGACATACCAGCGAGGCCACAGGGCCTTATTTGCAGCGACACGATGAGTACTATCTCCACCCAGGGTGGAAGGGGTCTCGCCTTCTTCTTCAGCACAGGTACAGTTTCAGGACAGGGGCAAGAGGCCCATGCATGATGAGGGCCCATCAGGAGGCCGGGACACGGATTTCACGATCATTGATGTTGATGCAAGTTCTCCTAGCTCGAAACTGAAAGAGATCATCCAGGAGCAGAGGGCCGAGAATGACATGCTGAAAGAGAAATTGCAGAGGGCTCAGTGGGTGATAAAATACCTGGAGCAGCGTAACAAACAGCTGGAGGATGAGCACGAATTTTATGAGCTGCGGCGAATCCGTGAAGATCGACAATTGGCCCGGAAGAGACCCGGCGACATGACACCAATTGATCGAGATTCTTGCCTCACACGTGTTAACATTAATTTGGAGAAGTTGATTGAAAAAGCTAACAGAGACAAAGACATGCTTCGTCACATGAAAGGTCATTATTGGGCCCGCATGCACGTCTGCAAAGCAAGAATGAAGATTTTGAAGAGGAGGTTGAGCGAAGCACTAAAACGGCGGAAAAAGCCTGATCCAATCCGGATTTTGGCCGAGGCTTTGTTAGCTGGGCATGATACATGATGGAGGGTCTTCGCTCCAAATTTGAGCAAATTCAGAGAAATTTTTGTTATTTTGAAATATTTTGGTCCAAAAACAGATTTTTCAGCTATATGAGTAGCGCGTCCACATGCTCACTTTTGTTCGGGACACTTGCTGAAGGAAATCTTTGCATTTTTTGGTTTTTCATGGTGAGTTATGAATTCTCAAGTATTTCTGAAGCATTTCATCAGGTTCTGGATGATCAAAAGGCCCAAAAACACCATGAAAACCACCTTGCTGCCACCTTTTGCACAAACAGGAAGTACTTCTGGGAGAATGAAGTTTTGGAGGGGCAAATGAGCTCCAAATTGGGAAATTCCACTTGGGTTGGATAGCCAACATCCAGGGCTTTCCAACGAGATATCATGAGCTCAATTTGGATGCCGGGAAGTGCCTCAAAATCAGGCTGAAAGGCGCGCTACCCATATAGCTCAGGCGTGCTACTCATATAGATTTTTGGCTGATTTTTCATTTTCCAGCTCAAGATTTCGGCCAGTTGGACCAGTCTTGCTTGTGAATGTAATTTTTGAGTTTTCATGATGTAAATTGAGGGTTGGCATGTAAATTTGGCTCATTTTTACCTATTCTAGAAGATTCACTCTCAAAAAAGTGAAAATCATGTAAATGAATCAGTTTCCACTCTTTTAGAGGCAAGTTGTTAGCTGCCTAGATTTTAGTTCCTTGATTAGAATTTGGTTGGAACTGCTCCTAGAAGGAGGAATTCGACCCCTAGAGGCATGGGAAGGGGTTAGGATGCTCTATATGATGTAATTTCTCAATCCTTTTCAGGGGTTGGATAGGTTGGACTCTTGGGAAACTTTTGGCACACTATTGTACATATTTTTCATATTTTGGCTAAGGAAAGATCAGAGGTTTTGCAACACCTGTTGGGATTCTTGTGGCTTTCAGTTCTTGATGGTGTTTTCTCTCAGTTTATTGTAAGTTATTTCATGTTTAATGTATGCCATCCCTTCTTATGCTTCTGAAACTAAAATGAATGAGTAGATGAGGTTGAATCCATTGTTTACAGTGCTCTGCCTTTGAATTCGTTTAGTTTTGTATGTTTTCGCCTGTTTGAAAAGGATCCATGTTCATCCTTGCCCTTTTCAGCTCATTTTATTTCTGATCCATCCATATACCCAATCAAAAGCATCAAGACTACTGCCTACCTCGCCCCAACTCGAATTCTGCAAAGATCTGGCCTTATCCCCGGACCCAAAATTGTTTTTTCCCATTTCTCCAACAAAAACCCAAAAAATCAAAATCAAACTTACCTATCTCTTTACTAGCCTAAAATCAGTATTCATTGTTCATTATAAGTCATCTCAGCCCCTTTGAAGATCCTTTGCCGAGATAGACCCGGAGAGAGCCCTCTCCTGTCCTCGTAGGGCTAGCTACGAGGCTGAGCGTGGTTTGATGTAGCCTTGAGTTTTACCTTATTTCAACCTAAGGTAGATTTGAGCGCTAACATAGTGGTGACCATACTAGGGAAGAAATTAGTTTGCTTGTTAGTGTTATTTGATTTATAGCTACAGACGGAGTCTGAAGTCACGCCAGGTAGCCTTCGAATTGCACATTGCTCTGCGAGTGCATAGTAGATAAACGCTGCTTCAGTCGATCTCCGGTCTAGCTTGTAATCGTAACACTTAACTTATAAGTTGCCCCAGTACGTGTATCAAGTTCAGATCTGATTGTTGATGGTGAACAACGGTCAAACATCGCAAGGCTGAAATCATTCACCTGGCGACTTCATTCACTGAAAAATCCAGACAATCAATCCTTCATGGTGACTTCACTGCAGGGAGATCAGTAGCTGTGAGATTTTCAAGATGGACCGAATCACGAGAAGATATGCTCCCATGAGCCGAGATCACATTCCAGGTTTTCCGAATAAGATGCCTAAGGTAGATTGGTCAAGGAGTCTACCTACATTTAACGATGATGGTAAGAAGGATGCTGCTTTACATCTGGTTAGATTTCACATGCATATTCGCAAGTTGAAGGTGGATTTTCCTGAAGATTGCTTGATGAAGATATTCCTGGCCACTCTGGGAGGTGAAGCCCAATCTTTGTATGAAAATTTGCCGCCGGTTTGTATTTACTGTTTAAAGGATTTTCATGCCCTGTTCATTGAAAGATATCAAGCATCTTATCCATCATTAAATTTAGTTCATGACTGTTGCAAACATGCTTCTAATTTTATTGAAAGTCTTGAGAAATATTATGAAGATGATAATTTCATGGATGATGAGATCATGGAAGCCCTATATGAAAATCCATTTCAGCAGCATAAAGACGATCATGAGAATTTGCAGCAGGATCAAGATCTTAGTGTGGTGGAAGATGAAGGAATTTTGCATTTTGACAGTGAACAGGAATTACATGAAATGGATCAGGAGTATGAGGAAAATTTGTATACTCCTTCACTTGAAATCAATGAAGACAATCACTATTTGAGCAAAAGAAAACAAAGGGTATTATCTCCTCTATCTGAAGACGAGATAGATCAGCTATTGAAAGGTCATGTTACGGCTCAAGTTAATGTAGATCTGCAGTGTGCACATGGTCCAGAAGGTGATGGTGAAACTTCTTCCTTTTTTGAAAAGGATGACAGTCCTATAAGCAGCCTTATAGATCAGCAGGTTGAAGATGTCTATATGGCGGAAAATGATGAAAGAGAAGAGCTTGTTTCAGATCTGCCCACGGAAGAAGATAGCATGTAGATTGCAGATTTTGATAATGTCCGGTCAGCTACTTCAGATTCAGATTCAAATTGTAATGACCAAGCATACCTTGTACCGAATTCTGAAAAGGAGAATTTTGCTGTTGAGATCATAGACAGAGTTTTTGATCCAAATGTTTTCAGTTCATCAAAACAGAGTCTTCATAAAGAGGTAATTCAGTTAGTTCATAAAAAACAAGATGAGATCTTCATTCAAGTAAGTGAAACAGTTCTTTTGGATGAATTTATGGTAGATGATAGAGATATCATGTTTGAGCATCAAGAATCAGCTGAAGTTTCTTTCCTTATGATTGATAATGACAATTCGACTGTCCTATCATATGAAGATGACCTACCATATTTTCAGACTACAGAAGATCAAAACATTCCGGATTGCCTTTCAGTTTCTTCATATGTCTCATGTTTTGAAATGTTTTTACAAGAGGAGATCTACTCATCTACCAGTTCAGAGTTTTTTGAAGCCCTGGAACATATTGTTACTGAAGTACATGATGAAGGAAGATCAGAATTAGAAGCAGGAGAAAAAGACACCTTGTTCTTTCAGCGAGAGGTAAATCTTCATGTTTTTCAGGATCCAATGGCAGATTTGTTGCAGTCAACAGTGAAGGTGCTTATTGCAGTGTTCAGTGATGAAGGAGATCATGGTCAGCTATGTTTTTGGATGCCCAGTTACCAGTATTTGCTGTTGACCAGGAGATTTGATCGGGAGAATCAGTCAAGAAGCCATCTGCTTGACTGGTTACATTGGAAAGCCAATTATACATGATTGTAGATATTTCATTAGTATGCAGGTGGTTGTCATCATGATTCCAAATCTTGATGGACTGCTGCCTTTTTTCCAAAAGCTTTGTAAATTCTTGTTTTAAGTCGGTCATGAGTCATTTGTGTTTGGTCTGTTGAGTCAGTTTTTTCAAGTCTTTTTAGTTTTACAGTCGAGTTAGTTTTGATCAAGTTTTGGTCGCTTTTCAGTCAAGTTTGCAGTCAATAAATGTATCAAAAGTTTTGTGTTATCTGTTGAAATAATGACTCCATCGCCCAATGGATGAAGGCACTGTCTGAATTTCCCAGAGATCTGCCGTTCTTGGCATCTCCATGGAGCCACCATCCCCATTGGAGCCAATGTTAGAGTCGGTCCTTACAGCCCTCCGTCAGAGATCATTTCGCTTTTTGCATATCATTCTTAGGTGTCTCGCTTGTTCCACTTCGTTGCATTTCGCTAGGAGCATGCCATTGACTAACGAGGGGGTCGGGTTGTCTTGTGTTTCCTCATGCTTGTACCTGCAGGGCTATTTAGAAATTCCTCAAAAATCACTGAAGTTCATCGTCATTTCATTCATGGTCATTAATGATTGTTTTCGTTAAAAAAGAGTCTTTAGTCCTAGAGTCTAGGGTTTTTAAGTCCTTTGCATACATGTCGTAAAAGCCCGCAGGCCATGAGGTTGGTTCCAAAAGTTCTCGTTTCATATTTTATTATCAAAAGCATTTGAAGACATTTCTAGTCCAAAACTCTGTTTTGGAACTAGAAATTGTCTAATTTCATTTTTGTAATAATTGTATCTATTTCACCATAAGAAACTTCAGAGCAAGCCTCTGATCTTTTCCTAAGCCAAGTGCCGGATCCCTGCAAAAGACAACAAAATATTATCAGTCCAAAACTCAGAAAAGCCAAAACAGAAGCGTTGTATTAAAGATCAAATGTCAAAGTGCTGAAACATTATAAAGTGGGTTAGCAAACAAATTTAAATCAAATCTGATTTGATGAGATATTTTCTTCACATATAAATCATGGCAAACAATTTCATTTGCTCGAAAAATTCAAGGCAGAAATCGTGTTTGTGTTCTTGAAGGCCGAAGCCGTGTTTTCATAGCCGTGGACAGTGATTGGAGGTGCGCGCTACCCATACAGGAGGCGCGCTACCCATATAAGGTGCGCTACCCACTTAAACTTCCCAGCCCTTTGCAGAGAACACGAGCGCTACCCATATAGGGTGCGCTACCCGTTGGGTAGGCGCGCTACCCATATAGCGACAGAGCCAAACAATTTTGTCTTTGCGTCCGTTTTCGAGCTCAAACGCCTCCATCCACTTGCAAACAGGTTTTTAATCATTGCTCAGTGATTTTTGAAAGAGGTTTTGGTGTTTTTTTTGAAGTTGGGAAACGAGCATTGCTTGAAGAGAAACTATAAACCTATGGTCATAGCAAATTCAATTCTCAGGGTTTTAAAGAATATATGACAGTCTTATGAAGGGTTTGTAAACTTTTGTGATTGGTATATATGCTCATACCCATATTGCTTGTGGCGCCCTGGCACATTATGTACATCATCCTCACGCCTTTTTTCCATTCTACCACTGCTATCACATCCGTCCATGTTTCCACATAGTCTCATCTTGACTTGTCCATATAGTCTCATGTTTTCACATAGTTTTTTGCCATTCACCATATGTTGTCATTGCTATTGTTTCATTGCCACTGTCTCCTATTGAAAAGCACAGTCCTTTGACAAATCCTTGGCCAGCATTACAAAGGGCTGTACACTACATTTGCACTGTCTACTCATTTGTCAAATTCACTTGTGATCCAAAAACAGAGACTGTTTTTATGCCACGAAAACAGAGCTATTACCACTGTCACTTTTTTGCTTATGATGTTTTGGTACATAGGAAATATATTTGGGTTTTGAGAATGCATTGAAGCCTTTGACTTCACTACACCTATATCAACACACATATTGCAGATAACTTGTTTTCAAAGCTATGTCAAAGACATATTCAGTTTATGAGCAGGAGTCTGACAGTGATTCCACAGCAGAGGGTAATGTGCCACGGAGGCCTCACAAAGGTGGCAAAGGCGGTAAGCATCTCAGGGAGGAGCCTACTTCTTTGGCTCAATTGCAGGCATGTCCGCTTGCAATGGATTGTTTTCGGTATCAGTCATGTTTTCGATACTGTGAGATGATTTCACAAACCCAGCATCATCGTGAACTAGCTCGTCTATTTGTTCTACATTTACATGATGGCCGTGTAAACCTCGCCGGAGTAGATTTCATTCTGTCACCAGTGACTATTGCTCAGGCCACCGGCATACCAAATATAGGAGAGGAATGGAACAAACGTCAGCAGTTGGAGAAATTCCACTATGAGCCATACATCAAACCTGGGTATATGAGGCACTTGAGCAGGGTTTTTCCTTTCATATTCCTGAAGGATGAGTTTGCACCACTGATGAAACTCATCATTCGGTATTTCAGTTGCGAGGGCAGATTCTCGCGTCTCTTTGCGTACCATGTCCGTTTGTTGATGCACTTCACGAGGGTACGTATGATGAACATTCCGTACTTCATGTATCGCAACATAGAGAGGATGGTGATTTTTGTACAGAAGAAGAACCCAGCACAACAGCATAGGAGTATATATCATTACGCTCTGATCAAGATCGTAGTGGTACATCAGTTGACACAACAGGGCATTACTTGGGAGGATTTCATCTCCCGTGACTTCTTCACAGCGCCACAACCGCCTCCCGAGATAGTTCATGATGAGGGAGAGCCTTCACATCAGCTTGACATTCCTAAGATCGAGCATATCACTGCTCCATTGTATGTGACATACCAGCGAGGCCACAAGGCCTTATTTGCAGCGACACGACGAGTACTATCTCCACCCAGGGTGGAAGGGGTCTCGTTGACTACATCAGCAGAGCGAGTATTATCTCCACCAAGGGTGGAAGGGGTCTCGCCTTCTTCTTCAGCATAGGTACAGTTTCAGGATAGGGGAAAGAGGCCCATGCATGATGAGGGCCCATCAGGAGGCCGGGACACGGATTTCATGATTATTGATGTTGATGCGAGCTCTCCTAGCTCGAAACTGAAAGAGATCATCCAGGAGCAGAGGGCCGAGAATGACATGCTGAAAGAGAAATTGCAGAGGGCTCAGTGGGTGATAAACTACCTGGAGCAGCGTAACAAACAGCTGGAGGATGAGCACGAACTTTATGAGCTGCGGCAAATCCGTGAAGATCGACAATTGGCCCGGAAGAGACCCGGCGACATGACACCAATTGATCGAGATTCTTGCCTCACACGTGTTAAAATTCATTTGGAGAAGTTGATTGAAAAAGCTAACAGAGACAAAGACATGCTTCGTCACATGAAAGGTCATTATTGGGCCCGCATGCACGTCTGCAAAGCAAGAATGAAGATTCTGAAGAGGAGGTTGAGCGAAGCACTAAAACGGCGGAAAAAGCCTGATCCACTCCAGATTTTGGCCGAGGCTTCATTAGCTAGGCATGATACATGATGGAGGGTCTTCGCTCCAAATTTGAGCAAATTCGGAGAAATTTTTGTTATTTTGAAATATTTTGGTCCAAAAACAGATTTTTCAGCTATACGAGTAGCGCGTCCACATGCTCACTTTTGTTTGGGACACTTGCTGAAGGAAATATTTGTATTTTTGGGTTTTTCATGGTAATTTATGCATGCTCAGGAATTTCCGAAGCATTTCATCAGATTCTGGATGGTCAAAAGGCCCAAAAACACCATGAAAACCACCTTGCTGCCACCTTTTGCATCAGCAGGAAGTACTTCTGGGCGAATGAAGTTTTGGAGGGTCAAATGAGCTCCAAATTGGGAAATTCCACTTGCGTTGGATAGCCAACATCCAGGGCTTTCCAACGAGCTATCATGAGCTCACTTTGGATGTCGGGAAGTGCCTCAAAATCAGGCTGAATGGCTCGCTACCCATATAGCTTAGGCGCGCTACCCATATAGCTTAGGCGCGCTACTCATATAGATTTTTGGTCAAATTTTCAACTTCCAGCTCAGAATTTCGGCCAGTTGGGACCAGTTTTGCTTGTGGATGAAATTTTTGGGTTTTCATGATGTAAATTGATGGTTGGCATGTAAATTTGGCTTACTTTTACCTATTCTAGAAGATTCACTCTCAAAAAAGTTAAAATCATGTGAATGAATCAGTTTCCACTCTTTTAGAGGCAAGTTGTTAGCTGCCTAGATTTTAGCTCCTTGATTAGAATTTGGTTGAAACTGATCCCTGAAGAAGGAATTCGACCCCTAGAGGCATGGGAAGGGGTTAGGATTCTCTATATGATGTAATTTCTCAATCCTTTTCAGAGGTTGGATAGGTTGGACTCTTGGGAAACTTTTGGCACACTATTGTACATATTTTTCATATTTTGGCTAAGGAAAGATCAGAGGTTTTGCAGCACCTGTTGGGATTCTTGTGGCTTTCATTTCTTGATGGTGTTTTCTCTCAGTTTATTGTAAGTTATTTCATGTTTAATGTATGCCATCTCTTCTTATGCTTCTAAAACTAAATGAATGAGTAGATGAGGTTGAATCCATTGTTTACAGTGCTTTGCCTTTGAATTCGTTTAGTTTTACATGTTTTCGCCTGTTTGGAGAGGATCCAAGTTATTCTTTGCCCTCTTCAGCTCCTTGTCATTCTGATCCATCCATATACCCAATCAAAAGCATCAAGACTATTGCCTACCTCACCCCAACTCAAATTCTGCAAAGATCTGGCCTTATCCCCGGACCCAAAATTGTTTTTTCCCATTTCTCCAACAAAAACCCACAAAATCAAAATCAAACTTACCTATCTCTTTACTAGCCTAAAATCAGTATTCATTGTTCATTATAAGTCATCTCAGCCCCTCTGAAAACCTTTTGCCAAGATAGACCCGGAGAGAGCCCTCTCCTGTCCTCGTAGGGCTAGCTACGAGGCTGAGCGTGGTTTGATGTAGCCTTGAGTTTTACCTTATTTCAGCCTAAGGTAGATTTGAGCGCTAACAATACCAAGCCAAAGATTATCTGATCATTGGTGATACACTTTATCGTCGTGGTGTTGAAACCATTTTAAGGAGGTGCCTCTCTCATTAGGAGGCTGAAAAAGTATTAAATGATTGTCATGCTGGGGCTTATGGTGGACACTTATCTGGATATGATACCGCGCAAAAGATACTCCGCATCGATTACTTTTGGCCTACGATTTTTTGAGATTGAATCCTCGTGGTTAGAAGTTGTCATGCATGCCAGATTTTTTATCATAAAATCCGCAAACCGCTAGCGCTAATGCATCCTGTTGTCTCTGCTGGACCATTTACGAAATGGGGTATTGAATTCATGATCTGTAACCCTCCTTCATCTGGGGGGAATGGTTATATTATTGTCACAGTAGATTATTTTACCAGATGGGCCGAAGAGATGCCTACATTCAACAACACAAGACAAACAACTGCATTGTTTTTCTTCAACCATGTTATTGCATGGTTTGGGGTCCCACAGGCTATAGTTATAGATCATGGGAAGCATTTTCACAACCACATGATGTCTGAATTGACTGCCAAGTTAGGATTGTCACATGATAATTCTACTCCTTATTATCTACAATCAAATGGATAAGTTGAGGCTATTAACAAAATTCTTAAACGAATGCTTCAACGAATGATAGGAGTTCGTAAAAGAAAATGACATTTGATCTTGTACTCCGCCTTGTGGGCATACCAAACCTTGGTGAGAAATGCAACCTGATTTACTCCTTTTCAATTGGTGTATGGTCTGGAAGCTATCTTACCAATCCAATGCAAAATATCATCGTTAAAACTCGCAATAGACTTGTTACCTGACACGTCAGAAGAAGAAGCGTGTCTCCTTAACCTCATCCATCTTGATGAAATGTGTTGTGAAGCCCAATTGGAAAACGAAGCGCGTAAGAGACGTATAAAGTCACAATACGACGAAAATATCCAGCATCGCATTTTCTCAGAGGGCAACTTGGTCCTTCTTTACGATCAAGAAGCTGATGTAATAGGTACAGGGAAATTTGAGCCGTTATGGCATGGCCCATATATTGTCAAAAGAGTTCTTTCTAAGGGTGCCTATGAGTTAGTTGATTACGATGGAATTCCATTGGCGCAACCTAAAAATGGGTTGTATTTGAAACGTTACTATGCTTAATCATGAGCGTGGTAATTTTTTGTATTATATTTCTTATATGCTATTGATTTGCATTCACTATCTTAATTTGTTTTTAGAGTTTTCTTGACGTTAATAATCCGCTTTACATTTCATCGCAGATGTCTGAATATTCGGAACCATTTGTTGGATATGATGATGGTGCTAGTCGTAGTACGCAGAATCTATCCTCTATAGCATGGGCCATTTTCGCTCCAAACGACGAGTTAGTGAGTTTTCAAGGGATTTGTATTGGTAGATTGACGAATAATATCACTGAATATAGTGTGTTGATCAAACTTCTCTTTGATGCCATTTCATTTGGTATTAACCGCATAATCATAAGGTTAGACTCACAACTTGTGGTATTACAACTTACTAGTGTTTAAACTATTAGAAATCCAACACTTCTTAGATTGTTCCTAAGAGTTCGACTTTTGGAAAGACATTTTGATTTTATCCAATATCAACACATTTCTAGAAATTTGAACACATTGACTGATTCATTAGCTAATCAAGTTTTAGACAGAAATTTGCGACATAGGTAAAGAAAACATTCACATCATTGAATAGGATTTCACATTAAACATAGGAAAAACTCTAAAATCATACAGATAGATAGTTATAGGTTTTTACAAAATTTGTGCCCAAGACACATTGGTCTTCTGACCTCAAAATGTATGCAAAATGTCATAAGTAAACTAGTGGTGCTTGTGGTAACATGCTATAGATCTAGCTACCCTACGAAGTAACCACATCCAACGATTTGGAACCCCAATAGTGTGTCGCTGCAATCGCATAGGAAGCTCTTCGATCCTACAATCTGGAATCCCGAAGTCAAGCCTTCTATGTGCTGCTGAAGCTCAGTTAGAGTCTTAGCCAGATCAAGATCCTTAAGGACCGCTCTCCTGACGACCCTCTCAGCTGGCACATCTGCTTCGCGCTCCGGTTCCACTACTGGTTGAACGCGACCAACATAGGCATTACATCAAACATTTAGTTTAGTCTTGGAAAGAAATAAAAACACAAAAACATTGTATAAAACTTAGAAGAATAAAAAAAAAACATGGTAAAAACATTCTTACCTATTGCACCCCACTGAGCACCTTCTGGTAGTGCTAGATCTGGATCTCCTTGAAAATCGACGCCTGCGTATGCATACTCATCGATGGAGACAATCTGTCACCAGAACTAGGCAAAGAATGCAGTAGATAACACAACAGTTGATTGGCCAGCATGCTGACCCATGATTTATACCCATCTTTGCATCCGAGGATCTCTAGGACTAGCTATATCCAGTGTCACATGTTGTGGCTGCATCAGTGGAATCCGTTCCAAGGCGAAGGATATAAGGATATAACCATAACTGAAATTTTTCTTCCTTCCTCCCTTTGCTTTGTTCAGTTGTTCCTTTATCTGAGATAGAACAGCTTCTGACCAGTTGAAGAATATTGGCTCCATACACTCTAGCGCATACTGCATATATGATTTTTTCGCTACATGGAATGTAACGGTGCCAACAAGTTTAGCAATTGTGGAAAGGATAGTCCTCAAAGGCAAATCTATGACATCCCGAATGTTTATATTTCCATCTTTGCTAGGTTCTTCCCCTGGATAGAAATACTACATAATATAATCCCTCACTGTCTATCCTCCAATGGTAGACCCTGTGAGAGAAATGGGAAAAACTCTCCTCGAAAAACTTGTGAGAAAATACACATCCTCAATTGTTATAGGAACCACTTGGTTCTTAATATGAAATGCCTCTATCACCAGTTCCCATGCTCGAACTAAGAACTCCAAGAGTTCTATTTGTTGCCTCATCTCGGACAATTTGAAGTACTTAAGCAGTCCACAATCTCTTAGGGCTCTTACAGTACCCGAATAATTCAAGGCAATCATATCTTGTTCTTCATGTTCTCTTTCCCTTCATGTAATCATCATTATAATCCGATGGAAACCTGAAACACAACCATAAGATCCATTAGATTCCATTTATTGCAAAAAAATAGGTTAATTTTGGGCATAGCAAGAAAATAAAAAACTTAAACTGCGCCCAACGCACTCCCTAACAAGAGACAGTGCATTGCACATGCAAGTACACTTCACTGTACCTGCTATGCAACACAGGTTTCGACATTCAGGGGTGCGTTGCCCTCATTTTTCGCAAAATTTACCCTAGGGGCCTTAAAACCATAAAAATTTGCAGAAATTGGAAATGAAATGAATACCAAAGGGAAGAGGAGGTTCATGGCACTAACCTGGATCAAACGGAGACAAAATATGTCCACAGAAATGATCGTAATCAGCAGCTAAAGTTCGGGGGCGAAATCAGGTTTAGAGCTCCAAAATACAAATGGTAACTATGGAATGGTAAAAATGAATAGTGAAACTACTTTCAAATAGTCATTTAATTATTTTCAAGTTGAATTTATTGTTATGAATACAGTTTTATTATGTTTTTATCATGAAATAGGTATTTTTAATCCATTTGATGTTGTTCTGAACAGGAAATACAACTGATGAACAGATTAATCGTGTAGATTTATTTCAAAGAATGACTTGACCACAAAGCATACTTTTTCTCCTTATTTTTTGAGCTTTGTTAAAAATGAAAAAGGATTTGAAGTGCACTTTTATCTCTCTTTCGAGCTTCTATAATAACGAAAAAGGAACCCCTGGAGTCTTCTTTCAACTCTTTTCAAACTCCAATAATGTGAAAAGATTCCTGAGCGCTTGTCTTTTCGAGCTTGTAAAAGTAAATGAATTGATATCTACTCAGTATAAGTTTAACCCTTTTCCAGAATGAGATAGATTATTTACGAAAAGGAATACCTTGGTTAAACATGACCAAAGAGGTTCTCTCAAATATTATTTTACACTTTTTCAGATCTGAGTGAAAAATTTACGAAAAATTACTTATGGAGTTTTCTTTCGTCGACTTTTTCAAACTCTCTAAATATGAAAAAGGACCAGGCTATCACTGTCGTTAAGCTCATTAAAACATAAAATAGCGACGGGCTTGTCGATCATGGCAAGAATCAAGTTTCATTCATCGCTAGACTCGTTAAATTATTAAATAACGATACTATGTTCACCCAAAGGGTTGAATTATAGATCAATAAAATGTTATCCTCTTCAATATTGTTAAAAAATAAAGAGGTACTGGTCGACAAATGACCAGGGAAAATTTGGGAAAAGTGAGAAAAATTTATTTATGGTAGCAATTCGCTCTTGAACATGACACTTACTTCACTCCATGTCCGTGACTGTTTGGGTTGGGTAATAATCTTGACGGTTCATTCACACCTATGGTTAATCATACCTTCACTTTGGTTTTAGGTCAATGCTGCCAACTCATCACAGTGTTGCTGATATGTTCAAGAGAATTCATCCAGTGAATAAACTCATCCTTCTACAATACTCGTAAACCTTTATTCTCATGATCGTCATCCCTGAAAGTTGCTATATCAAGTCATACCCTTGTCTCCGAAATCAGTAACTTCCGTTTTGCAATAAGGTGACTTCCTGTCTACAACAAATCGATATCCAGGAAGTTCACTTAGAAACATCAGATTCCCGTACCATGAGGCTTGTTACAGCATCGACAAGATCCTCGTTTCCGGACCTTTGAACGAAAGATTTTGTTTAGCGTTCGACATCAAATCATCTATTCACACCTTACAAAATGTACTGCAGTACCTTGAGGGCCATTTTCATTAATGGTGGTTCTCTCGTGTTTGTTAACAACTCACATCATTAGCTGGTAATCAAACGATATCTTTCCATGTTCGACGACAAATCATATATTTGCATGGCTAGACTTGTACCGAAGTGATCAAGTAAATGAGATAAGAAGACCCCAGATCTAGTTTCAGTCATCTGGGCTGCGATTTTAGGATTTTTGTACACATAATCTATACTGTGACCTTACATATAGATTGTCATCCGAAAATGGTGATACTGTGACCTAACATTAGATCAATAAAATGCTATCCTCTTCAATATTGTTAAAAAATAAAGAGGTACTGGTCGACAAATGACCAGGGAAAATTTGGGAAAAGTGAGAAAAATTTATTTATGGTAGCAATTCGCTCTTGAACATGACACTTCCTTCACTCCATGTCCGTGACTGTTTGGGTTGGGTAATAATCTTGACGGTTCATTCACACCTATGGTTAATCATACCTTCACTTTGGTTTTAGGTCAATGCTGCCAACTCATCACAGTGTTGCTGATATGTTCAAGAGAATTCATCCAGTGAATAAACTCATCCTTCTACAATACTCGTAAACCTTTATTCTCATGATCGTCATCCCTGAAAGTTGCTATATCAAGTCATACCCTTGTCTCCGAAATCAGTAACTTCCGTTTTGCAATAAGGTGACTTCCTGTCTACAACAAATCGATATCCAGGAAGTTCACTTAGAAACATCAGATTCCCGTACCATGAGGCTTGTTACAGCATCGACAAGATCCTCGTTTCCGGACCTTTGAACGAAAGATTTTGTTTAGCGTTCGACATCAAATCATCTATTCACACCTTACAAAATGTACTGCAATACCTTGAGGGCCATTTTCATTAATGGTGGTTCTCTCGTGTTTGTTAACAACTCACATCATTAGCTGGTAATCAAACGATATCTTTCCATGTTCGACGACAAATCATATATTTGCATGGCTAGACTTGTACCGAAGTGATCAAGTAAATGAGATAAGAAGACCCCAGATCTAGTTTCAGTCATCTGGGCTGCGATTTTAGGATTTTTGTACACATAATCTATACTGTGACCTTACATATAGATTGTCATCCGAAAATGGGCCTATATTTTTAGGCATGTCTGCATTGGGCAACATCCCAATGTCGACGACTTTTTGAATTATGTACATGTTATTAGATTGTTTATGTGCTGAACATGGGAATGCCTACCCTCAAAAATTATGATTAAAGAGGATATATCATGATGTAATGTATTGTAAGATTAATGCAGGTGACCACTCCGCTTCATTTCCAGCCCATCACAATGTAAAACATCTTAATCAAATGTTTTTTTATTTTTTATTTTGACCTCATGCTTTAAGGGGCAATTGTTAGAGGCAAATTTGGGCATCATTCCCAATGACCTAGTTAACTGGGCATCATCTCCAGGACCAATGAATAAGGGTCTATCATTCCCTATCATTTCAAGTTGCTACATGCCCTAAGGCAAGAACAAGACAAATCAAACATGACTTTCATCAAGCAAAGGTTTCAAAGGTTTGAAGTTTATTATATAGCATGTGGGAGCTCACCAATGTTTCCTCTAAGGGGACTAAGTGCGTTGCATATGTAGGTAGCCCCATGTACGGATGCTCTGCAAAGCACTTCTCGACATCTATGGGTGCGTTGGTCACATTGGGAGAAAAATTCTCATTGTTCCAGAATCTCCACTTGGCCAGTGCCTTCTAGAAGAGTTCAAATGTGTCAAGCTTCGAATCCAAGTGTCCATTTGACATCTACATGAATGGGAACATGTCTTGCCTATTATTGGAAAGTCATTCATTGAAAAAATACCTTCATTTCATCTATAAATTGAGCACATATCTGAGTGTTTGAGAAGGAAGAATTTGAGTAGAGAAATGCTGGAGGATTTTCAATTGAGAGTTAGATTTGTGTAAAAACTACTGGAGAGATTTATACTATGATGGGGCTGAGGATCATTGCTGGAAGGGTCACTTCAAATCAATCATTTGGTTGTAACCTCTCCATCTATCATCAATAAAGAATACAACTTACTTTTCCCTATATGCATCTGTATTGGCTTTAATTTTCCATATTGTAAGATCTTAGTTGATGTATATTGTTTATGCTTTACTGATTTAGCTAAATAACTTGAATAGACATCTGTACTATTGCTATCTTCTAATGTTTTAGTGTTCTTTCTTGCAGGAAGCATTTTGCACAAACAGCTTGAATTTGAAGCTACAACGGAAGCGACAGAAGGAGCCATTTAGAAGTGCTTGGATTACAAGTAAGCCTCTAATCCTTTCTGTGTGTCTATTCTGAGTTAGGAAAGGTAGTCGTATAGTCTTTAATTTGTCGTTCTAGATTGTCACTTGTCTAGGGAAGCGTCTTTTATCCGTAATTCACAATTCTGGCCCAAAAATTTGGCGATTCCATTGGGGAAAATTTCTCTTAGATCTAGGTGACTTAGCCTCTGATTTTCTTTGTTTATCCACCTAGTAGTTGTTACACACAAATATTAAAAATTTTCAAAGCCAAATTTGAAAAGATAGTGAGTTAAGTAGTAGTGTTTTTCCTTATACACTGCACCCAATGCACCCTTATACAGGACACAATGCTTTGCATAGCACTGTCTCCCTTTCAGGCCTGCGTTGCAGAGCACTGTCTCCCCTTGGAGACTGCGTTGACTCCTGAAACCACCCAGATTCCTTTGAATTTTCCTTTGCAATTTGCTTCACTTTGTTTTCTGCTGTGTTTTTAAAAGTTTGATCCTCATATTGACCAGTGGCTCTATATACTTCTTCCTCCTTTGACTGAAAATTTGTTCAATGTTTGTTTAAAAAAGTTTTTTTTTTTTTTTTTTTTGACAAATTGATTTCAAAGCCAAAGTTGCAAAGATAGTGAGTTAAGTAGTAGTGTTTTTCCTTATACACTGCACCCAACTCACCCTTAGACAGGACTCAGTGCTTTGCATAGCACTGTATCCCTTTCAGGCCTGCGTTGTAGAGCACTGTCTCCCCTTGGAGACTGCGTTGACTCCTAAAACCACCCAGATTCCTTTGAATTTGCCTTTGTAATTTGCTTCAGTTTGTTTTCTGCTGTGTTTTGAAAAGTTTGATCCTAATATTTACCAGTGACTCTATATACTTCTTCCTCCTTTGACTGAAAATTTGTTCAATGTTTGTTTAAAAAAGTTTTTCTTTATCATTGACAAATTGATTTCAAAGTATTTTTTATGGTCGCATTAAGAATCATTTACTTTCGAAATAGGAAATTGTCGTAAAATCTTCATTTCCTTGATAAGAGAAATTTTTGTTTGTATTCCTCATTTCTCGAAAGTAAAAGGCATTTGAATTGTTGATTTAGTGCACCTAGTTTCTTTTCTGCATTCATAACATTAAGTAAACTGAAAAGAAAAACTTGCATTTGCATGTAGGATTTTTGTGTGTTTTGCAAAAAGGAACATTAGGAAATCTGCATTAGTTTGTGATCATTGATTTGTTTGCTCATAAATTATTTTCTCTATTCCCTTAGTAGCTAGGTTTTTCACTGAAGGAACTGAAAGTGAAAGATTGTTTATCATTTTTAGTTGCATTTTAGGAATTTTCCAATACATCATCGTGGTGAACCTTTGAAAGGAAAATTGTAAGCAAGATCAATGTAAAAGTAATCTCAATTTACCTAACAAAGCATTGGAACCATAACGATAGCATTTAGAAGGTCTAGTCTAAAGACATGTTCCTGTGTCATAAAACATAGCAGCTGTCATTAACTTGTCTGCGATACATTCTGAGTGTGATACCTCACTCCACGTACGTAAGTATATCGTAGCTCGTCCATGTACTTTCGGGTATATCGGGAAGTGTTGCAGTATGATAAGTATAAAGGGGTGCTCTCACTATGTGGTTTCGCATCAGAAAATGCTAATATGGACTTGGGCCTCCATGTACCTTCAAGTATATTTTGGAGAACAAATTTTAGGTGCTATGCATCCATAGTGAACCGATTCAGCCGCCTTGTAAATTGTGATACACCGAACACAACATTCGGGGAGATTTCCTGCCCAAACTTCTTGGTTCGCCAGGAGGTATTCTGAAGTTCACAGTTTCTTGGTAAAACCTTTTGCCTAGCATTACCCTTTTATTTTTTTTATTTGTTTTTGGTTAAAATTAATCAGTAATCGTGGAAGAACAAAATCCTTTCCCTCATCATTCGCGTAGATTAGTTGTAAAACCACATTTACCACTAGAAGTTACTTCTAGTAGGCGAAGGTGATCACGATCTGCCGAATCAAGTACGATTCGTACCTATGGTGAAACATCATTTTCCCATAAACCAGAGTTAGCTCAAATTGTTTCTACACATAGAGTATCCTATTACACATCTTGACACAATTTCATTCATATGAGGCCAATAAAAATACCTTTGTAGTTGATAATTTGTTTTACCTACACCAAAGTGACCTACAATAAGAGAAGTATAAGCTTACCTTATGACATTAAATCTTTCACCCTGTGGAATACACAACTTTCCAAGATGATACAAAAACTTCTTATGGACATGATAATCCAATTATTCAACATGATTTCCTTGACTCAAAGTTGCATAAACATGCTTAAAATTTTCATCTTGAGCATAATGTTCAATATAAATTTCATGCATGATTGAATTACACTTAATAATGAAATATGCATTAATTATAGGCCTTAAAAACATATCTTCAACTTTGTTGTAGTTACCTTTCTTATACTTGATGACCAAATGAAATTGCTGCAAAAATCCGATCCATATGAAATGTATAGCTTGTTGTAGCTTAGTTTGCGATTGAAGATATTGCAAAAGTTGATGGTAAGTATGAATAATTTTTTCTTTACCCATCAAATAATGCTTCCATTTCTTCACACTTTGTACCAAAGCACACAACTCTTTATCGTAAGTTGAATAGTTAATTATTGCATTTAAAAAATTCTTAGAATGATAACATATCGGCTTTCCATGTTGCATCAATACGACTCCCATAACATGTTCTTTTGCATCGGTTTAAATTTCAAATGGTTGTTTGAGATATGGAATTTCTAGAACTAGTGTTGTACTAATTTTCTCTTTCAAAGTGTTGGAGGATTTCTATTTCTTGCCTCCCCACTGAAAGACTTGTTTTACACTTTTCAAAGCATGTAATGGTGCTGCAATAGATGTGAAGTTAGCAATAAACTTTCTCCAATATTGTGTTACTCGCAAAAAGCTCCTAACTTCTGTCACATTATTGGGTTTAGGCCAATTGACAATGACTTCAACTTTAGAGGGGTCTATTCACAATTCACTACCTCTTACAATATGGCATAAATACACCAAAGATGTTTTTCCAAACTCACATTTTGACATTTTTAAATACAAATTTTCCCTTTTCAATACATTAAGCACTTGCTTTACATGCTTTACATGCTCTTCACAAGTCTTACTAAATATCAAAATATCATCTAAGTAGAATATGAAAAATCATGAAGGAATGGTCACAATACATCGTTCATAACTCTCATAAATGTGGCAGGAGTATTATAAATCCCAAAGGGCATTACTAACCATTAAAACAACCCTTGTTCTGTCTTAAAATCAGTTGTCAAAATATCACCTTAAACAATCCTTATCTGATGATAACCACTTATTAATTCTAACTTAGTGAAGTAAATATCATTCTTCAACTAATATAGAAAATCATCAATGCAAGGAAAAGGGTAATGATTCTTTACCTTAATCTTATTTAAAGCTCGTAAATCCACACACATATGCCATGTATCATGTTTATTTGGAAACAAAATAATAGGAGACCCACAAGGGGATGTACTAGGTTTGATGATCCCGTTATAGGCCATTTTTTTGCATTTGGTCAATAGCCCTACAAACTGGATCAATCATCTTCCCTGAACATGTTTTCATCATCCTTACACAATGCCCTAAGTATGACCATTCCAAAATGTATGAGTTATGGGATTAAATTCTCAAAATCAAGCTTTTAAGCCCCAACACACACTACCCCTTTAGAGACCCGTGCTCAACACTAACTTCTTCCTTCTGCACCAACATTGGTCAGCCACTAGATTTCTCCTTGCTGGGGGTGCACTAATTCTAGAAATTGGGGAAAATTAAAAATATTTTTGAAGCTTCTAGGGTTTGTTTTAACCATTTTACCTTGGATAAGAAGATCAAATCCTATCTAATCCTACCTTGGAGACTACACCTCTTATCCATTGAGCTCATCTTCCCCTCTTAAGTGGATATCAAGCCTAGATTGGTAAATGGATAAGAATTCCTAAACTATCACACTCTCCTATAAAATTGCTGCCATCCACAACATCAGGGTGGGATTTTGGAGATTGATTATGCCCTCATGTTTCCGCCTTGTACCTAAGAGAGTCATCATCTTCATGCATTAACGTAACAATGAGGAGTGATTTGTGACAAGGAAGGACAAGTCAACTTGGGGAGATATCTATAAGATCAGCTAATATTCTCGGCTTTAAACTCTCTCCTATTTCCATTAATACAAAGAGTATATTGTTTTCCTATATGTGTTGTCCTACATTTACATTGATGTATTTAAATGCCTCATTGATTCATTGAATAAAGTAATTGAATTATGCTACGTAGATGTTGTATATCGTTGGATTGTTTTGGTTATATGTGGAGGTTCTAATTATAGCATTTGGAGCTATGATTGGAGCTTACAAGCTAGGAGGAAAGTAAAGCTCGTGACACATTCCAAGTAGGCCTCTTTTCCATCCTTTGATTTCTCTAAGGGAAACTCCATATTATTTGCTTTATGTTGTTCTATACCATTCCACTAAGTCTAGGGAAGATACTTTTATCCGGAATCATAATTTTTTCATAACAAATTCATGACTCCACTGGGGATCATTTATTTCCCTTAGTATTTTCCTTGACCTTATAACTTCTTTCACCTCTTGAACTGACCTTCATTACCCCACTCAGACCTTGATTGACCATAGGAAGACCCTTCTCTGAGCTTGATTTGATTTTTTGTGTCATAATTTGGTCGGATTTTCATCAGTGCTCCCCCTGGTCTGGATATAGAGCACTACATCACACCGTAGCCTTCTCTGCACCTGCACTACAGAGCACTAGTGCCCTTTCAACACCTGCGTTGATCCTTCTTACATGAAAAAAATTCCATTTTGTGCCTTGCTCTCTGATCTGGTTTGTTCCAGCTAGTCTTCCTTCTGGACCTGAGCATATTTTAGTCTTTGAAAATCCTTCACTTTGTTTGTTTTTAGTTTTTATAGCCTTTGATAAGAATTTGTTTGGATTTTTCTTTGTTCTTTTCAATTAGGTCACTAGAAAATTTTTTCTTGATCATTGATTACTTGAAAGAATCAATATTACAGACATAATTTTGTATAGTTTATTTTATCAGTGATTGAAAAAACATCTTAGTTTTCATCTCATTTGAAAATTAAGTGGACCAAAAATAAAAATCTCATGAATTTTGCATTGCATTTAGGGTTTTGTGTGTGAAATTGGAAATTGGAACAATTGTAGTAGGGGAATTAAATTAACAAATTATGTTTGTTGCATCTTGTATGTTGCATTACTTTTCATTCTCTTCCCTTCCGTACATAGATTTTCATTGAAAGGAAAATTTCATTCTATCATGATAGATTGAATCTTTAGGATATTCAGGTGAAATTCTCTATGAACCCTGAAAATTGGAACATAATGAAAGACAAACTTTAAAATTGATTCAATCAATCTTAAGGAGCACTTGAAATATTAATGTAAAATTTTAGAGGTCTAGGCTAGAGACATATTTCGACGTATGTAAACATAAGATTTTCCATTTTTTTCCAACGTTGCATTCTGGGGGTGATATCTCATTCCACGTATGTAAGTGTATCAGATCGTTCTCCACATACCTCCGGGTATATTGGATGGTGCTCCACACATGAAAAGTATATGGGAATGCTATCATCGTACGATTATGCATTAGACAACACTACCACAGACTGCACTTCCACATATTGTTGAGTATATTTTGGAAGTCCACACTAGGTTTATATCATCACCTTAGGTAACCGAGTCGGTCACCTTGTAAACTGTGATATACCGAACACAACATTTAGGGATATTTCCTGCCCATACGTAAATCCTTGGTTCTCCAAGGTGGTATATTTCAATTCACAGTTGATTGGTAAACCAATTTTCCTATATTACCTTTATTTATTTATTTTTGTTGTTAATTTTTAAAATTTATCAAACCAACGTGGAAAAACAACCCCCTCAACCTCATCGTTCATGTAGGATGCAAATATTTCCTCTTCTTCCACCTGTGGCAACTCTTGAACATCACCAAAAGAATAAAAATATGCAGACTACCGAATCTAGTACTTTGATATATACTACTTCTGGTCCTCCACCTAAAAAAAATCCACCAAAATCATAATTTCCTATGAGTACTGAACCTGAGATTACTTCTTCATTTTTTGGAGAGTCTGACATAGTCGAAACATAAGCACCGAAGATTTTATTACTTGAGGTTAATGATCTCGACTATATTGAATTAGAGATAATGAAAATTTAGGTTATACAACCTGAGGCACCTCAGTTACCTACATATGTTACTTCAAGACCTTCTTCTTCTCTTCCTTTGTCTCAGAACCAACCACAATTTGCATATCTTGGACCCGACGGTGAACCACTTCCACCTCGTCCTGTTAGTATTGAAGAGATTCCTCAGGAAGATCCTCGACCCTCCTCTCCTATTCATTGAGAGGGACTCATATTTAATATGCTTATCCTTTTCCTTCTCCTCCTACTCCATCACAAGCTCCTTTGTCTGATTCATTTCCTTTCAAATCACCCTTGAGTTTCCCTTGACAATCTTCTTTGGGATAGTTAACCATGACTAAATCTGTTATAGTTTCTCAACATGTATCTACTACTATGACTGAGACAAACCATGTTGCAAATTCATCCATGTTTGTAACATCACCAAAGGCACATTCGTATGGTGGCCCGTCTGTCTCACCTGGTTACCAATCATTGTATGGTACCTTTTCTAGTACAACATCCAGTCCATGGACCTATCCCATGTCTTATTTTTCTGGAATACCTTCCACCACTTATTTGATGAGTGCTAAGAAGGATTATCTCTCCCCTCCATCTCAACCAACAATTGAGCAACAATCTGGTTGATATGTCAGTGGATATGGACACTTGCAATAACCTAGTTCATATTATGTTGGGTACCCCCTCTTGGGGGGAATTTTCCTCTGTATTCCCCTCCCCTATCAACAATGGTGAAACTTGTTGGGGGAATATGTCCATATCCTCATCAAAAATCACAAGTTAGTTCTCAACCTCATCTGAGTCCTCCACATTCAGGAATGACTGTCAACTCTTTTCAACCTACTTTGCCCATACAACCTTGATCGCTTGTTAATCAAGTTCAAAATTCTCAACCTATTCCATATTCATCTCACATTTCTACTAGTCAAACTATATTTCAACCTTCTCAAACACAAGTTCATGTATTTCAACCTTTATAGGCTACACATTTAACTCAACCTCTTCTAGAGGTATTTGGTATTTGGGGCCTCCCAAGCCCCACTTACCCAACATCTTCAAGGTCTCTTATAGTCTTCACCACTCGGACAGGTTATTCCTCAAATATAGTTAGGTCACCTTATTTATGGTATGTCACAAACACAAGCTAACCAACCTTATGTTGGGATGATGAAAAATCCCACAAGGAAACCATATCAATTTTATCAAGGAGACCCTTACCAAGGTGAGCAAGTATTGTACCAAGGTCAACAAATGCCTTACCAAAATAAAAAAATTCAAACCCAACCATTTCAACATTTACAATGCTATCCTAGAGTTGGGCAACAAGGTTATGTGTGTCCTGGTTACCAGAATCCTCCCTATATCGGAGCACATATACTTGTTTCTCAAGCCATCCCATCTTCCACAAGATATCCCCCACCATACCTTGATAGGTAGTTTCCATTTGTAGCAACTCTTGAATTTCCAGATCTGACTTGAATTACTAATGATCCCATTGCCCATTCTCCTTGGTGGTTGGTCATTCCCACAAAATTGTCCAGCGATGTCCCTAAATTCAATGGAAATCTTGGAGAAGACCCATCTACACACGTTATGACTTATCATTTGTGGTGTTTTGCGAACTCTCTCAATGATGACTCTATCTGTTTACATATTTTCCAATGTACACTAACCGATATGGAAAAAAATGGTATATTGAATTACCAGATCTTCGTTCATTAATTTCAGTGCCTTAGCTACCACATTCTTAACGCATTTTCAGTTACCCATTCTATATGAGACTGGAACTAGAATTTCAACCAATTTCAAATGATTTTATTTCATTCACATTTCTGATCACATTCATGAGTGGTGACGACGTCATCTTTTGGTTAAAATTTTTGTTCTTGACTAATTGTTAGTTGAATGGTTCATTAATTCTCTATTGCCATCTATAAAAGTTACATCGTTAAGGGTGGAGTTGTGACCGAAGAGTATGTAATTAATTGTGACCAATTTGGATCTTATTTATACCCAATCTAACATGCTCTATGATAAAATGCCAAATTCTTCATGACCTTCGAGTATTGTTCCTCAACCTCCCAGTAAAGAATCACATCCCAGCAATGGCATGATTGGTTATGCCAGCCAACAATTGGTGAGTAAAACATCTAGTTTGACTCTCATTGCGGATTACCAAAACCCTCCTTCCACTACTCCTACGACTTCTACTTCTGAGATCAATGTCATTCATTCCTCAAAAGGAAAGTCTCAGCAACCAGGAAGTAAGAATAAAGGCAATGGTAATAGGTAGAAAGATAATCCCTCGCAGGATAAATAAAATAATAAGTCTTATGAAGAGAATCAGAAAGCTCGTTCTCCATGCTTGATTTGTAATGAGGAGAATTTCACTTGTAACTATCCACATTGGGCAGAATTAAATCAGTTCCTTAAGTCATCGGCTACACCCGTTGTGTTGACATGTCTGTTTCTAAATCAGGAGATGTTACACAGCAATTTGTCACCGTCCCTGCAATTCCCCGTCCCGCACATTGGAGGGCTTATTCCGTGACCTATGAGCAGTGACATGATCTGAAAAAACTTTCATGGCATTCCCCTAGACATGGAATTTCATTCCCTTGAAGACATATCCTTGTGAGAAACCCTAAAAAAAGCCTTTTCATCCTTGGCGCGACTAGCCAGTGTTATACCTGCGCCAATGGGGGAAATACTCCAAAGAGGGCGCGCCAATTGGCGCTCTGTCTCAAAGTCGCACTCGCGCCAGGCTTAATAAAGTGTGTTTTTTAAAATAAATGGCGGAAGATTGACTCCAACAAACTCTTGAACTGGACTCTAAATTGAGTTGGGATGTTTGGCTCCGAATTTCCGTGTAGAGGAAGTAGTTTTCCACCTCTCATGGGAGCTTCCTTGAGGATAGGGCCAATCCCATGATTGTAGGGATCCCAACTCCTCTTCCACCATCTATATAAGCTTGCCATTTCCCTTTGCAAGCTAGTCTCCAAGAGCCTTCATAGCCTAAAGAATGCTGCAATAGCCCTCATAGAGCCAAATATATAGCAAGGAGATTGATGATTGAAGAGAGAGGCTTGTCCCCATTCCCGACAAGCTTTACCAGGACGTATTCCGCTGACGACCCGCCGAAGGAAGGTTCAACGTCAGAGCCTGATTGTATTTTCCTTTGTATGAATTAATGATAAGCGACTATTGGTTATGGTTCCGCTCGTATTGTTCATTATGATCATGAGTTGTGTCTTCTATGACTGATACATAATTGCATATATCGGGTTTTACGCTTGTGTTTGTCGTGTTTCTTGTGTGTTCAGGTGTTCGATCGCAGTGAGCGAAAGGATTGTGATCTACCGGAGCAAGGAAATGGGAGCATCGTCTCCTCTACAAACGACAATGTTGGACTTGAGGTAGGCCTTCTTCGCGATTTGGTTTATTGCAATTAGGAACTTGCGCCATAGCGTGTTACGATTGTTGCTAGACCCGATCTGGGCTAGTAGGGATCGCTTCTGTCCGCAGATGGGATTTACCTCCACAACAGGAGACTAATATGGTTTCCCATGATCCTAATTCCTCTAACTCGATCTTGATGTTTTCCTCCACTAAGAAACAAAAAGATGTTATGGTGGCCATTAGGAATAAAGAATACGGTAATTTGAATCCCACGAATGGTCAACTACCAATTAACCTGTTAGTTTTACTGCATCTCCATTGGATCCTAGTCCAAATGCATTTCCTATTGAATTTATGATTAAGCCTCCCAAAGGCATTATCCATAAATCTGAATTCAACCCTCATGCAAGAGATGCTCAGAATTATAACATAGTTTAGGATATCGCTCAAGCTCCTTCAACTATGTCAACTCTTGATGTTTTGAAAAATTATCCCGCCTAGAAGAAGGCTATACTTTCTTCAATTGGATGTATTGATCTCTCAGATTCCAACCTTGTAGTTTTTAACCATGAGAAATATACACCTTGAATTCTATCCCAATTAGATTTCATGATTTAGGTTGTCATTCACGGTAAGAATATCCATCATTCCATCATGAATGAAGGAGCTTCAACCTGTATCATGTCACTTTCTTGCCAGAAGGCCATTGGTTCTCCCCAATTAAATATTTTCCTACTACTCTAAAGGATTTTGATGGAAGAGTCTTCAAGCCTTGTGGAATTTAGAACTCGTTACAAGTAGAATTAGGTGGCAAGAAGGTGTGGGTAGAAGTCTAAGTTATCGAAGGACCGTTAAATTATAATATTCTAATAGGTCATACGTGGGTTTATGCTATGGTTGTTGTTGTTTCTACATATTTCATAATGATTATGTTCCTTCATAAGGGAGGTATAGTAGTCATTGATCAAATCACTTTATTTGCCACCAATTCTCAGGCTACTAGAAGCATCCCTCTTGTGGGAGAAAACTCACATCCATATCAACATGTCAGGGTAGGATTGCTTAAGGATTCTTCCCTCATGGGAACCTTTTCTCTTCCTCCTCCTTTTCCTCTTTCCCTTCCCGACAACTCTAATCCGGTTTCCCATATAAACGTGATATATTCCTGCACTACTCCATTTTATTCTTAGATAGTTACAAATGCATCTAATATTGAAACTTTTGGTGACTGCATGTCGCTCAGTCTTATTGAGCTCGACTATGAAGACATTTATTCGGCATGTGCGATGCATTCTACTTTATCCTCTTCGATCAATTCAGTTTATCATTCCTTAGATTATAATACATCCTTTGATCCCTTCTCTCTTACATTTTCTATTGATGAGAACATCATGGAAATCATGATGCTGGATGATGCACTATGGGATGATGATCATCATCATTCCTCCTTGCCATATTCCTTCGAGTATAATATTAGTGAACTCTATCTACTCAATGTCATTGAGATGTCTGCGAATTATGTATCCATCCATGATATCAATTATGAGAATACTTTTTTGAATATTGACGAGACTATTCCCCTCAATATTTCGATCAACGACATTGTTGAGAACATACATATCAGTGCATCTTTCTCTCCTTATGATATCAAGACTTATATAGCCCTTTTCTAGAAATTTAGAGACATTTTCTCCTGGTATTATCAAGAGATTCTAGGTATCGATCCAAACATCGTTGTACATGAAATCAAGTCATATCCTGTTGCTAAGCCAATTTGGAAACGTCTCCATCTATTCCATCCCAAGAAGGCTGCCACTATTAAAGCCAAAGTTCAAAAACTTCCATGCGTTGGTTTCATATACCCAATACCTCTAACTGATTGGGTGTCAAACAATGTTCCTGTCATGAATAAATAAGGAACAATTTGTGTGTGTGTCAATTACCGGGACATTGATCATTATATTCCTAAGGACAATTATCCTACCCCATTCATCAACCAGATTGTTGACGATTATGTTGGTTGTGATTTTTTTTTGTTTATGGATGGATTTTTTGGCTAAAATTAGATCAGCATCCTCCCAGTGGACCAACGAAAAAAAAACATTATTTTTCCATGGGGCACATTTGCATATCGAAAACTCCCTTTCGACTTGAAAAATATCAGGGCCATGTTTCAAAGGGAAATGAATTATGCCTTTCATGACATCAAATAAATTTTACAACCATATTTGGATGACTTTCCTGCTCACTCAAAACATCATATTGATCATCAATACATCTTAGGGCTATATTTTTACATTGTTGACACTATAAAATTAAGCTCAATCCACATAAGAGTGTTTTTTGTGTCAGCTCTGGTCAGCTTATTGGTTTCATTGTATCAAAACATGGAATTCATATTGAACTGTTGAAAGTTCAATATATTTTAGATATTTCTGTGCCTTCCTCTCTTCTTCAACTTTAGCGACTCCAAGGGAAGGCTAACATTCCACAAATATTCGTTCCCAACTACGTCGAATTGACCAAATGATTTAATTTCTTGTTAAAGAAATGGATTCCCTTCCATCGGGATGACACTATCCAAAAAGAGTTTGATGCCTTGAAATATGTTCTGATTTGGGCATCCTTGTTGTATCCCTCAGATTAACAATGCGATTACTTCTTGTACCTCACCGTTGTAGTTACTACCCTCACCATAGTATTGGTCGAAGAGGATGATGTAGGGGCCGAAAATCTTATTTATTATTTGAGTCAGAACTTAAATGATACCAAGGTCAAATATACTCTGGTTGAAAATTTAGCTTTGGCGGCTTTCTAAGTTGTCCAGAGGTGTCATCACTATATCATTCTTCACAAGACTATGGTTGTTTCCGACTGCAACCCCATGGCATACTTATTGTCACGAAAATTACTAGGGGGGAAGTACTTCAAATGGATTTTCATCCTCCAAGAGTTCTATTTTGAGTTTATCAAATCCAAGTTGAAGAAATCCTTAGTCTTTGATGAGTTGATTTATGACCTTCCCACTACCGATGTTGAAAAAATGTCTGGAAATTATATTCCAGATGAATTTTTGTTCCTGATCGTATCATATGACCCATGGTATGGGTACATTATCATATATCTCCAAAATCATACTTTTTGATCCAATACCTCTCGCTCTAATCAACGACGTATTTGATATCAAGCTAAAAATTATATTAGAATTGGTGACACCCTTTATCGTCATGGTATCGATATGTTTTTTTGAAGGTGCCTCACCCATGAGGAGGTTGAGAAAGTCCTGAATGAATGCCATGTTGGGGCATGTGGTGGAAATATGTTTGGTTAGGCCACCGCAAAGATTTTTGGCCTACTATGCTTCATGACTACATCCTTGTGGTCCAAAAGTGTCATGCCTACCAGATATACGATCGTTAAACTTGTGCTTTGCCAACTCCTTCGCACCCTATTATCATCATTAGAACTTTCGAAAAATGGGACACTGATTTTATGACATGTTCCCCTCACTTGTTCAGAGGGCATGGATACATCATTGTGGTGGTAGAATATTTTACCAAGTGGGCCGAGGCGATGCCTGCATACAATCACATCAGAGAAACAATTTTTATCTTCTTTTTCAATCATGTCATTGCGAGGTGTGGTGTACCAAAGGCTTTTTATGCAATATTTTTTCACACTCCACTTTGTGTCATCATGCCACCGATGTCGCAAAATATGTTCTACATCAAACATGCCTAGAATATCCCTGAAGAAGTGAAAGAAGACGATTTAAAAAGATTATGGAAATCTTGTAAAAAACCCTATTTTATAAGCCCAATAAGCTCTACACCACTATTGACCTACGCTTGTCAAAATTTTCGAAACATGTGTCTAGCACTAGAAGTGTGACCTTTGTCAGGAAAATCCACGTTGGTCCTCTTCAGGAAATTTTCCCAAAAATGGAGGATAAGCTTCCCTTACTAGAAGCCTCGAGAACAAAAACGTGGTTTCAGGTTGTTAATGATAGGAGAAAGACCTCCCTTTCATGCCCATGGATCCTATTTCCATAGATATTTCCCTTAAGATTTGGAACTCCTCCTGTTATCACACTCAAAATTTTGCAAGGTGGCTGAATTTAGGTCTTCCTAGTTTTTGTGTTATGTAAATTTTGATCATGAATTTGATAAAGGGGGGTGGGAACCATTTCTATCCTAAGGCCAAAAATCATCTTAAACCATGTCTTGTGAGTTAGTTATCATTAAATATCATCTCAAGGTTCATTTTATATTTTACTGGCAACCTATCTGTTTTTACCAGATTTTGTAGCACACATAGATATGAAATGACAGTTTGCGGTACAGAAACACCTAAAATTTCCATAGCGAATCTGTCAGATTTTAAACTGCTGGTGCTGTGGAATCATGAATTTTTCGGGAGAAAGAGGTCTTAATGACATGTATTTTTTAATTGGTTTGGGTTAAAGTGGGGTATTTTCCAGTTAGTTATGGGAATCATCATCATTTTAAAATCATGATTATTGCGCTTTCATTCTCGCTTTTCACTTCATTCTTCATTTTTCTCACCGTGAGGTTTTTAAATTGGTTTTAATAACTTTCCACTCACCCTTTCCCTATCATTAGCTCATTCATCTTTGTCCCACAGTCAGTTCATCTCCGTCCCCAAAGTAGCTCCCTTCCATTTTCAAAGCAGCTCTCTGTCCACTTTCAAAACAACTCTTTGTCCATTTTTTAATTTGCAGGGGTCACAATAGTGAAGAACGCTGAGAAGTATAAAGAAGATGACAACCAAGAGGAAGGCACACAAGGGAGGTTCTTGTTTGAGGTTCGAACCAATGGACCTGAAGCTGTTGAATGAAGAGTCTAATTTTGATGAAGCTTTCAGAAACACAGGTTGTATGAGATTCTGCTAGAAATTGCAGGGTTTCCATGTTTAGATAGCAAAGGAGTTTGCAACAAATTTCACTGGTACAACATCTAAAGTGGGAATGTTGAACTTTGTTGTCTCCCCTGGGAAAATAGCACAAGCTACAGAGATTACAAGACAAGGTGAAGAGTGGTTTAAGTCCACTAAATTGAAGCTACAAAATTGTGATGAATTCATGAAGGATGAATATGTTGGGACTGCCGTAGCTACTAGGATTCCAAGAACACATCTGAAATAAGACTACTCTAAACTGCCAATGATAATTTAGAAATATTTCACTTGTGAAGGGAGGTTCCACATGGTGTAACAATATGACTTCAAGCTTCTGCTGCATTTCACTGGTAAGCAAGCCATTGATCTTCCTTTTTACCTGTTTAGGAGTTTGAGTAAGATGGTAGATAAGGTGCAGGCCAGGCCACAAAATAGTGATACACATGTGTTCATCATGGGCTTATTAAGTTGTTAGTGTTGGAGGAGTTAGGAAAGATAAACAAAGATTTGTCTTCTCTCCTCTTTCTTAATGGATATAAAGTTGATGTAGTGACTCCTAAGAAGACTCCTAAACCTAAGGACACTCACTCAATTCAAAATGAGTAGCCTGTAAATGAAACAGAGGTAGAAAATTAAGAAACATAGCCAAGTAATGTTGAAGGAGAGCCAATGGATATTGATATAGAACCTTCATAAGAGACACCAGTCCCACTGTCAGCACCTACAAGCAAAAAACCAAAATTCAGTAGCAAGAATATACGAGAAATGATGGCAATAAGTGAAACTAAGGGCCAAGCAAGTGATAAAGGTAATTTGGAAGCCATACTTCAAGCTATAGACATAGAAGGATCCCCAGTAGTCCAAGCCATTGATGTTGGAGGGAGAAGAAAACAAAAGAAGGTTATCACTGCCAAAAATCTTGACTTCACTGGAGAAGATCCAGTGTTTTTATTTCATCCTAGAAAAATATTGACTAGATAACAACTGGCCAAAGATGCTATGTCTCAAGCTACTGATAAAGGAAAGCAGCCTCTGATACAAGAAGTCATTGATCTCTCTCCAGTCAAAGAAGTCATCACTATGCAAAGAAAAGGGAAGGAGAAGATGGTTGAAAAATAAAAAATGGAGCTCCTCAGAGAAAAACTAAGAGAAGCAAGGGAAGAAATAATTGAGCTAAAGTTGGAGGCAGAGAAATAAAGGTTTGAAAATATTGAGTTTGATCAGATGATGGAGAAATGGGACAATGAACTTTCAGTTTTTAAAGGATCTACGAGTGATGCTAAGAGACTGTTGAAAAGAACCCATCCCCTAAGGCTTTTGGCTAAATACACCAGAAAGAGGAGTATGCAATTGAAAGCTGAAATAAGATCATTGAAGAATGAAGTAAAGGACCTCAAATAACAGATGGAAATGATATAGGAAGAATTGAAAAAGAGGGGCCTGAAAATTACAGTCATTAATGAGCCTAAAGACACTCAAGCTTCAAATGACAAAGAAGGTTAGAATTACCAAGGTTTTAGGAGTTGGGTAAGTTTTTGTCAATTTTGAAGTTTCCATCCAACCGTTTCTATTCATCAAAAGGTGAAATTTTTAAATAAAGGGCTCTTTCCTATGTTTCTGACAGATTAGGTGTTTTCATAGCGCCAGCCAGGCTTGAAGCCCAAAAAGCGCTGCCAAAATTCCAAAGATGACTTTTTGATAAAAAAGTTATTTAAAATGGAAATTGAACTTTGGAAAAAATTAGTATTAGCTATTTTAACCTATCAAATAGATCCATGGTAGAAAAGAGAGCTAATAGGTGGTGAAAGTTGGTAAATTAAATTTGCTACCAAAAGTTGCTACAAAATTGCCTTGTTTTCCCCTGTTTCGGCAGCAGGTTAAATTTTGAAGGAATTTTGGTTGGAAATGATGCATTAAAGGTCAATTGGTCACATGTTAAGGTCAAGGATGGTGAGGAGGATATTTTCATACATGTTTGGTCTACGAATCTGTCTAGCTCATCTTTAGCTTATCAGTTCATTATGGAGATATTTTAACATGTGTGATGGAAACAACTCCTTAAAAGTAGGAAGATTTGTTTGATGAAGACAATGAGGACATTTATGTTTTAGTTATGGTCAGTGTTATTAAAGCACAAGATCCCTTTCATTGTAATCAGGTTATCTTTTAGATAAAAATGTAATAAATAGGTAGTTTGGTTATGTTAGGACTCTAACTCCTAAAGTTAGTAGGTGTAAGTTTTTAATTCCAAGTATCTAGCTTATGGTTAGACTAGGTGGTGGCGAAAGAACTTAATGATATAGCTTTGTTGGTGGATTCAATGTAAAGGTTTGATGCCTATTAATAAGCAGTATTTCGATGAATGAAGGGTTGGAGAATATTGTATCACACTGCTACTTTGTAAAAATTTCTCATATTCATTAATACACAGTTGACATTTTTCCTTCTTCACCTGAGATTCAAATGAAGTTTCAATGAGTTTATGTCTTATATATTTTCATGTTTTATATATCTAGTATGTTTATATCTGATTACTCAGAATTCATGGAAACCATGCTCTGAATTCCTTTAGATATTGAATTGTTGTTTTTTCTTGTGTTGTGTATGTGTGCTATCTTTTCATTGAAACTTTCACTTGCCTCAGTTTCCACAAGAAAGGTTATTTTCATTGAGTTTCCCGATGTTGACTCCATTAGCCCAATGGTAGCAAGTCCTTTATATTTTCAACCCGCAATTAATCACAATCAAGTCACTATCATAGAGTTAGCCATATAATAGGGTTTTCATTGAAAAATCACAAATTACCTTGAGAGAGCCCTCTCAGACTGAAGAGGCTAATCTTCAGTTAAAAGTTGGTTGAAATAATTACTCTAAGTTGTCTGGTGGAGCAGCCCATCAGTACCAATTTAGAGATAACACCTCCCACCTTTTATGGATCCTCAAATCCCTCTCCTTCCATATAAATGAAACCCCTACCATCTACTAATGGTTGGTTTCCATCCTATGAGCTAAAGCAAGCCCAATTGTTACCCATTTGTGAATGAGGAAGTCGTTTGAAGAGTTGAGGCTAGGATTTGGAGTCGCCCTTGAAGGGTGCATCCAAAATCATGGATTCTGGTTGTATTTCTCTCTTTATTAGCCTATTAATAATACATGGTGTGTTTCTTTCCATAAATGTGTCTATTTTTGCATGTTTATTGTAGTGCTCCTTGATCTGCTACATAGCTTATACTAGATATTGTTATGATTTATATCCATTTGTTGTCTGCAGTTGTTCTTCCTTGCAGGAATTTATATTCATTGATGGAGAGGAGACCGTGAGCGTGGAAGTGTAAGAAGCAAGGTTGACACCAAAGGTAAGAATTGGCATCATAAATAGGTAGGAAATCTATCCTCCTTCATGTTTTTCTGGAATAAGTTAGGAAAGGTTGCACATATTTTTCCTGTTTGTTGCTAGATCCTATCATTAGGACTAGAGGGACCTCTTATGTCCATAGAAGGGATTGCTTGTACAAAAAATTGGAGACTCCACTAGGGATCCATTAACCCTTCAATCCTCCTTGTCTTTTTGGTATCTTCAATTAGTTTGGCCAACCACCTTATAGTCCATATTTTTCATTGCTTATAAGTTTGCATTCTGAGTAGTCTAGCCTTTATAGTTTCAAGTCTGGAGTTATTTTCAGTTTTGATTGTTTTTTCCTAAGTTTTCCTCACCCAACACATTTTCTCTAGAAAACAGAGTGATGTTAGTGCATTTTTCACTGTGAACAGTCACACTTAACTCCTTGGTTATGATTTTTTTCTCACGCTGGTCTTTAAAAGTGAAATTTTTAGGGTTTCTTGACTGAGAGTCTGGAATTTTTTGATATATGAGGCCCTTTCCCTACTCTATTTTCTCTACATTCTGATTGATTGATGATACATTATTTTTGGTTTGCAAAAGTTTCTCTCAAGTCCAAGTAGTGAAAAATAGCTTGAGGTGAATATTTAGTTCTTTGGGTGATTGCTTCTTGCATGTGTTATGGATTTTTTGTTTATTAAGAGTTTTAGTTCTTCTAGAAAACCAAAAAGAATTGTACATTTCATGTGTTAAAGTTTTCTCTCAAAAAATTGATCATTGCTTATAAAAATTGCATTAGTTTTCATTGCATTGGGAAATAAATTTTTGGGATTATCATCAAGCATAGATTGCATTGCTCAGTGATTGAAAGCTAATGAGTGCATACTTTTCATTTTGTAAAGAAAAATCATTTTTTTTCTTTTCATATTAGTGAAGTTTGGTGAATTGGATTTCATTTTCTCTTTCATTGTCATATTTGAAAAGTGAAAGTGAAAGTTATAGTTTGGAAGGTCCTGTTTGCCGCATATTTGTTCGATTGCATCAAATGTTTGAATTCCTTCCCTATAATAGATAGATTTCATCGAAATGAAAATAGTCTCTTTCTCATAATTAGTTGCATCATAGGCGTTCAGGTGACATCGATCTTTGAGCCGTAAAACTGAAACATAACTAAAGAGCAACTTTAAAATTTACCTTAATTAACCTAAGGAGAATTTGGAACATTCATGAAAACATCTAGAGGTCTAGGCTAGATATGTGTTCCGACATCATTAAATGTAGGATTTTTTGTTGTTTTCCAATTTTGTGTCCTGGGGGTGATATACTGTTCCATGTATGGAAGTGTACAGGACCGTTCTCCAGTACTTTCGCATATATCAGAGGCGCTCCATGCATGGTAAGTATATAGGAACACTCTCATCGAACGGTTACGCATTAGGCAACACTACTATGGATTGCCCTCCCACGTACCGTCACATATATTTTGAAAGTCCCCACTAGGTTGTTATCCATCCATAGGTAACCGAGTCGGCCGCCTTGTAAATCGTGATACACCAAACACAACATTTGGGGAAATTGGTGCCATATGTTAAGTTCTTGGTTCAGAAAGGTGTATATCATAGTTCACAATCTATTGGTAATCCTTTATGCCTAACTTACCCATTTTTGGTTTATTTTTTGTTAATTTATAAAATCAATTAATTGACAGCGGGATAACATCCTCCCCACGGAAAAACTCCTTAGAAGTTCTTAGGTTGAGACTAATGGCAACAGTTCTCGAGTTTACTAATCAAGGAAACCCCCCATATGGGAATCTTGGTCCTTTTTCTTCTTTTGGAAACATTGGCGCTCCTTATATGGAAACATTGTCCCTTCCTGAATTTACCATTGGTTTTTTAGTTTGACTATTTTCGACCCTATGGTTTTGAATGTCCAAACTGCTTCTCAGCCAAGTTTGTCCCCACCTGAACAATGTCAACCTCATGTTGATCCTAAAGTTGACCCTTTTCCTTCTTCACCCATCGTTTCCTCCCCTCATTCTTCCTCTTCAACTGGTGAAAGTCTTGATTCTAGTAGCCAGGAGGCTAAGAAGAATAAGAAGAAGAGGACAAAGAATAAGAGGAAAAATAAGCAAGGGGGAAACCCAATGACCATTGCTACTAATGCAACTACTATTGATAAACCTTCCAATCAACCCCACAAATTAAAATTACCTTGAAATTTATGTAAGGGTGACCACCTTCTTAGAGTTTTTCCTGGTATTACCAAGGTATTAGAAGTGTGTTCCACCAGCTCACATCAGCCTTTGTCATCGACCTTTGGAGATCATGCTGGTGACATACCCTCAAATAGTGATGGTAAGGTCCATGGGAAAAAGGGTAAAGTCAAATTTCCCTGTAGGTTATGTGAAGGGAACAATCCCATTCACCTTTTTCCTTATATGGATGAAGCCTCGAGAGTGTTGGAAAGCCTTATAGCTTCTCAGACACGACTTCCCATTGGTTACTGGAAGATTTCCTCTAATCCTCCGCTAGTTGATCAAGTAATTGATTAGAATTCATCTCTAGTCAATCCCACTCTCCCCAAAAGTGAATCCCATGAGTTCATTCCCTACCAACCGTTGGTTGAGAAAACGGTCGACTTGATTCCACCTTCAGTTGATCGTACCTTTCCTAGAGAGAGTGAACTTCATACCACTCAGGTTATTTTTCTTTCTTCAGTTTCCCATGAGTTGGAGGGAGATCCTCCTATTCCCAAAGTAGAGGAGGGCGATCCTGCCGTGCCCATAACACAAGGGGGTAGTTCTCCAATTCCCACGACACCCCTCCAAGTAGTCTTGCCACTTCTTTTGATTGGATTCGACTAGAAATATATCGTCTTCCTTCTTACGTGCCTTGTCAGATCACAAAATAGGCTTATAATGTGGTCGTACCCAACACAATAATAGATGAAGGCGCATCTGTTAGTATTATTTCCTCAACTACTTGGTAAGATTTAGGTTCTCTATAGCTTGTGCCGATTACCCAAAATCTGTTGGCTTTTAACAGAGGAACTAGTCAATTGTTAGGGATCCTTCCTAAGTTTCATATTAATTTGGGAGGAAAAATAATCTATATCATTGTAATGGTTGTCCAAGGACCTTTGTATTTTAATTTACTCCTTGGACGTGACTATATTTATGTCAAGGGATCTCTTGCCTCTTCTCTCTTTCATGTGACGTGTTTCCCACATGAAGTAAGAATTGTGACCATTGATCAAATTTCATTCATTGGTCCTAATTTGACTCCCAATAAACCAACATCCCTAAATGGTTCTTATATGCAAGTGGTATCTTCCCTGCCACAGGTGTTTTCTGGATAAATCCCTCTTGCGGACAACAACAATCTCCCTAGTATCCCAACAAATAACTAGACAAAAACAACCATTTGAATATATCTTTCCGTAAACTATTCGCATTCAAATTATCAAAAATTAGAAATGAGGAGGTAATGCTCCTACCTTTCAACGAGATGTTTGCTGTAGAACTTGCCTTTCGTCCTGAAGAAGTCCTTCAATGTTGAGAAGAACCTGCAATCACAAACATGTAAAGAATCAAAAGCACTTGTAGTATATAATAATAAAAAAAACCAGTTTAACTTAATGATCACGGAGACTAATAATTTTCATTGTTGTAATGAATCTAAAAACAACATGCTAGTGTCAATTTGTTCAACGATAAAATATGCTCTTTCAGTTTACTTTTCAGTAGTCCCAGGTCAAAAATTTTGTCTTTTCAAACAAGTTTTCAAATAAATTTTGGTCATTGCATATGGTCTAGGTCAGAAATGTTGCTCTCGTAATTCCATCCATGGCCATCATCACCTCAAAGGTCATCCGATTCATTTTCATTTATAAGTCTTAGGTCATTCACTCCATCTCATCTAGGTCTGCTGTCTAGGTGTCATTGTTTTGCATTTGAAAATTCCAATTTGTCATCAAACAAGGAAAACAATCCTTCATTTCCATCATATAAGTCTTCTAAAGGGAGTTATCATACTTAGGAGAAGAAAGTAAGACAAGTTGTCTTATTTCAAAAATTGTTTCAATATCAAAGGATTTTAAAAAGGCAAAACTGTCTTCATAGTTATTGTTTTCACTAGAGGAAAAAAAGTCATTTAAAAAGCTTATAAAAGGAGAAAAGAGGCTCATTCAACTCATTTTTCTCTTTTCATGTGTTGCAGATCTCCTCTCTTACCTCCATTTGACTCCATAGTGGTTGAGGGTTTGCGGAAGATTGACAAATTTTCTCCCAAGAGGCTTTTGTTACGCATATGTAGATCGTGTTACACATTTGGCAGAGCTGCTACACATTGGGTTTTTGGTATCCAAATCACTAAAATAAGCTGAAGGATCATGGCACAGGGTTTATAAATACTATACATCAGTAAGTGGACATTCTAACATCCTCTCAAAGTAATTTTACAAGGCATCTCATTGATTAATTTTCTTACCTCCTCTCCCACTACATTCTCATGGTTTTCCTATCATGGAATGCGTTCACTACACTAAAACCTAACCCTCTCGTCTAACACTATCATATACCTCCCACATACATTATAATATCATTCGTCACCATCCATACCCTTCCTAAGAATATTTTCCACCAAACCCTAATTTCTTGCCAATTTTCTAGTGTTAAACTGGGAAATTCCTGTGTTTCCCTCATTTGACCACTTTTATCACATCCAATTCAGCTAATTTCACTCATATCATGGAGACAACATACAAGCCTACCTCCTGAATTTTTTTCATAATTTCCTTGGTTTCAAAACCCTTCATCTCACCCTCTAAGCCTACCCCATCCCTATACTCTATTTTTCCAAATTGCACTACACATACCCATTTCATCTACACACTAGGGTTTCATATTTTCACTGATAGACATTATGGAGAGTGAGAAGAAAATCCTTAAGGGTGGGCGCCACATAAGGTTTGAACCCTCCACCATGCAAGAAATCAATGCTTCACCCTTGGCCAAAAGATGCTTTGAGAGGACTAGATGTTTGAGGTTTCGTTAAGATATTATGGAGGGAGGAATATCCTCTTAAACTTACAAACTTATTTGCCTCTAATTTCAATAGGGGAAAGGCCATCATTACAGGTGTAGAGTTCAAATTATCAGCAAATTTGATTTCTTCAGAAACAAGTAAAACTATATATGGACAAAATTGGTTTAAGGGCATGGAAATAGACCTTGAAGATTACAAACTGTTCCTCAAACCTCAAGTGACCTCCAAAACTAGTAAGTTGACATTCCAAAGCTTTCTTTAAGTCAATTCAAGATTGTATGAGTGTTTTTCATCATTAGGGTTTTTCTTTCCTCCATTTTACGGTTTCTCCTTTCTTAATTGGTTTAGGCCATTGGAGACCCTTTTCCCACCATATAAACCTTCACTCATCCTTCACAAACCCTACCACAACACCCCCTACCATTTACAGTTCCATTTACCCTTCTTCCATCAAAACCCTAAGTCCCCACTACACTTTCACAGCAAAAATGGAAAATCTGTGTGTTTTCCTATTTTGAATCACTTTCCCATACCCATTTCAAGTGATTCCACCTATAATCTTGAGCTAACACATTACCCCACTCTCTCAATTTTTTTTGGGAATTTTCCTCAACCTCATAATACCTCATCAAAATCCCTAAACCTACCCTATCCATATCCCCTATTTTCCCAAATTCATCATACCTACCCACTCATTTCATATAGGAGGGTTTGATTGTGTTCACAACTACTATGGAGAGTGAGAAGAATGTTCATAAGGGAGGTCATCATTCCAGGATTGAGCCAACTCAGATCCATGGCATCATTTTCAGAGTTTTGTGATGAAGCTAGGGTTTACAATGCACACAGGGAAAATTTGGCTTCAAAGTCAGTTTCTGAAGTAATGGACATGAATTTTACAGAAGTGAAAGAGGTTTTTGGTATTTTTTGTGATTTTTGCAAAAATATGGAAAATTATCTCCTCACAGATGTGTAACCAAGAAATTTTTTCGCTTGTTTTAGGGGCATCCAAATGATGAATGGCTTATATGGTTGGATGAATTTTGATGATTACATCATAGATTAGGAACCCTTTTTGCATGAAAATCTTTAATTTTGTAGAAAAGGCCAAAAATCCACCCATTTTCTATGCTACTGCCACTTTTTTGGAGGCCTTGTTACACATATGGAGTAAGCTTGGGAGAATGAACTTTTGGAGGCCTTCCTGTGATTTGTTTTTCAAAATTCAAGATGTTCTGAAAACTAGACACACAGGGCTAGTTGACCTGTCTTCCAAAATTGGATTTGGACTTCTAAAATTGCCTCAAAATTGGCTGCAAACTTCTATTATGCATCTGTAAGAAAGTGTTACACATCTGCATAGTATTCCTCAGGACACTTGTCAAGCTTAGAAAATGTCATAATTTCAAGGTTTTTTTATGCTATGAGTTGTAATTAGAGTAATTGAATTGGTTTTTGCCTCTTATCATGAGGGAACACGTAATTTAATGCAGGAGATACACACTCCTATTCTTTAGCTAAATTTGAGGGAATGGTTTCTAAGCTCACTAAATTCTAGGAAGTGACTCATCTCATGTAATTATGATGCATTTTGGATGGTATTTCGACCCTATGAGGTTTCATTCTTCATAGTTTCTATAAGTAGACCCACTTTAGTCTTTTCTTGGGTTGAATAGTCTTATTTTGCAGTGGAGATATTGTACGACCTTTTGGAATGAAATCAAAGACAATATTGCAAACTTGTGTTGAGAATCTTGTGGTATGCATTGGAGAATTTGTTCTTTCTCTATATGTTTATCTATTCATGTTCAATGATATATTTTCCTCTTTCAGATACATGCTTCTATGTGTTTATCTTGTAAGTCTATAAGCAGAAATCATGTTTGTTCATGCTCTGTTTTAGACAAGGTTTACATGATATGTCTATGTTCTTCTAAATGAATGAATTCACCTAAGTACTCATTTAGAATTTCTATCACTTCATACTATACTCAATGAAAAATTAAACATGCTTTCAAGCTACCTACCTAGCCTCACACATTCTCTGCAAATTGACCTTGGAATTCAGACCTAAAAACCCTAGACCTAGCCTCCTCACTGACATTCCTATCCAACAAAAACATCAAACAAAAATCCTATTTACTGAGCTTACATACCTAACCTAAGATCAATAGATATTCAGTCATTTCATTGACTGAAAAGTGACAACAAGAGAGCCCTCTCTAGTCCTGGTAGGGCTAGCAACCTGACTTAAAGCCTGGTCTGTGGTTACCTTCCTTCAATCCAACTCTCAGCCTTAGGAAGTTGGGGGGAATAATAGCACAAAAAAATGAGAAAAAGGTATCGATATGTATTATCAAGAATATAAGAGCAATCTTACAACCTCAGCCTTGATGTCGTACAAATTTCTCCCATATGTGTTCACAATTGTGCTCCTTGGTTTGACAACATTTCCTCTCTAGAATGACCAACATAGGTTTATCTTCAATGAACTCTTATACAATGTGCAATATCTGAAGTAAAAAGTTCCAAAATCTACCCCCAACCCTGAAGCTTCAGCTCAATTTATAGGAGAAATTGAGGAGGTTTCAGATCCATCAATAGAGGGATGATATCCTCTAATGAAGCGATTAGGGTTCCCTCGTCCAAGGGGATAAGTTCCATGTGTGGATGGATATAGATTGAACTAGCGCAACTCAGTAGGCTTTTAGTTGGAATACTATGCACCCAACTATGCTTCTAGAAGTTAATTTTTGTGTTTACTTTCTTTTACATGAGGTGTACAGGTTTTATGGGAAAACATAGCGCATATGTACGCATATAAAGGAGGGAATATCAATGCTTGCATAGGAAGTGACCACAAAAATCACACAAGATACCTTTAAGAGTTTTTAAGAGCTCGCACAGGAAACCTTTAAGAGTTTCTAAGAGATTTTTCCCAGTTCCGAAGACTTGGTTTAGGAATATAAATGTTTTGACTTCTAAGGAAGCATGAGTATGGATAATGATGGATCCATATTTGAAAGTCAAATGCCATGGTGAAAAAATTACATGTAACAGATTTCCCCCTGAAGTTCGAAGTCTGAGAAAATATTTCAAGAGAGTGAAGCGCTTTATCATTCCAAGGATTGGATCACAGAAATATATCGAAAATCTGTAAGAAAAATTTAATGAAAATATATAATCATCACTGACGTAGGCATTCCCATTCTCAGAGCAAAAATAACTACATGTTCTGGTACAGACATGACTTAGCACTGCACCAAAAGTAGACACATAATGGGAACAACCAACTATTATGAATAAGTCTATTGTATCATGAATGTAGAAATTTGAATAACTGTTAAATTATTCACTGAGATTATCCTGATCACACACTATTTGAGCTTCATGCATAATACGGAATCTCTTCTACCATTGATCATCACATGCGGAAATAAATACAATTGCATGCACACATTAAAACCACAAACAATCACACATATGAACACAATATTTAATGGGAAAGCTTAAAGCTAAAAACCCCAACTATATGTATATTATATGTCATGGAGATCATGTAACAATCATTGTACAAATCTCCTCACAAGCTCTCATGCACACCCTCAATTTCTACACACTATCAAGCTAGATCTAGCAAAACACATGCTCCAATCCTTAGCCACTTGATAGCCAGCCTCTATTGCATTTTTTAATGCTATGGGATGGCTTCATTAAATAGATAAACCACCTGGCTTGTACTGCACAATCCTCATGGGCTTCTCCACCTATCTGTGTGTTGCAAATAGCAACAGTATAGTCACAACTGATAGTTAACCTGCTCTTTCACCTATTTCTGCACTGGTCTCCACTGAAACTATCCATGCACTGAAGTTAACTAATGCATTCTTTAGTTGATTAATGAGTTTATAATTAGTGAATTAATTAATAATTAATTCACACCACTCTCACTAATTGTATCAATTAGTTAAACTGAATACAAATAGCTCAACTATGTTTAGATTAGTTAAACCGAATACAACTCCACTAACTTCCTCAATCAACTCCACCAAACTCTGTCACATGAGTTCTAACTGAAGTATCCATGCAATAGCTCCACATAACCCTCAGGAATAGCGTAATTCCTTCTGTCAGCTCCTGTGCCACATCCGTGCACTTAACTGAAGTGCTCCAAGAGAATAAGATAATGTTTAGAGTCCAAATATTATTAAGAGCTAATAATATTCGACATATCTATTTTTAGACTGGCAATCTAAAATAGATTCCGCCCAATATGTCTAAAAATAGAAGTCCATCTATTTTTTTCCGACTTGACCAACCATCCACAAATAGCATCCTGCAACTCATAGAACATGATCCATATGTCTAAAAATAGACATAGTCTAAAAATAGACTTTGCGCCAAAAATAGCCTGTGGGCCCACTTAGTGAAGGCGACTCCTTTCCATTAAGCTCATCATCTTGTTGCAATCTCAAAAATGAATACATAACTCCTTGCAACCTGGATGGTTGAAACTAGATCCAGGGTCTTGATTTCCGCTTCTCGAACTAGTAAGAATCTATCCATGCGATTGATTGTTTTGAAGTCAAACATGGTAGAAACCACTTGATTACCAGTCAATGAGGAAAACCATTAAAAAGTGTGAGATAAACTTCTAGTAATGACAATGGCTCTCAAAGTACTTCAGTAAAATCTATGAAATGTGAATGAATGATTTGCAGTCGAAAACTCATAGAGTCATTCTATTTAAGGCCAATGATGAAAACCTATCATTGTAGGCAAGAAACTAGCCATTAGGGCATGCATATTTCAAGGTACTGATCGGATTTCTAGATCAACTTCCTAGATGATGAGATGAATTCAATAGGAAGTGATCCGTCACAGGAGGGCCTACGACACAAAACCATTATGTCAATTTTTGAAGAAATATTTTACAAGGACTAACTTAGGGATGGTCAACGCGAATGCAGACAAATATTTGCAATGAATAATGAATTTAAAGTTCGAACTTTCTCTTGAACACATAATGAAACTGTAAATGAATTGGAAGCATTTGAATTAAAGATAATACACAAAATCGGTTGAAGATTTCCAGTGAGGTTTGATTAACTATAAGACAAAAGGATTACCCAACCCAGACATGAGTGCGACAAAGTGTCATGTTCAAGAGTGACATGCTGCTTTTTAAAACAAGTATAAAAGATGGATTATTTTTCTCACTTCCCCCCCACCATTACTGACAAGTACCTATTTATTTTTGTCAAGCTTGAGGAGGATAAATTTTTCTTGTTGTGTAAGCTCATCCTTCAGACGAGTCAATCTTAGTAATTTTAATGAACCCTAAGAAGGAGTGGTTTGGTCATGTTGTAATCGATAGGTCTTGCACTGTTTAATTTTAACGAGTCCAACATAGGATTAAATCGGTGTTTTTCAGTTTTAGGGAGTCAAAAGAAAAACATAAGTAAACTCCGTAGTGTTCTTTTTCGTAAGTTTAGTCTCTCAAACCCGAAAAAGGATAAGATTATGTAGGAGATAACTCTATTGACCATGCTTAGTCAACATATACCTTTTTCGTAATTGGTCTAGTTCAGTTTGGAAAATGGGTAAACTTATACGAAGTAGATGATTTTTCATTTATTTTAATGAGTTCGAATAGTTAAGTGCTCGACGATCTTTTCATGTTTAGAGAGTCTGAAAAGGGCTTAAAAGAGGACTCCATGGTTTTGCTTTTTCGTATTTTTCAAAGAGCCTGAAAAAGTGATAAAAGTTGATTCTGTCATCAAAATGATTCGTTTTTAAACACAACCTATTCTCTGCACAAAAAATCGAAAGTTATAATAATATGCTCTCAATCATGGTAAAAATATTCAAAATTTAAAATTATAAAGGTCAAAATAAATAAAATAATATTATTTTATTTATGAAAATGTATAAAAAGTGGACAGAAAAAGTCAGTTTTACGTTTTGATTTCCAGAGCAGTAAAAAGGAGTTTTTACCATAGATCTTCTGAAGTTGATATTGGGAGAATCAAGCAACCATTTTACGAACAATCAGTTCCAGGTATTTAATCTCTTCATTGTCTTGCATTCTATCGATTTACTTTTTCATTTTAATTTTTTACATTATTTTTTGGAGGAAAAATGTTTTTAGAATCCACTCTCGGGGGTGTGCAGGTTTTCCTGGAAGAACCCGCACACCTCAATGATTTTTTAATATAAATAATCACTGTGCCACCATATTTTTTATACGTATATCATGCACAAAAATTCACTATCTACAAATGAAAAACTGCGCAAGCACCCTGGGGTTTTCAAAAAATGATTTTATTTCCATAAAAATTGCTTCAAGTTCCCTAAAAAGTTATCTAATGTTTCTAAATGATTGTTTGCAGGAAAAAAATCTTGCCTGAGTGGAGAGAACGCGAGCATGAATTACATGATAGTGAAGCCATTGATAGCCCAAAAACACTTCAGGTGTTAAATAATTGCGGTTTATACAAATTTTGGTCAATACAAGGAATGAAGGCCCAAGTGGAACTTATGACTTGGTTGGTTAATGCTTGGGACATCTAGGAACAATGTTTCAACATTGGGGATCACAAGCTTGTGATTGAGATAGAGGATATTTATTTCCTCACCGGTTTGCCCTGAAGGGGAAGAGACATATCCTCATTCGGCACACGACCAGGAGGATTTCCTACTGCTTCCTATATGGTGCAATATTGCATGAAGGATTCACAATTGAAGGATGGTTGTATCAACATAAATACCATCGAACGACTAGACCTAAAAATCATTGAGTTACTCGATTGTGTGGCAGTGCATCTCCTCATGTGGCTACCAAAGCATAGATGCAGACTGCTTTTGAGTGTTCCGAGGGAATAATTTTTAATTGGTGCAAAGGAGTATTGGTCAATATGAAATGCCATCTCATTCGAGAAAATAATGGTAAGCTGAAGAACTTCGGCTATGGTGCCATTATCATATCTTTCACCTTGGAGAGAATCCCACTCCTTGTACCTCAGCGATTGTTAGTGGATCTGATGGGATCGAGGGATCCACACATGTTGCGATGGGTTTCGCTGATGGCTTGCCATGGTGGAAATGACGGTCCTGTGGTCTAGTATACACCTTAGTTTTTCATATGGATCAGGATCCAGATATTCATGATTGAGGATTTTCCTTATGTAGGGGTTGATTTCAGGGGTGAACACTCCCACCTAGAACACAGTGGGATGCGTCAGGTAAAAAGTCTCATTTTTAGTTTTTATGTTTTATAATTTTTATTTGATTTTTTATCATCCAATACTAACAATAAAAAACATTTAAATGCAGATGTTGGCTGAGCATGACTAGTGGTGCTTTTTCGTTTTGATAGATGAGAAGCAAAACCTCTAGCGGCAACTCCACCATTGCCTAATGCAGCAGAAGCCATCACAGAGTTGGAACAAAACCTGGAGAGGTTGACCATTGACATCCCAAAGAATGGGACAAATTATTTTCCTCTCAAATACCAACGACATGTGACTGGGGTTCCTGGTCCAATTAGGCAATACCTGCGCAGAGTGGCGCACGCCATAATCTGCTACCATGATCATCATCATGGATAGTTGATGGTTGATTTAGATGGGATTTTTTTTTGTATCAATATATTTAGATCATAAGGTGTTTGATACCTATGCTTAGAGATGATGTAATATTTTTAGACACAACTATTTTGACCTAATGATATTACTACTTTTGGTGTGTGAGTATCTTGTTCAATATGGAGTGACTATTGTTTTGTTTTACATTCAATGCTGCAAATGTATATTTAAAACTTGATTAGCCAATGCATCAAATAATGTGTTTAAATTTCTTGAAATGTGTTGATATGCAATGTAATCAAACTGTCTTTCCAAGAGACGAACCCTTAAAAAAATTCTTAACAATAATGGATTTCTGATTGCATAAACACCTTTTAAATGTAATACAATGAGTTGTGAATCTAACCTAACAATCAAACGCCAAATTCCAAATGAAATGGCATCAAATAATAGCTCAATGAGTGCGCTATATTCTGCAATATTTTTCATTTTTTTTACCAAAGAAAATCCCATGAATAGAAACTAACTCATAAGTGGGTGAATAGATAACCCAAGCAGCAAAAGATAAGTTCTGTGTACTACGACAGGCGCTGTCAGCAAAGCCAATGTAAGTCTGAGGGAATGTCGACATCTGCAGTATCAAGAGTAATCAAGATAAGAAGCAAAAGTAGTGAAAACTTGGCAAGCAAAATAACTAATCTAAGGCACACTTTTCTAAAAATTAACTAATATACAATGAATACATTCACACGATAAATCATGAATAATATCTCTTCGGATAAAGACCATTTCTTGGTTTATCTAAAGAGATGTCGTCATAATCAACTAATTCATAGGCCCCTTTTGCAAGCACACGCTTAACAATATAAGGGCCATGCCACATTGGTTCAAATTTACCAGTGCCTAGTTTATCGTGAGCTTGATCATATATTAAGAATAGGTCACCTTATGAATAGATATGAGGGTTAACACTTTGATCATATTGAGCCTTAACACATTTTTTATGAGATTCAATAGCTAATGCAGTAGTGCGGTGAGTCTCGTCTAACTGTGCTAGGTATAAGTAACATTTTTCCGCTTCAGAGGTAGCTAGTAATAATTCAATGGCTATTTTGAGCGACAAAATTTCAAATTCAATGGGTAGAACAACTTCTAAACCGTAAACAAGTTGAAAAGGAGTAAATCCTATACATGTTTTTGCGGAGGTACGGTATGCCCATAATGCAGTAAAAAGCATGGGATGCCAATTCGTTTTATGAATTCCTACAATCAATTTAATCATGTTGGTTAAAACTTTGTTTACAACCTCAACTTGGCCATTGGCCTGTGGGTAATACGGTGTGGAATTATCATGGCGTAGGCCAATCTGAATGGAAAGTTCAGTCATCATAATGTTTCGAAAGTGGCTACCATGGTTCGTAATGATAACTTGAGGGACATCTAACCTAGAAATCACATGATTGAATATGAAAATAGCTGTAGTTTCATCACCAGCCTTAAATGCAGGCATCGCCTCAACCCATTTGGTAAAGTAATATACAGTGAGAATAATATACCCATGCCCCCCAATCGAGTGAGGGTTACATGTAACGAAATCGATGCCCAATTTTTCAAATGGACTGAAAAGTTAAAACTATGATTGGGTGAAGAGAAGTGGGAGGTGCACGCATATGTTGATAAAAAATATGGCAATTGTGACATTTTATAACTGCAAGGATACAATGTTTGAAGAGTGATGGCCAGAAATAGCCAGTGCACAATATCTTTTGGGCTGTGGAAAACCTAGACATATGAACACCACATGCTCTGGATGGTAGTAATTTAAAAACCTTTCGACTTATTCATGAGTTATACAACGTCGAAAAACAGAATCAACACCACGACGATAAAGAGTGTCACCAGCAATATTGTATTGTTGAGACTGGTATCGAATTCTACATCGATCAGATCGTGAAATTTCAAGCCGAAAGGTTTGGGTTTGAAGATATATAATGATATCTCCATACCAAGGATCTAATGTGCTTATTCAAAACAAATATTCATCAGGAAGATAATCTTCTGCCACAGTTTCAGATTCAGTGTAGGGAAAGTCACACATAAGTTCAACAAAGACTAGTGATTTCTTGGATTTGGATTTTTCAAATTCCGAATCGAACTCTTGTAGGATAACTATCCATTTAGAGTATTTTCCCCCAAGAAATTGTTTATTCAAAATGTACATCATAGGGTTGCATTTAGATATCACGGTTGTTTTTGCGTAACGATATGTAATGACAGAATATTTGGACAGCTTGAACGACTGCCAAGACCAATTTCTCCAGATGCGAATACTCAATATTTGTCAGTGTGAGGTTCTAACTTAACTAATAAATCACATTTCCATTGTTGGAGTCATCATCTTGAATTAAAACCATTCCAATGGTGGAATCAGATGCAACCAAATACAAAAAGTAATCTCGGTGATAATTAGGTGGATGCAACAATGGTACATGGGTCAACGCCTATTTAAGTGCATCAAAATATTTATCTGCAAGCTTGTCCCAAATAAAAGGAACATCATATTTTAATAATCGAGTGAAACTTTTAGTTAAATACGCATAGTTTAGGATAAAACGATGTAGAAAGTTTGCTTTCCCTTGCAAACTCTAGAGTTGGCGAACAGTAGAAGGAGGAGGTAGATTTACAATGGCCTCAACCTTCAAAGGGTTGACACGAATGCCTTCTTTAGAAAAAATGAAACCAAGAAATCATCCTGATTGTACAAAAAATAGACATTTGTGTGGATTCAAAAGAATATTGTAATTCCCTACATCGCATAAAGATAGCACGTAAACATGTAGGATGATCTTGTCTGCGCAAAGAATGAGCAGGTAAGTCATCCAACTAGGGTTGCACAATGTGTTTGATATCGTGAAATGTGTAAGACATAGCTCTTTGAAAATTTGCACCAATTGTTTTCAGTCCAAAAGGTAATTTACAATATGAAAATTTCTCCCGTGGACATATAAATTTTGGCTTGGGCTGATCGATAGGGAGTATGTTTATTTGATTGTAACTAGAAAATCCATCCATAAATGAAAATATTTTGTTTCCGGCACACTCGTCAACAATTTGGTCGATATAAGGGGTGGGATAATTATCTCTGGGACAAGCTTTATTAATATCCCAGTAATTGACACATACTCTGATAGTTCCTTATTTCTTGGTCACTGAAACTATGTTAGATACCCAATCAGTCAATGGAATAGGATAAATAAATCTTGCACGGAGTAGTTTCTCACATTCAACTTTAATATCAACAAATTTTCGCGGATGTATTGGACGTAATATTTGTCTGATAGGTTTAGCATCCGGGTATGTCTTAATTTCATGAATCACAATCTTAGGATCTATTCCTGGAATTTCTTTGTAAGACCAGGCAAAAATGTCTCGAAATTACTGAAATAGGGCTTTGTACATATTGATTTCGTCAATTGAGCATGAAGCACCTATATGAAAATTTTTAGTTACTCTTGTTTTGATTGATATGTCAATGGGAATTGTCGCGGAAATATTTCCTAAGTTTGTCTCAGAGTCTGATTGAAGGATTGACATAGGATTTTGAGGTTCCTCGACATAATAAATTAGAAATATGGATGAAAATTCATTTTAAATTATGTCAAGGTATGTTATAAAATAGGATCGATGGTGAATATTTTCCTAAGGTAATTCATTGTAATATCCCAAAACAGGATCTGCTAGCAAGGCATGACTGGAAAACACATTTTCCAAGAATGGCTGCTACAGGATTCAAAACCAAGACTTGGATCCCTTAGATCAATGTATCTAAGACCGTAATCCAGGAAGAGGCTCAAAATAAATCACTCTAGGTGGGTTAAACAGGTCTCCCTCACCTAGTTGTCTTGAGAAAGTGCTTGATGAAGGGGCTGCAGCAATGTGTGAACATACAATAGAGTAGCAACGTTATGTGAATGCATAAATAGTTAGAAGATCCAAATAACCATCATATTAGATCATAGAAGCAACAATGTATACAAATACTTGAGGAAAAAATCACTCAAGTGGGGCAATGCATCCCTCCATAGAACATATACATGGAAAATGGAAGATACTGCTACATGAAGGAAGCCATGGCTATATTAGCGCAGTTTATAGGAGAAAATGCAACATGCTGAATGAAAATACAATGATATGACAATATCAGGCTCAAGAAATTTGGGGGAGCAAGCTCTCAACCCCTGAAAACAATAGTGCAACAATCCTTGGAAGGATTGGCAGAAATATATACACAAATGGCAAGTCTGCAGAAATGCCGGAGTTGCTGGGTAGTAGCTGCAAATAAAAACTGGAAAGAATGGAGATGGCCGAATAATATGTCCAATCTGAAGAAAACCTCCTCCAATGGATCTCCCGAGTGCAAGGATGATCCTAGCACTGAAGATCTCACCCTTCGAGATGGTGGTGCAAACCCCCACTGCAGGTACTCACTGAAATAACGTAGTTTAGAGAAGGGACTGTGCTGTTGGTGATGGGAGATGCTTGGCCTGATGCCAAGATATGAAAATCAGCTCTGGAAAACCTTCCTCACTAACCTTCCCGAGGAATAGAAATTCCCTCCTATGAAATATGAGCCAAGGAATGGTGTTGTGGAACCCTCCACTACAACACCCTGCAACACTACGTTATACTTCAGCAGAAATAACACAGTGACTGAAGGAAGTGGCTTTTGACTTGAGCCTAGATGTGGAGAAATGAAGTGAAATCCTTCAAGAGGCCTTTCAAGAAGGAGAGGAAATCCTAAACAGGAATCCCTCGTGCTAAACATCACTGCAACTCAGCTAAACAGTTGGAGTCTGCAAATAGTCTTCTAGACCAAAATCAAAATACTCGAACATCTCTCTATGGCTGCCTCTTCCTCCTTTTATGTAAGTGAATGTCTCTTTGCCCTGGACCCCACACATTAGGGTTTCTTCCACAAGTGATCTTCCTCCCTCTCAAACTGCGCTGTCTTCCCAAGCAATCCACACCCTCTTAGGCAACGCTGATGACTTGGTCAAACTTGACCTTGTCCTCATGCATTTGCTCCTTTTCACACTGGAAGGTGAAAAATAAATATACTCCATAGATCCCTTTCACACTATGAGGGATTTATTCCTACTTATGGGTCTCTTTACCCATTTTATTCACCTCCTAGATGATATAAGAAAAAATTAATATTCCAATTTGCTGCATGCAAATTTTGGAATATTACAGTCCTCCCCTCTCAAAGATTGCTTGTCCTCAAGAAAGTGCAAGGATAGACTGAGTTATTTCTCCTCCTCTTCCTATAGCATCTATGTATGATGATCTCCTCCAAGTAAATAGACGCTATCTCATCAATCAAGTCCCCAAATTTCTCCTCCTCAGCATGCAAGTTAGCTATCAAGCTATCATCATGTAAAGGTGAGATACTCAAGAGGATAGAAAAGTGATGTCTAGAGGTCCCCTTGAGGAATGGGATATTAAATATAATGGGGACTATCTCTCCCATATGGATCCTCCATCCCCAAGCTATTAGCCATGCAAAATGAGTCACCCCCAACTAGGCAACTCCTGAAAACTGTCCTCCACCTTTCGCTCCGGAAAAGTAGGTGGGATGAAATTCTGCATATGGTAGACAAGGTGGCCTACCCCACGCTGTCCATCTCTCCACTTATGATAAGTGTAGAGTGTTGGCTGATCTTGGGCTGCAATAAGGTTTCCCTCAAGTGGCAAGATGAGGACTATATCTCCAAGGATCTCTCCTCCAACGCTGCAAATCATGCTGGCCCAAATATCCACATATATGATGAGTTGGAAATCATCATCATATGGCATCACATCCATCATATGGATCACCTCATAAGGAAACAAATGTGTTGCTCTAGTGGCCATACCATCTCCCATGCTCCCCGTATAACATGTAGTGCAAAAAGTGTGGGGAATTCCTCACGCAAAGGGGACATCCATCCCATGTGTCTCTCTCCCAAACATTCTCCTCATAAAGATAGAAACAATAGAACCACATGAAGAAAAAATGAGAATCATGCTTGCTGCCATGTGTAACAAGTGAGAAGGACAATGGTCCCTCAAATGTAACCAACGCAGCTTGACTCTCAACTGTAATAGAGACTGATAAAATTTGTGGTTTCTCAGCCACTTGCCTACTGCCCCAATCTCCTCATAAGTATGAAGGAAGTGAATGATGCATGGTGTAGAATGAGTATGTCCTCGATAATATACCTCTTCCCCAAGTCCTCCTAGGGAATGGCCATTAATCATGCTTATGGCCTCAAGTAGACCATGAAGCCTAAAAGAAAGAATGCTCCTCCTTGGAGCAACATCCTGCACATATATGGTTAAGGGATACATACATACATTAGAGAAATCATCATGTAAACAATCAACACCCTTACCATATGTTTTGATCTTGCCAAGGGAGTGGCTCATAGATGAGTCTCCTCTCATCCTCAAAGAGAAAAGAGGTGGCTGTGCTAACTCTTGCAAAGAGTTATTTATATCCTCTATCTCCACATGATCCATGCATCTCCTTAAATGCGGATATATTTCCTCCTCAAAGCCTTCCCAAAAATACTCCTCCATGATGGTGTGGTATGCTCTCATAGAATAAGTGTGGTTGAAAAGGAAATCTTCCTGAGTTGTTTGTAGCAACTTCTCCTTGAGCTTGGAAGCTCTAGATAAGAAGATCCTACCATGATAGTAGATGACCCCATCTCTAACTAAATATCCGTCCTCATGCAACTGGTCATCCAATATCATACAAGTGAAAAGATCCTTAGAATAATCCACCAACAGCTGGGAGTTCCAATATGGATCTATCGTCCATAGTGACAGCGCTGATGATCTCTCATGAATAACATCTGTCGTATGGTCATCCTCCTCTTTGACATGTCCCATGCCAAATATGCAAGTTGGAAGGCTACTATCCTTCCCCTGCTGCTTCTGCCACAACGTAGAATCTGAATTGAGAGTGGGTAAAGATGATGTTGAGAGAATGCCTCTCCCCTCCTTGAGTCTACCCAAACCCTCAACACTGTACAATGACCTCCCAAGGTCTCCAATCCTCTGAAATCAATGAATGGTGCCTCACAACGTGAATCATCTCTCATCATCTGCTGATCTGGTGGCCTCCTTGGTGAAATGTCTCCATGCAATGAGACATCATCATCAAGAGTAGACTGCATACATGAATGCACAAACTTGTCCCTTCTCTCACTGCGCAATCTAGTCTCCCTCTTAGGTGTATCAACCTCATGAAATAGATAGGGATGTGTGCTCTTCATCACATGATGTTGGTCATCCTCCCTATCTCCTCCTTGTATCTCCATAGTTCCACACCTCATCAACAATGGCACATGTAGAACATGATTTGTGCATTGATCTCCACATGTGAGATCCTAGGGAATTTCTTGCAATGATACAAGAACCCCTCTAGTTGGAACAAGGGCTCCTCCTTCCTCTACATGAGGTGCTAGATCAAATCCAGATCTGACAACACTGTTGCCCTTAGTCTCCTCAACATGAATGGGCAACCCTCCAATGATTGGATCCTCTTCTGGAAAAGGGATCTCCATGCCTCCTTGTGCCACAATACAAGATGAAGGCCTTGCCTCCAGCAGAGTATAATGCAAAATATCAGGCTCTCCTATGGTTTTCTGGAGTGGATCTGAGTTTATAGTTTCCTCCACCATATGCAAGGGTTTTTTTTGAGTTCCCTTGTTTAGCTCCACCATGTGTGTCTCATGAATCCTTCTATCAAATATTTTCACTAATGTCTTAGTGAAACTTTCATAAGATGTAGTGTTTATTTTTCTTAAAGAAAAGGATTCAAAGATCCACTAGGCATAGGCCTTACCTCTCAAATGCAGCGTTACAAATTTGATGGCTTCAAATTCAAGAATTTTGTGCTACTGCAAGAAGGTATCTAACTCTCCCACCCAATATTTGGTTGAACATGTAGGTGAACCTTCAAAGGTAGATAGAAGAAATCTATCCTGCTGCTCTCTCCCCTTCACCTTGATCTTGAAAAACTCTGAAAAAATGAGATGATCTTGGAATTTATGAGTTTGAGACTCATACTCTCTCAGGAAATCACTAAGATTCCCCCCCCTAGCAACCTCTTCTCCTCTTTCCATCTCTCTCCTGGAAATCCTGGGCATGTGACTGGACTATGTATTAGGGTGTGTGGCTGCTTGCTCACACTCCTCATATGTCAATCTAGAGTTTGATTTAGACTCAAACTCTTTTGGAGATTATCCATATATCTCCCTCCTTATCTTCTTTAAATCTTCATGAATATCATGTACAGATTTAGGAAGAAGCTTTGTGAGCCTATCCCCTTTTTCTCCTCCAAAAGATGGAGTCTTTTTCCTACACATCTCTCTATCCCCTTCTCGATGAGAATAGGAAGTGCATGGTACTTCCTCTTCTATCTGCTTATCCTCCTTGGGGAGGTTCTTCATGGATCTGAAATATGATGAGATAAAGCCCATCCTCTCCTTTGGCTGAGACTCACAGGTTGAGCCAAGATTGTAGCTTCGATACCACTGTAATATCCCAAAACAGGATCTGCTAGCAAGGCATGATTGGAAAATGAATTTTCCAGGAATGGCTACTACAGGATTTGAAACCAAGACTTGGATCCCTTAGATAAATGTATCTAAGACCGTAATCCAGGAAGAGGCTCAAAAGAAATAACTCTAGGTGGGTTAAACAAGTCTCCCTCACCTAGTTGTCTTGAGAAAGTGCCCGATGAAGCGACTGCAACAATGTGTGAAGATACAATAGAGTAGCTGCGTTATGTGAATGAAGAAATAGTCAGAAGATCCAAATAACCATCATATTAGATCATAGCAGCAACAATGTATACAAATACATGAGGAAACAATCACTCAAGTGGGGCAATGCATCCCTTAATAGAACACATGCATGGAAAACGGAAGATACTGCTACATGAAGGAAGCCATGGCTATATCAGCGCAGTTTATAGGAGACACTGCAACATGTTGAATGAAAATAAAATGATATGAAAATATCAGACTCAAGAAATGTAGGGGAGCAACCTCTCAACCCTTGAAAACAATAGTGCAACAATCCTTGGAAGGATTGGCAGAAATATATATACAAATGGCAAGTTTGCAAAAATGTTGGAGTTGCTAGGTAGCCGTTGCAACTCAAAACTGGAAAGAGTGGATATGGCTGAATAAGATGTCCAATCTGAAGCAAACCTCCTCCAATGGATCTCCCAAGTGCAAGGCTGATCCTAGCACTGAAGATATCACCCTTCGAGATGGTGGTGCAAACCCCCACTGCAGGTACTCACTGAAATAACGTAGTCTAGAGAAGGGACTGCGCTGTTGGTGATGGGAGATGCTTGACTTGATCCCAAGATATACAAATCAGCTCTGGAAAACCTTCCTCACTAACCTTCCCGAGGAATAGAAGCTCCCTCCTCTGAAAGATGAGCTAAGGAATGGTGTTGTGGAACCCTACACTACAACACCCTGCAACACGACATTATACTTCAGCAGAAATAACGCAGTGACTGAAGGAAGTGGCTTTGGCCTTGAGCCTAGACGTGGAGAAATGAAGTGAAATCCTTTAAGAGTCCTCTCAAGAAGGAGAGGAAATCCTAAATTGGAATCCCTTGTGCTAAACAACACTACAACTCAGCTAAACAACCGGAGACTGCAAATAGTCTTCCAGACCAAAATCAAAATACTCGAACATCTCTCTATGGCTGCCTCTTGCTCCTTTTATGCAAGTGAATGTCTCTTTTCCCTAGACCCCACAAATTAGGGTTTCTTCCACAAGTGACCTTCCTCCCTCTCAAACTGCGCTGTCTTCCCAAGCAATCCACACCCTCTTAGGCAGCGCTGTTGACTTAGTCAAACTTGACCTTGTGCTCATGCATTTGCTCCTTTTCACACTGGAAGGTGAAAAATAAAGATACTCCATAGATCCCTTTCACACTATGAGGGATTTATTCCTACTTATGGGTCTCTTTACCCATTTTATTCACCTCCTAGATGATATAAAAAAAAATTAATATTCCAATTTGCTGCATGCAATTTTTGGAATATTACATTCATCCAATGAAAAAATTTCCCGAATATTTTCATCACTTGAAAACATATGTTTAAAAGGATCAGAAAAAGATATCGTGGTTGAGATTGATACAGAAGAAGAGTCATCACTGACCACATTCACATGATCATTATCAATTGATGAAATTTCAGAAAGCAATTGTACCGTTACATATGCCGATTCATATGAACTTAAAGGCATCTCATTGCCATAGTAGTCCAATTCAACTTGAAGGCACATTCCATGGGTCATCAAATGACATTGTGCTTGAGATAATCATGTTGATATTGGCAATAGTTTGAGGTACGTTAGGAGGGGGTATAGAAAAAGTTCCCATAAGAGCGAAATCCTTAACTAGTCCCACCCCAACATCTTCATAAGGGATAACCGTCTTTCTAACATGTTGGATACTATCCGTAGAGGTAGGATCATAAGCGAAGTAACAAAACTCATAAATTTTAACATTCTTTCCTTTATGAGGAAACATGATTATTTGAAAGACTGATGAAATGAAAAAAATCATAGCATAAGAGCAACTTCAACCTAATAGAAGGTTGTAGTCAAGAGGGGCATCAACGACTTCCACCTCAAGCATAACAATTTTTACTTCTACCTCTATGGGTAAATTATGGAGTATTCCAAATAGACAAAAACCTCTTCCATCGAAGGCTTTAAGAATCATGGGTGACTGATTGATTGGTGGGCAACCAAGAGTTTTCCAATAGGCTAAAGACTTAATGCACGCAGATGCTCCCTCGTCAATCACTGTGTGGAAAAATCACCTAGATTTGACCAAATCAGGAATTTTAAAAGCCATTTGGTGCAGGAGTCTAGGTACAAAGTTCTTGAGATCAAATATAATAAGATTAGAATATTGAGGATCAATCGCTCCAATAACCGATAATAGTAACTTCCTTTGAGCTGGACAATATTGTAGCACTTCGAGGGCCAACATTGTTGGAGGGAACATGGCCATATCTTCAACAATATTGTAATTATGAGTGGCCCTCACATGTGTATTGAAAGCTGATTTTAGAAGTACACCTTTGGTAGGCGGTTTAATTACTAAATTAGGACTAGGTTTCTTGATGTGTAATGGTTCGGAAATAGGAGGATTTGATACTGGAGGTTGATTGTATAATTCAATTTCTTTTCCAGTTACAGGACTCTTAGATCCATATTCTTGAGATTACATTGCAACTATGACCTGGAAAATCATCAGGATATCCGCCGATGAATTGGAAGAAGACTCGATCATTTTTCCGTCTAGTGATGGAAAAGGATCTTTAAGAACAACGGGCGTGGGTGTACCTTTGACAAATTTATATGCCTAAGCCTGATGCAGGCACTCTTTTGTGTAGTGATCCTCGTCATAGATAAGACAGGGATAATGAGGTTTCCTTTTTTCATCAGATGGCTCCGTTTTTTCTTCTTTCTCTTTTGGAGAATTGTTTTGTTTATTTTTACCCTTCCCTTTATTCTTATTTCGATTATTTTTTGAAGTAGATGAGTCTATGCATGGATTTCGACAGAAGTTTCTAGAGAAGAGTCGCCTTTGGGTGAATCAAGTAAAGTTATGATTGGAGTAGTAGATTTGGATTGTTTCTTCTTACTCTTTGATGTATTAACTGTACCGATTACACCGTCTGCGACATGAGAACCAGAAGGATTTGTAGTAAGTTTACCTGGAGGATGTAAATCAAGAATTTTTTCATACAAAGTACCAGACTATGTGTAAACAAGGTCTAGATACTGGGCTTGAGCGACAACTTTCTCTTGTGTTACAACGCCTCCTTTAGCTACATCTTTAGTAATTAGGGTCTTGCTGAGTGAATTGAGAACCCTGAGGGACAATACCAATACCTGGAGGAGGATATCCAGGAAAACATATGATAGCTTGAGCAATTGGGATCGACACACCTCCGGGGTATCTAGGGGTAGCCATATCGAGTTGAGGTTGAGTTGGTATTTGATATGTATAACCAGGGTATGGTTGACTATGGAAAGCTGGATTTTGTCCCACTTATACATATTGTAACTAGCCTAGAACAAATTGACCTTGAAAAGGTTGACCTAACAAGGGTTGACCTTGAATATTTTGACCTATAAAAGGTTGACTTGTTTACGTAGTTGTTTTACTAGGTTTTCCTACAAAATTTTGAGGAATCAACTGGACTGTAGGTCCAGTTTGATGGGTAGTAGTCTGAGGGATAGCCTACATAACAATTGGCATTTTCATTTTAAGGGTCATAGCAATAAATACTTGAGAAACTCCTGGGATAGGTATACTTAGTTGTTGAACGTAAGTTTTCACAACAGATTGGATAGGAGTACTAGGAGTACCCGAACCAGCTTGCTGACTACTTGGAATAGATACCTTGGGGTAATTTGAAGTACACCTTGAACATGTTTTTGGAATTGGGAGTAACCAAATTGACCAAGATGTTGAGCAGGTTGATTATAAGGAACTTGCTGTGTAGGTTGCAAAGACTGTTAGGTAAACAAAGGGTTCCACATAGTGTTTATCCCTGGGTAAGGAGTTCCCATTAAGGGTTGTGATGCATAGGGTTGACCATAACCATTTTGAGGCATTGGAAGATAAGGCTGATAATTAATGGGAATACACTACCCTACAACCCCTTGGATAAGTCCCAGTAAAAGGGTGTCCCCCATGAAAGGCTGCTGCCCTTGAAGATACTACTACCCTTGGGAAAAGTTATTGCCCTTGGAAAAGATGTTTCCCTTGAAGAGATTGTTTCCCTTCAAGAGGCTGCTTCCCTTGAAGAGGTTGCTTCCCCCCAGGCGCTATATAGCCACCTTATGATCTATCTTGAGGGATATTCTCAGAAAAAATATATAGATGTTCCGTCATCAAAGGTTGGGTGGTAAAATCAAATAGGCTAATTGACATAGTGGAAGTTTTAGAGAAAGGAGATGCTCCTGAAAAAGTCCCAGAAAGCGACTGGTACCCAGCAGGAACACAAGGACCACCATACAAAAATCTTTCTGGTGAGGAAGAAAACATGGATAACTCAATAGACACGCTCTTAGAAGCCATGCTACTATACCTGGGTAAAGAGAAGAATGGGATTCGATGTCGTGGGCGACCATATATGTAAAAAATCGGTGAATTGTAGATACGAAGGATCCCAGTTGAAAGGGACTAAAAGGTAAATCCAAAGGGTATATTGGTTCACTATATCTTAAATCTAAATTTTCTTGATGGGAGGGAATTTCAATTTATTCTTCTTCATCAGAGATTTATTCAATGCTAATAAGGCCATGAGGAATATCCTCAGTAATGAGAAGCTTTATATGAGGTGAATGAGGACAACTAGGAGTCAAGGATATATCATCTGAAGGTGACTCAGATGAAGTCGTATCAGACTTAGGTTCAAATATTTCAAGTTCAGTGAGCTGCGTATCTGACAACTCACCAGTGACAGATTCAACTTTAATTACTTTAGAAATTTCTGTTTGATCTTGTTCTGTTTCAGTTATATGAGGTTGATTAACTTCAAAATTAGGATGTATTATGATAGGTGATTCTCCTTGTTCAAAAGACCCAGTTCCTGATGATTTAACCCTTTTAGTTTTGATTTTTTCCAATTGGATGGATGTATATTCAGGGGGTTTCCCTTGCATTCTACGTGAATGTATGGTAATTCAAACACGGTTAATTTCTTTAACACACGAAATCAAAAAATTTCAAAAGAATCACACCTAAGGCCTTTAAAAAATCAAACAAATGAACATGCGCTACAAAATCTAAGAAGCAGTCCACACACAAAAAATATATTTCCACAATAAAATCACTAGTTGGTGATGAAATCCAACCTCACAGAGATTCATGTGGAAAAATAACTGTTGGAACAGTTACCCTGACAACCTACTTAATGAAATAGTCCGGTGCAAGTAACTCCACTATGCCATCTCAAAGTGAAGATTACCCTTCGGAAAGTCCAAGTGAGTCTAGTCAAGTCTGCTCCAGGTACACTGGGACCTTTCCTCCACCGTCACCTTGGGAAAAATCCTAAATATTATGGCCACTAAGGTTACCAACTAATACAATTGAACCTGGGGGAACAACCTGTGGCCCGATATACATGCAAGGGAAAAGTATCAAAGCTCAATCCCCTTGAAATCTCCTTGACATGGTAGATATGAGGTTTACTAACAAGTGATCCCAGGATCCTCAATAATGGTTAATCCAAGTTTTACCATTTGTATTACGTGCACACCTTCTATATTCACCAATGACGTAGGTACGATTACTCGACTGGGTCCGACATGACCTCCTACTTGACTCTTTTAAGAAGAGATCCTCAGAGAAAAATTTCAACAATTATATTTTACCTACCGCAATATGCTACTTGTTTGTTTCATCTGCTTTGGAAAGTTAATTACTCCCTATTCCAAAGCACTAGTCTTGAGCTAGATTGGTGAAATGAGCCTTAGAAAATGTAAAAATATATAGATCAATTTGATTAAGCGCTGTATTAATTTAGATGTTGTTTATGCCAAGGGGTATGGAAATGAAACTCAATGATGTTGTGACCAACTCAAAAAATACTCTAAATGCATCAATAATGAATATGAAATTCTTTGTTTCGATGAATTTTTATTTAAGAGAAGGTAGAAGGATTTTTTGGACTCAAAGAAGTACAAATTTCCTAAAACATCCCATAACAATTCTTTTTCATCAAGAAAACAATTTCATTTTTGAGTATGAACAACACCACTTTGTAATGAAAATATTTGTTGATTTAAAGCCAAAATATACAATTTTATGAGCAAACAATATTTAATTCTCCAAAATAAAAAACAACTAGAAAAACCCTAAAAAATGTAAAAAAAAAAAAAACAAAAATGAAAGTTCTTAACTAATAATCTTAAATAAGATACCTATGAGTTTCTTTTCATGATTTCTTTAAGTTGAAAGAAAAACAAATTGTTTTTCACTTTAACAAGCAGAAACAATTTCATAAAAGACTACTTTTGAGACAAATCACACCACTCATCTAGAAGTTTTCCTTTTACAAATGAGCAAGAAAAAATCACTCAAACAAGCAAGGATGATAAGACACTTGGTAGCTCTAGAGGGAAATAACATAAAACCAATGATCTAGGCAGAGAATCTATTTTCAAAATAGAGAAATTCATCAAACCAGGGCAAAACCTACCTGCATTTGAAAAAAGGATGATCTATCAAAAATACTCTAAGGTAATTAGGAAGAGTTCACAGACAACCTTTGAGAGTTGGTATAAGTCAGGTTGAACCTCTAGAAATTTTTTATCAGACTATGAGAGAGAAAATATTTATTTTTCAAAAATTCTTAGGGGGTGCGTAGGTTGTCAATACAAACCAGTGGGCATGCACACTGAATTAAACTGAAAAAGTGCGCAGGTTTATGCTCTGTTTATCACAGAAAACAATGCAGGGTAGATAAATTTTTAAAGAAACAAACACAAGGCATTCTAATTTAGAGAATATAAAAATTCATAAACCAAACCACACTAAAAAATAGTCAAACTAGAAAAGTTGGAATGCTAAACCAAAAAAATCAAGAGAAAAATAAGCTTGTTCCCTAGCAGAGTCACCAATTTGTTTTCTGGATAAATCCCTTTTGCGGACAAGAGTTATCTCCCTAGTATCCCAACAGATAACTAGAAACAAACAACCATTTGAATATCTCTTTCCCTAAACTATTAGCATTCAAATTATCAAAACTTAGAAACGAGGAGGTAATGCTCCTACCTTTTAATGAGATGTTTGATGTAGAACTTGCTTTTCATCCTGAAGAAGTCCTTCAATGCTGAGAAGAACCTGAAATTACAAACATGCAAAGAATCAAAAGCACCTACAATATATAATAATCCAAAACACCAGTTTAACTTAATGATCAAGGATATTAAGAATTTTCATTGTTGTAATGAATCTAAAAACAACACAATGAGAAAAAGGGATCCATATGTATTATCAAGAATATAAGAGCAATCTAATAGCTTGAGCCTTGATCTCGTACATATTTCTCTGGTATGCCTTCACAATCATGCTCCTTGTTTTGAAAATCTTTCCTCTCTAGAATGACCATCATAGGTTTATCTTAAATGAACTCTTCTACAATGTACAATATATGAAGTAAAAAGTTCCAACATATACCCCTAACCGTGATGCTTCAAGTCAATTTACAGGAGAAATTGAGGAGGGTTCAGCTCCATTAATAGAGGGATGACATCCTCTAATGAAGAGATTAGGGTTCCTTCATCCAAGGAGATAACTTCCATGAGTGGAGGGATATAGCTCGAACTGGTGCAACTCAAGAGGCTTTTAGTTGGAAGAATATGCGTGCAACTATGCTTCTAGAAGTTACTTTTCGTGTTTACTTTCTTTTACATGGGGTGCACAGGTTTTATGGGAAAATAGAGCATAGATGTATGCAGATAAAGGAGGGACTATCAGTGCATGCACAGGAAGTGACCACAATAAGCGTGCAAGCAACCTTTAAGATATTTTAAGAGATTTTTCCCAGTTCCCAAGACTTGGTTTAGGAATTTAATGTTTTTAATTCTAAGGAAGAATGAGTATGGATAGTGATGGATACATATTTGACAGTCAAATGTCATGGTGACAAAATGATGTGTAACAACATGTTAATTATGCGACCACATGTTCCATGCCTGTGTCTACTAATGATTTAGTCAGTGATATAGTGCATCATTTACTGGGGGCATTGGACCCTAATTTACAGAGTATTCAATCTCCCATATGACGAGAACCTCTTAGAAGCCATGAACTCTTATGTACCATGAAACAAATTGTCAGAGCATATTTCCTTGTCTTGTGTCAATCTCCTTAAAAAATGAAATAAGGTTTTTAGAGCAGAGTTCCTTTTCTTGTGTCAAGGTCCTTAAAATATGAAACAAGCTCTATGGAGCATAGTTCCTTGTCTTGTGTCAAGCTCGTTAAAAAATGAAACAAAGTGTCGGAGCAAAGTTCCTTTTCTTGTGTCAAGCTCATTAAAAAATGAATCAAGGTTCTCTTGAGGATAGTTCTTTTACTGTGTCAACCTCGCTAAAAAATGAAACAGGTCCTTATGAGGATAGTTCTTTTATTGTGTTAACCTCGTTAAAAAATGAAAATGTTTCCTATGAGGATAGTTCTTTTACTATGTCAACCTCATTAAAAAATGAAATAGGTCCCTATGATAATAGATCTTTTACAGTGTCAAGATCATTAAAAAATGAAACAAATCCCCGTTCAATTCTAGTCTTTGATTAGATCTCATAAATTCCCACTCGAGTCTTTCACTTGATCTCATAAATGAACCTTTCCATCCACCTGTTACTAACCTGTAGTCTACTTAGGTGAATAAAATTAAGCTTGGGGGGGGGGGGGGAATGTACCTCAAATTGAGTCATTATTTTGAGGTCATGAAAACTTATTCCAATCATAGTTTTTCTCTGTTTCAAGCTTTGTAAAAATTAAACCACTCTCAAGCATATTTTTTCCACATGTTTCAAGCTTGTGTAAAAATGAAACCAATTTCAAGCACAATTTCCCGTGCTTCAAGCTTGTGTAAAAATGAAACATATTTCAAGCATAGTTTCCCATGTTTCAAGCTTCTATAAAAATTAAAATATTATGATCCTATCTCTTGTGATTGCCATTTTATCAGCTTGCTTTTTCCAGATGATCAGGAGTTCATAATTTTTTCTCAAAATTAAAAGTTACAAGATTGGGTTTAAACTAGGATGGTTGCGTAGATCTCGTCGTCTTGATTCCGACATTGCAAATGGTTCGAAAAACCGATGTCGTATGAGGGAGATATCGTGTTCTGATCGAAATCCAAAACAGGTAAAATTTGCGACAGGGTTGACTGGGATGCCCACTCAGCAAGGTGGATTGCACAGTCAGCAAAAGGAATATTCCTTCCTCAGAGCCAACCGCAGGTTGAAAAAAGGCGTGATATTATTGGTTGAATGGTTGTAGGTTTTGGTTGAAGGGCCAATCAGGGGGTGACACTTGGCCAACCCTGAGGCTGCTACATGTTCCCCAAAAGACATATTAAAATTTTTGGAAGGTCCACAGGGTTGGACCCCGCGACCTCCGGAAGAGCAAGCACCCGCCACACCACCTACACTACGCATTAGAACTTCTCCTTTATAGTTCACGGGTTTAATTTAAAGTTTATTGCAATTACATTTGGGGGTGGGGACCGCCGGTGGTCCCAACCCGCCAGTGGTCCCGCAACGGTGTTCACATGTAAATGTCACAACAAACTTCACAACCAATGGCTTAACCGAGAGTCTTTGCAACCTTTTCCAATATTTAGTGTCACATGCAATGTTTGTTGTTAAAAAATATGCGTGGTTATATAACGGTTAACCTAAATAACGACTTAAACCAGAGTTCCGACCAACCATCCCATAGTTACATGCCTTAGTTCCACCAACCGTTATGGTCAGGACGGGGTTTGGGGTGCGCAATTGGCGACCCCTAACCATAAAATTTATTGTAACAATTAGTTCTGGTGGGATTTATGGAGCATGCCTATTTTTGGGTGGAGTTGGCTAAATTAACTCCAGTTAAGTGGAGTTCTCCACTTTTAGTGGAGTTTTTCTAGGTGTAACTAGGAAAATGAGTAGGAGACTCAATTTTCGCCCATTCAGAGTGAATGAAGAGTCATTTTTGACTAATTGGAGCATTTTGGAGCCACTGGGGTAGAGAAAACAACCATTAGAGGCCTAAAAATACACGTAATAGCAAATTTTTGAGAATAATGAAAGATGGACATGCCATTGGGAGCTGGACCAACAGATGTAGCCCAGGAGGGGTGAACTGCTTCATCATGCCTGCCGTGTAAACTATATGTGGTGAATTATTTCTCTATTTTACACTGCTGTTTAGTGTTATTTGTGCTTATTTCATGATTATAATTCACTAAAATCATCTACAATTCATGGTTAAAATCCTCAATCCTTAAGCAAACTAATGAGACAAGTATGCACATGTTTTATAACTGAAAAAACAATTAGCACAAAAAAACTAATACAGTCCTTTCAGATCAGATTGGTATCGAAGCTAGAGTTTATTCTCTAGTGTTTTTTAGTGCAAAGAATTTTTCAACTGTTTGCAAGTTTTTAGATGCTTACTAGGCTCAAGCTCAAGAGAGGAGAAGGCAAATTGGTGGGAGCAGAAGGGTCTCAAGAAGAGCCAAAGAAAAGGAGAGCAATATTGCCAAAATCTTCACCACCTAGTTCACCTCCTAAGGAAGCATAAGCTACATTAAGCATGTCTCATAGAGAAGGATAAATCCATGAATAAGTTGATCCCAAAGAGGAATAAATAATGTTCAAGAAAACATTCCTTGACATGACTGAGATGGTTAGAATCCTTTATCAAGAAAGGAATTAGAGACTAGAATGTTAGGTCCTTATATTACTAGTATAGTCCCTTATTGTTGTTAGTGTAACCCCTTTATTTTTATTGTTGTACCCCTGTAACCCCCATATTGTTATTATTGTGCCCTTAAATTAGTATTCTTGGGTCGGCTAGGATTACATTGTGGCCCCACAAGGATTACATTGTGGCCCCATGGACTCCTGTATATAGAAAGGAGGTTTTGTCATTTGTATCATCCAAGAATTATTCATTTATGTAATATATTGCAAGTTTCCCCCTCGAAGTGGCTGATTTCTAAGGCGTTGATCTCTCTTTTATTCTATTTTTGGACTTGGTTTCACAACATTTGGTATCAGAGCTTTGGATTCTAGGGTTTCGCTGCTCCAAATAGGTCATCGTGGAATTTTCGCTATAAAGTTTTTTCTACGAAGGTTTAGAAGATGAAATTTTTAGAGTGCGAAGCCAAAATCCTGAGGAACATCATCGTGAAATTTCAGATCTTGGTTCAAAATATTTTCAGAGATATGATTTGTGGAAGTTAGGTCTTTTTTGCAGGCTCTTGAATTTAACCTAAACAGGTCATCACGAAATTTTCACTATAACGTTTTTTTGACAAGGTTTCAGAAGCTGAAATTTTCACACAGAGAAGCCAAAATCCCTAGGAACCTCCTGTAAAAATTTTAGATCTTGGTTCACAATATTTTTGGAGATATGATCTGTGGAAGTTAGGATTGTTTCAGCCTCCCAAATTTCATCTCAAAGATGCGAGCGTGGGAAAAAAATCATAACTCTGTCTTTGAGCATTGGATTGAGATTCTGTAAAAAGTGGCCGCAAGTACACGAACTTTAGTTTTTGGTATATCAATTTTAGACCAAAAGGAGGAAAAAATGACATGTGGCAAGTCGTAAAATTCCACTCTACTGAACTAGTCCATAGTTAGGTCATCGTGGGATATTGGGCATAACTTTTCCTTGAAGAATCCAAATCAGGTCAGACCTATGGCATTCAAAAGAAGATTTAGAGGGCTACTTCAAGGCCAAATTTTAGATATTGAAGATCCAAAATCATAAAGATAATTCAGTTTCAATATCGAGCTCCCCAAAAGCAAGAAAAAGGTGTGTATTTTTTTCGAATTACATAAGTCTCGTTTGAAAAAAAAAATTAGTTTGAATTTATTCCAAGGGCATATTGTTGGCCGGATAAATTTATCTTGCGGACAAGATTGATATCCCTAGTATCAAAAGATAGTCTAGCAACAAACATACAATGAAATCTATCTTTATCTAGATATATCACGATTTATAAGTAAATGCTACAAAGGTGTTACGATCCTACCTTGATCCAACGCTTGTTTGTAGTAGTTGTCCTTCAGTTGCCTGAAAGAGTTATTTTCGAAGATCTGCAATAAAAAAAAAAAAAAAAACATCAAATAGCACCTGCATAGCATATATTCATAAATCATATCTATTATGGTGATCAAGGAATCCATAAAATAAACAATCAAATGACAGCTTATTGAGAAAAACAAACTTATTTGTATTAACTTTGAAATAGTAGAAGAACCTTACAACCTTTTCAACCTTGATGTTGAACAGGTCTTCCTGGGGTCCAAAGTAGGAATTTAATTTACTCTAACAAGCCTTGCACTCTTCCAATCGAGATACATACAGGTATGTAATCTTTCCTCATAAAATATCAGCTAAAGGAGTCTAAGTTCCAACAACACTTTACCTCAAATAATACTAAAGCTTGAACTCCTCCATTGTCTAGTTCCTTAGTAACCCTTTGAGGCTGCCCTATGCCTCTTTTTATAGTGAAAAAGAGGAGGTTACAGTTCCACATATGAAGGAATAGAATCCTCCTTCAAAGGGATAATCTCCTCACATCAAGGGGTTAGCTCCTTAAGGCATGGGATACATGAACCTGAAAAGAGCAGACTTGCCACTGCAAGATTCCTTCCAGAAGCTTCTAGAAATGACTAAAAGTGAGCTTTTTGAGTTTACTTGCACCTTTTTAATATTTTATAGGGGTCCACATTCTTAACACAGAGAAAGTGCGATCAGGTACGCAAGAGACATGACCATTAGGTGCGGGACCGCAGGTAAGATAAAGAGAAAGTGCGATACTAGAGTTTTAGAGATTTTGAGAGATTTTCTCTTATTTCTAAGGCTTGACATGAGGAAATGATGTTTTTAGACTTGCAAAGGAGGAAAGTATGAGTGATAATGAGCTCATACGGACAACGAAATGTCAAGGTGACAATTTTCAGTGCAACAGATTGCCCCCAAAGTGCGAAGTCTGTAATAGATGAAGATAGAGTCTATCATGTAAGAAGAGTGAAGTAATTTGTCATTTCTAGTATCATCCTGTGGACACCCCAGTAGGAACCGGTCAAAAAATTCAATGAAAAATATATATATGTAGACATATCATCGCTGAGGTAGGCATTCCCATACTCAGATCAAAACTAACTAGAAAACTGACTTAAATTGTTCTGATACAGGAATGATTTTTCAATACATCAACAGTATAGAAATGTGTAGACACAGTATGGACGTAGCCATCTGTTTATGAATATTCCACTGTATAAATAAATAAAAAAATTCCTCGCAGCTTGGATGGTAGAAACTAGATCCAGGGTCTTGATTTCCGCTTCTCGAACTAGTACGATTTTATCCATGTGAATGAATGTATTGAAGTCGAACATGGTAGAAACCACTTGATTACCAGTCAATGATGTGAACTGTTAACAAGTGTGAGAGTAACCACCAGTAATGTTAATGGCCCTCAAAGTACTCAGTACAATCCATGAAATGTGAATGAATGAGCTGAAGTCGAACATGTCACGGAATCATTCGATCGAAGGTCAATGATGCAACCTGTCATCGAAGGTGAGAAACCTGCCATTAAGACATGCAGATTCCAAGGTACTAACGATTTCTGGATTAACTTCCTAGATAATGAGTTGTCGTCGATAGAAAGTGATATGTCATAGGCAAGCCCATAACACGAAATCATAGATCAAGTTTTGAAAATGTATATTGGCAAGGACTGACTCAGGGATAGTCAAAATGGATGACAAATATTTTGCAGATGAATGGTTTATTTGAACTATCCTCTTGAACACATAACGACACTGCAGATGGCTTGGTGACAATTAACCCAAAGCTATGCAAAACCGATTGAAGAATTTCAATATGGTTTGGTTTTACAAATAACGGATTTTACCTAACTGGTAATTAAAATTATCGTGTTGGAAATGACCTAACGGTTTTTCGAATAATCAAAATATAACAAATAGGTTCGTTTTTCTCTCTTTTCTCCCACCATTTTTGGCAAATACCTCTTTATTTTTGACAAGCTTGAGGAGGATAACATTTTCTTGTTTATAACCTCATCCTTCGGATGAGTCCAACTTAGTTTAAGATTCGAACCCTAAGAAGGAGTGGTTCGTTCCTGTTTAAAATTGAACAGGTCCTTTACTGTTAAATTTTAATGAGTCCAGTATAGGAGAAACTTGATGTTTTTTCAATTTTAGGGAGTCGGAAAAAAAACTTAAGAAGACTCCATGGGGGTAATTTTTCATAAATTTAGTCTCTCGAGCTCGAAAAAGGATAAAATAATGCGGGAGAGAACTCTATTGACCGTAATTAGTCAACATATGCCTTTTTCGTAAATAGTCCATTTCAGTCCGTAAAATGGGTAAACTTATACTGAAGGGACGATCATTCATTTATTTTAACGAGTTCGAATAATCAAGTGCTCGACAATCTTTCAATTTCGAGAGTACAGGAAGCAAAACGACTCCAAGGTTTCGATTTTTCGTAATTTTCAGGAGTCCGAAAAAGTGATAAAAGTATACTCAGTAGTTTCTCTTTTTCTGTAAGTTTTAACGAGTTCGAAAAAGGGATAAAAATGTACTCATATGGCCGACTTTCAATTTAATTTACGAGCAGGAAAAGACAGAAATAACTCGGCATTTTCATGTGTTTTACGAGAATGAAAGATAGCAAAATAATCTCGGGATTTTCATGAGTTTAACGAGTCTTGAAAATCACTGAAATTGACTCAAGATAGGTTTCATTTTTACAAAATCTTGAAATAGAGAAAAACTATCGCCAGGATAGGTTTTTAATTCCCCTAGCGTAATCGTTGACGCATGCCCCCCCAGCTTCATTTCATTCAACTAAATAGACTACTAGTAATTAATATATGGATGGAATGAAGGTTCATTTACGAGATCATATGAAAGACCTGACCTAAAACTGTAATAAATTTATGCAAAAAATGAAATAACTAACCTAAATATATGACTTAACATTTACGAGATCTAGTCAAAGACTTGACTCAATTAGGGGAGGATTTGTTTCATTTTTTAACGAGCTTGACACAGGAAAAAAACTATGCTCATGGAAACGTGTTTCATTTTTTAACGAGGTTGACACAGTAAAAGGAACTTTCCTCTTGATCCACTGATTCATTTTTAACGACGTTGACACAATAAAAGGAACTTTCCTCATACCTGATTAATTTTTTTTACGAGGTTGATTCAGTAACAAGAACCGTCCTCAGAAACTATTTATTTCTAATCTATTAATCTACTCTCTACAATCTACCTACTGATTCATTTTTTAATGAGGTTGACACAGGAAAAGAACTGTCCTCATCGCCGACTGATTCATTTTTTAACGAGGTTGACACAGTAAAAGGAACTATCCTCACCTACATGTTTCATTTTTTAAGGAGGTTGACACAGTAACAGGAACTATCCTCACCGAAGCTTGTTTCATTTTTTAAACGAGCTTGACACAAGAAAAGGAACTATGCTCTCGACTAATTGATTCATTTTTAAATGAGGTTAAAATAATAAAAAGGAACATCCTCACTAACGTTCATTTTTAACGAGGACTGTAAGAGAACTCTCCTCACGGACCTTTGATTCATTTTTTAACGAGTTGAAAGCACTAGTAAAAGGAACTATCCTCGAGAGACTTGATTATGGCTTTAGCTGGGAAGAAACACATGTCAATGGACACACCTTGATCATGGCTTCCAAGAGGTCTTCATCAGAAGAAGAATGGTTCTGCGGAAGGAACACATGTCAAGGGACTCAAAGGGGGATTAAGAACAACGCGTTCAAATAATCCCATAGAGTTTTCCATGTCAATTACCAGATCCTAACTCATAGGAAGTCGAACAAACAGTGAGAGGCTTACTTACATCGGTAACTAAAAAGATGGGACTAGTTGCCACATAATTAACCCATGGTGGGGTAGATACCGCTTTCTTATGAGGAACATTCAGGGATGTCAGATTATTGGTAGTTGAATCAAGACTAGGGAATGAAAGCTGGTCTACAGTCACAATATTTCCATTGTGAGGGAAAGACATCACGCGAAAGAGTGTTGATACGACAACTTTCATTGCATAGACATAGTATCACCCAAGGAGTAAATTGAAATCCAAGGGGCCTCGAACTACCATAAGATCAATACACACAGTTTTACCTTCCAAAGTAATAGAAAACTTAGGAAGGATCCCTAAAGGTTCACTAATGGTTCTGTTTAAAGCTTTCAGATTTTGCGTAATAGGCACAAGTTGAGGGGAATCCAAAGCTTTCCAAGTAGTTGAGGATAAAATACTAACAGAAGCACCTTCATCTACATGTGTGCGGTGTATGTCCCTACCACCAAACTTCACAATGATTTGGAAAGGGATGGAGGAAGGAAGACGAGGTTCTATCAGTCTATTCCAATCAAAGGAAAAGACCTCAGTATTTGGAGGGGGTTTAGTAGGAATAGGAAAAATGCCCCCTGGCATAGAAGAATTTGATGTAACAAGAAGAACCTGAGTGATATGAAGTTCACTCTCTTCAGAGAGAGTGGGATCGACCAAATGGGAAATTGAGTCGACCACTTGATCAACTAATGGATCATTAACCTGAGTGATATGAGTTTCACTCTCCAATGGAAGAGTGGGATTAACTGTAGTTGGAATTAGATCAATCACTCCATCAGTTGACAGTAGGTTGGGAGAAAGTTGACGGTAACCAGTTGGAAGTTCTTGCTGTGGAACAGTAAGGTTTTCCAAAAATTTTGAGGCTTCATCCATGTGAGGGAAAATGTGAGTTTGATGACTCCATTTTCATAACTTACAAGGAAACCTAACTTTACCCTTTTTCCCAGGAACCTGACTATCACTGGTTGATGGATCAACGGAAAGTTGATGAGATTTTTCTGACCATACTTCCAAGACCTTTGGAATACCGGGACAATTGATAAGGAAGTGGTCACCCTTACAAGCCTGCAAGGGTATTTGGGTTTACGATGCATGTTGGAGGTTTCCTCAACACGACTAACATTTGTAGCCATGGTTGGTTGATTGAATTCTTTCTTATCTTGATTCTTCTTCTTCTTCTTCTTCTTAGCCACCTGGTTACTATCGTGAAGGCTTTTACCAAGCGAAGAGGAAGAAATGGAGGAAAAAATATTAGGCGAAGAAGGTAAAGGGTCAACATGAGGTTGGTGATGTTGAGATGGTGAACTCTGTTGAGGTGAAGCATCCGGTTGAGGTGGAACAATTGGAGTATTCGGGGCCAACGAAGTCGAAAATAACCATATCGGTAAACCTATTGTAAATCTAGGTAATGACAATGTAGCCATATAAGGAGGACCAACATTTCCAAAGCAAGGAAAAGTACTAGAATTCTCGTTAAGAGGGGTTCCTTGGTTGGTAAATTCCAGAACAGTTGCCATTATATTTTATTAACAATTTAAAATAAAATTAACAATTAACAATTCACACCTAATGATTAAAATTCACAATTCACACCTATGGTCTCTAAAAGTAAAAACAAACAAATGAACACGCGCTATCAAATCTAGGAGTCAAACCACACACAAACAGTAGATTCCCGCACTAAAAAAACTAGTTGGTGATGAAATCCAACATCGTGGAATTTTAATGCAGAAATGGCGGTTGGAACAGCTACCCCGACAACCTGCTTAATGAAACAGACCGGTGCAAGTTTCTCCACTATGCCATCTCGAGTGAAGATAACCCTCTGGAGAGTCCAAGTGTAGTCGACGTCTGTTCCAGGTACAATGGGATCTTTCCTCCACCGTCACCTTGGGAAAGAATCCTATAGATTATGGCCACTAAGGTCACCAACAGAAGCAAATATAACTGGGGGAACAGTCTACGATCCGATACACATGCAAGGGCAGAGTAACAAAGCTCAATCCCCTTGTAGGCTCCTTGACATAATCCAAGGTTTACTGACAAGTGACCCCAGGCTCCTCGAAAATGGTCAATCCGAGGTTTACCATTGTTAATAAATGTATATCTTCTATCGTTCCCAATGATGAAGGATTGATTACCTCACTGGTTCGGATATGATCTCGTGCTTAACTCCTTTAAGAGGAGCTTCCCAGAGCATACATGCAACAATTGGAATTTTTCCTACCGCAAGATCGACTACTTATTTGTTTTACTTGCTTTGGAAAGTTGACTACAACCTATTCCAAAGCACTAATCCTGAGCTATATTGGTGGAAAGAGCCCTAAAAATGTAAAAATTACTAGATTAATTTTAATTAAGCGCTGTGTTATTTAGGCTGTTATTACTCAAAGGGTAAATGGATACGAAACCAATGGTGTTATGACCTGACCCAAAACTGAATGCAATCAAATATGATAATGTAATATTTTCAATTCGATGAGTCCTAATTAAAGTAGGGAGAGATTTTCCATTCACTTCCAAAAATGCAAAAAATTGATCAATAAGAGAAAATATAACAATTCTCTAATGCACTAATTTCATCAAGAAAAACTAATGCTAATCAATTCCATATTTTTTTATTTTTGTGTTTTTAAAAAAAGCATAAAAACATGTAAATTCAAATTAAATAAACTAATCTAAATCTACGATTGATTTTTCAGAATGTAAACTATGCAATTGTAATCTATGCACAATTCACTTGAAAAGTATGCAAATGTAATCTATGCATATTTTTCACTCATATTCTGAAAATGAGAATTCTAATTATGCAAATGTGATCTATGCAAGAGAATTCTCAAACACAAGATGATTCTAATGTAATCTAAGAACCAATCAAGTGTAAGTAAAGAAAATTGGGTGAGAGTTCCAAAGATCAAAAAATAAAAATACTCAAAGGCGATTAACACTCACACACAATTTAGCAAAAACAAAAGCAAAAAGATGCAAAATTGTGAAAAGATTGAGACAAACCTCCAAGTAATGACGAAAGGAAATCAAATTAATAATTTCTCAAAAAAGGACTCAAAACACCCAATTAACTTAACAGAGATTGATGAGATGAAAAATTTGTTGAAAGAAACTCATAAACAAGGCTTTTTGACAGAAAAATACAGATCTGGGTAGATGCTAAGAATCCTAAATTAAATCTAAACTCAAACTGGAAGGAGAAATCTTAAGTTTTTAAAAAATTGATAGGGTCCGCAGGATCTAGAGCAAACAGGTGCAGTCCCGCACTGGTTACTCAAGGAAAGTGCGGAGATGCCCGCACTGTGTGTGAAGACAAAGTGCGGTCCCCAGAAAAATTCAAGAAAAATAAAAACGTTCTTAAAATTTTTGAAAGAAAAGTAAAACTAAGCTACCCAGGCCAATATACATCAATCAAAAACCAGAAAAAACCATTTTCTCAAGTCAAAACAAAAGAAAAACCAAAAATCAAATTCTTTCCCCAGTGGAGTCGCCAATTTGTTGGCTGGATAAATTGATCTTGTGGACAAGATCGATCTCCCTAGTATCAGAAGATAGTCTAGCAAAAAACAGACAATTAAATCTATCTTTCTCTAGATATATCACGATTTATAAGTAAATGCTACAAAGGTGTTACGATCCTACCTTGATCCAACGCTTGTTTGTAGTAGTCGTCCTTCAGTCGCTCGAAAGAGTTATTTTCAAAGATCTGCAATCACAAACAAACAAACATCAAATAGCACCTGCATAGCATATATTCATAAATGATATCTATTATGGTGATCAAGGAATCCATAAAATAAACAATCAAATGACAGCTTATTGAGAAAAACAAACTTATTTGTATTAACTTTGAAATAGTAGAAGAACCTTACAACCTTTTCAGCCTTGATGTTGAAGAGGTCTTCGTGGGGTCTGAAGTAGGAATTTCATTTACTCTAACAAGCCTTGCACTCTTCCAATCGAGATACATACAAGTATGTAATCTTTCCTCATAAAATCTCAGCTAAAGGAGTCTAAGTTCCAACAACACTTTACCTCAAATAATACTAAAGCTTGAACTCCTCCATTGTCTAGTTCCTTAGTAACCCTTTGAGGCTGCCCTATGCATCTTTTTATAGTGCAAATTGGAGGTTACAGTCCACCTATGAAGGGATATAATCCTCCTTCAAAGGGATAAGCTCCTCACATCAAGGGGTTAGCTCCTTAAGGCATGGGATACATGAACCTGAAAAGAGCGGATTTGCCACCACAAGATTCCTTCCAGAAGCTTCTAGAAATGACTAAAAGTGAGATTTTTGAGTTTACTTGCGCCTTCTTAATCTTTTACAGGGGTCCACACTCTTAACACAGAGAAAGTGCGGTCAGGTATGCAGGAGACATGACCATTAGGTGCGGGACCGCAGGTAAGACAAAGAGAAAGTGCGATACCAGAGTTTTAGAGACTTTGAGAGCTTTTCTCTTATTTTTAATGCTTGACATGAGGAACTAATGTTTTTAGACTTGCAAAGGAGGAAAGTATGAGTGATAATGAGCTCATATGGACAACAAAATGTCAAGGTGACAATTTTCAGTGAAACACATATTGAAGAATAGATATTAGTATTGGGTTCTAAAATTCCCCCTAAAAATAATTCAACACCCATTAAGCCTTCAGAAGGCTCTACTATGAATCATGAAGAAGAAGAAACAAAACATGATATATCAAAATTACAAGAGCAAGTGCACCAAATTTCGCTATCGCGAATAACAACAAAAATTGAAATGGAAGTTTTGAAGAAAGGCATGGAAACTAAGATGAATGGTTTGAAGAAAGGTGTGGAAGCTAAGATGAATGGTTTGGAAGCTAAGATAGATGGCATGGAAGTGGGCATGGAAGCTAAGATGGATGAAATGGAAGCTAAGATTGATTAAAAAAAGAAAGACAACATGGAAAACATGAAGAATGATCTAAAAGTATACATCGAAGGTTTGGCAAAGTTGATACAAGAAATGTTTTGTAATGGTGAAAAGATAGTAGAGGAAACTCATGATGATAATAAAATAAATTTTAATCGTGATTTCATAAACTCTAATGTTGGATGGAAGAACCACCATATTCCAAAGATGGATATGATGAAGTTTGATGGCAAGGATCCTGTAACATGGATACTACAGATAAAGCAATATTTTGATCTCAATAATGTGCAAAACACACAAAAGGTACGCATTGCAACTTTACATTTAGAACAAAATACATTTGTATGGTATCGATGGCTTTTCTCCCATAAAAAAATTGTCACTTGGTCAATTTTTACGGAGGAAATGATAACACATTATGAGGATACAAAGAGCAACACCTTCTTTAGCCAATTGATAAATCTCAAACAAAAGGGTTCAGATGAGCACATTGAGGACTTCAAAAAATTGAATATAAGGGTAACTGATATTCCAGAGGAACACGGGATTGATGTCTTCATAGAGAATTTAAAGGATAACATCCAACATGAAGTTCGCATTTGGGAACCTGATTCATTGGAAAATGAATTCAGGTTGGGAAGAAAAATTTAATGTAAAATTATGGCGACAAGGAAGCCTACCACTCACATCTATAGAGATGGAAGTGTTGCTACTCCTAGACTTCCACAACCTACAAGGTTGACACCACAATGATTGGAAGAAATAATAGAAAAAGGGCTTTGCTACAGTTGTGATAGCAAATACACTAAAGGTCATAAGTGCACTGAGAAGAAATTATTTTACATAGAATGTGAAGAGGAGGAAGAAAATGAAGAAGAAACTTCAAAAGTAGAGGATATACACAAGGAAGAAACCCTAGAAGAAGAAGAAATGAGTCCGACCATATCATGTAATGCATTGGCAGGAATTACCACTCTTCAAACTCTTAAGATAGAAAGACATATCAATAAGAAAAAGGTAATAGTGTTGATTGATTAAGGTAGTATCCATAATTTTATTCATTGTAAGGTAGCCAAGGAATTGAATTGTTTCCTATACCCAACACCAGAATGTCAAGTGATGGTTGCAAATGGAGGAACTATAAATTGCTTTGGAAAATGCCATAATATCAAGCTAGCCATGGGGGAATATGTATTGAATATTCCAATGCTTTCCATCCCAATGGGAGGTGCTGATGTTGTCCTAGGAGTACAATGGTTACAATCTTTGGGGACGATAGATTTTAACTTTCAAGAACTTTTCTTGAAATTTTTTTCAGAAGGAAAGGAAATTGAATTACGGGGTATAGCAGGGAAGGCAGGAAAGATAATAAGCTCTAATTTCATGACAAAGATTCTGAAGAGAGAACAACTGGGCGTAATTGCACAATTATGCTCACTCGAAGTTCCAACATCAAAATCATTTATTTATCCAGATATCCAAAAGTCTTGGACAATCATTCCAAGGTGTTTGATAATCCCAAAGGACTCCCACCTATTCATGATCATGACCATGCTATTCATTTGATTCCAGGAAGTTTTCCTCCAAACATCATGCCTTACAGATATCCTCATGTCCAAAAGAGCGAAATTGAACGTATGATTGCAGAAATGTTAGAGGCTGGTATAATTGCACCTAATCAAAGTTCTTTCTCTGCTCCAGTATTATTGGTTCACAAGAAAGATGGATCATGGTGCATGTGTCCGAATTATAGGTAGCTCAATAAGCTCACTATTAAAGATAAATTTCCCATTCCTGTGATTGATGAATTATTGGATGAATTACATGGAGCAATTTATTTTACCAATTTGGATCTTCATTTAGGATATCATAAAATTAGAATGAAGATTGAAGATATTCCATAAACAACATTTCAAACTCATGAGGGTCATTATAAATTTTTAGTCATTCATTTTGGCCTTACAAATGCACCTTCTACATTTCAAGGGTTGATGAATTCCATTTTCAAACCCTTCCTTAGAAAATTTGTTTTAGTATTATTTGATGATATACTAATCTACAACATGTCTTGGAAGGATCATGTTCTACATGTTGATAGGGTGCTCAAATTATTGGAGGAGAAACAATTATATGCAAAAACATCTAAATGTTTCTTTGGAGTACAAGAGGTGGAATATATTGGTCATATTTTATCTCAAGAGGGTGTTAAGGTAGATCCTAACAAAATTAAAGCCATTAAGGAATGGACAGTCCCCACAACCATAAAGCAATTGCGTGGATTTCTCGGGTTAACAAGGTATTATCGCAAGTTTTTTAAGAATTAAGGGAGAATAGCACCACCTCTAACAACATTATTGAAGAAAGATGCATTTTCACGGAATCTTGAAGCAACTAAGGCCTTTGAACATCTTAAAGAGGCCATGTGCCTAGCACCAGTCTTAGCTACGCTAGACTTCACAAAAACATTTATTGTGGAATGTGATGCCTCAGGAAATGGAATTGGTGTTGTTTTAATGCAAGAAGGAAGACCCATTGCTTTTGAAATTAATTCAATCAAAGGAAATTATTTACAAAAGGCTATTTATGAGAAGGAAATGTTGGATATACTACATGCACTAAAGAAATGGAGACCTTACCTAATGGGAAGACACTTCAAGGTAAAAACTGATCATGATAGTCTTAAACACTTTTTGGAACAAATACTATTTTTAGAAGAGCAACAAAAATTGGTCACAAAGATGTTGGGTTATGACTTTGAAATCGTCTACAAAAAAGGGAAGCTAAATGTTGTTGCAGATGCACTCTCAAGAAAGGATGAAGAGGTGGAAGCATTGCTTTGTGCCATTTCAATTATCCAACCAGATTGGATAACCGAAGCAAGGGATGAATGGAAGAAGGATGAAGTAGTGTGGACTCGCATTCAAAAGTTGCAGCAAGATTCTAGTACATCTAATACATTTAGTTGGAAAAATGATTCCTTATGGTACAAAGATCGCTTATATATTTGCAATAATTCCCAACTAAAACAAAAGATTCTTTTGTAATTGCACACTTCTCCTTTAGGAGGACACTCAGGATTTTTAAAAACTTACCATAGGGTGAAGAAATAAATTTTTTGGGATGGCCTTAAATCTGATATTCAAAATTTTGTGGAGGAATGTTTGGTTTTCTAGCAAAATAAAGCGGAGACAATTAAGACCCCGGGTCTTCTACAACCTTGATCCATTCCAAGTCAACGTTGGGAGGAGATTTCAATGGATTTTATCAGAGGTTTATCTAATTACGAAGGAAGGAGTGTCATCATGGTGGTAGGTGATAGACTTACCAAGTATGCACACTTTTGTGCATTATCTCATCCATTGAAAGCAAGTACAGTTGCTACTGCATTTATGGAAACAATTCAAAAGCTACATGGAAACCCGAAGATTATTGTAAGTGACAGAGATCCCATTTTTACAGGAAATTTTTGGACATAATCATTTTCTTGTTTGGGTACTCAAAAAGCTCATAGCTCATCTTATCATCCTCAATTCGATGGTCAAACAAAGAAAGTGAATAAATGTTTGGAAGGATATCTTCGTTGTTTTGTATCTGATAAGAAAGCACAATGGGTCAAGTGGTTACCTCTGTGTTGGCTCGAGGGGTCCTAACCTAGGTTTGAAGGTTAAGGTTTGCTAACAAACCCCTATATTACTGGCCCTTTTGGCAGTGACCTCCTTGCGCAGGTCAAAGTCTCACCCAAATTAGTATGGGTGGGTGCTGGAACCATGTTTCCGCACCCTAAGAGAGGAGAGGTAAGCCAAGCAGAGTTGCGTTCGGCTTTATAATGACCAGATCGCCTATTTCAGAACCAGATCTATAAATCTCCTTCACATTCACGTGCACAAGGTCAACTATACTTACTATGCTCAACCAATCATATACTTCTAAAATAGTAGTGAAAAATTACATAAAACATTACAGAAGAGATCCAGATGCAGTAGGAACACTTACACAGTATTTTCGCAGCTTAATACAAAAAATGTATAATACAGCAGCTATCATAGATTCGCATAAACAATACACATAGAATCAGTTACTCAACAACCTTCCTCATTCATCAATCTGTCAGTTCCTTCTTACAATACCCAAACCCAATCTGCACACACAACAGCAGGGTCTACACACAACAGGACTTGGGATCTCCGCGCACACAACCAGTAGGAGTCCTTTTCCCAAAAACCAAAATAGATCTACTAAGCCACAATTCGCATCAAGATCTCATTATCTTCTTCTTTACAATTCAAAATTTCCCTCTATTTATAACAATCTAGCCTAATCTTTCCTATGGTCCGCAAACCGTGGTTTGCGGACTCAAGGTCTACCCTTTAACCCATTACAATGCTTTCAGGGCTTTGTCCCACCCCAAAACCCTTGTGCTAGATTAAATATAATAAAAAAAATACAAAATCAGACCAGTTTCGTAGATTTTAGGGGACCCTATTCCAACAGTCCCCCAACACAACCTTGTGACTCGTCCCGAGTCATTGTGGTGATGCGGTCTCTATCTGCGCACGTAGGGCATTGATGGCTATGATTAATGGAGGCAATACTTCCTGAATCTGAGTGGCAGTACTCTATGCGATGTCTACAAGCTTTCGAGAGGCTGGTCCTCTAGTGGCCGTGGTAACCCGCTCTAATATCTGGTTGAGTCGCTTGATTGCGCCATTGGCATCCTATGATAGCTGGCAGGTGGCATCGGCCCATGGCTTCAAGCGCTTTTTGATGGCATGCCTTGTTCATCGAAGATTCACAATTGTGTCTCAGAGTGCGTTGCTAGTCTTTAAGTGTGCCAGACGCTGCGCAAGGACTAGGGAGGGTAAGGTAGCTTCGATTTGATCGAAAGCAGCTTCCTTCTGTTGTAAGTCTTGCTTGACATTCTAAAGAACTGAGTTGAACTGGACCGCTATCCAGAGATGCACGACCGACTCGAGAAACTGAGTACCCTGAGTAAGCTGTCCCATAATGATGTCCGTAGCTTATGTTACCAGCGCAGCACACTATGGTTGTACCTCCGGAGGTGTGCCAGGCTGTACTTGGGCCTGTAATGTGGTGAGTTGTCGGTCCATTTGGGTCTTGAGGGTTTGTATTTCGATTCGGGATGCCTTTAGTGCTGCAACCAAGCCTTCTATAGTAGCCCAGAGTGGAGCTGAAGCCGAGAACTCATCTAGGACCTCTGTTCTGAGCTGGTGGATCACCGTTTTGAGCTGCGCCGTCTACGAGATAACAAGGGAGACATCTTCGGTGTATCATGTGATGATCAACGTGGCCACATCGAGTTGTTGCTACGTGGTCTGGTCGCGATGATGGATCTCTTGAAGCATGACGGTGTGTAAACCTTGTAACACTTCGCGGGGCAGGTGCGCCAAGTCCAATTGTAGTCCGTAGCCACTGGAAGGTGGGCAGCGACCAGGACAGTGCTAGACAATGAATAATCATGAATTTTGTTTGCAGTTAGCCTGGTATTGCTGGTAGGGCACAACATATCCATATTTTTCCGGAAGTCTCGAAACTAAACCCACATGGCGTCGATTGCAACCTTTTGTCGTGCTTCTATGGCTGCCCATTGATCCTCTGTAGCCAGAGTAAGTGCATCCGTGATTCGCTCGAGATCACCATCAGTTAGCATGATCGTTGTGTCATAGTCCGGGCATTGGGCGTGCTGCTTTTTCCGGGGCCCTTTTGCAAGCTCCCTGTGCCGCTTCGTATTCTGGGGGGATGTAGTATCCTTGTTAGTCAGCCCTTTCATTTGCAGGACTAGCTGTGACTTGACCATGTCAGCTCTCATAGTGATCTACGGCAGTTGCGTACCATCTTTCGTGGCTGCTTCCGAGCCCGTCTGGCTAGAGCCTACCATCATCCCAAGTTTGGAAGGGGCGTTAAATTCCATCATATAGCTTTGATGCCAATCTGCGCAGGGTTCGAAGTCAATTTTCTCTGCAGGGAGCTAGTGGGAAATTAGCTTATCAATTTTGGCGTCCCCAGACCCCCTCAACGTAATTTCCTCAGGCTTTGGACTGGTAAGTTCCGAAGCATCCACGGGGTTAAGGGCGGCCATATTAACGTAAGGAGGGGATCCTGAATTTGGAGACTCACAGGCAGCAAAAGTGAGTTGATTGGGTATGAACAGAATGCTAAAGGTCCAGAAAATCAAGCAGCAAAATAATACATGCAGATTATAGAGATGATATGGAACCTCGATCAGAGTTACCCTTTCTCCCTTATAGTGCTCGTGGCTATCCAACGGTAGGGTGAATCTAGATTGGAACTTACCATAAAGTAAATGGTAAAAAATCACAATAAATTGACGCATTAATTGCCAGCCGCCTGTTTTGCATAACGGTTATATTCCCTTTTTACCAGAGTTCAGTGTTCTGATGGGAATCGTTCGCCCCCTATGGCCTTCCCACGGATCTACCAACCTCGGATGAAGAATCCGTGCTGCTTGCTCATCCTGAATTATAGCCGAAGTAGGGTGTACTGTAATGTGATTCAAGTGCAGCCTAAACAACTTGGCAATCGTGTGCATCCCATCTAGTGCCGAGTTTGGAATAGTTCGGGGATCATCCTTTCTTTCCATTGGGCTGAGGCTGCAGTATTCAACCATGTGTGGTACCTGCATTCCCATGATTCAGATGTGATGTACAGGCGTGGTCTACCCTGAGTCAAGGCGTCAGTGTTATGCAGAGCCGCATCGAGTGCTCCTGTTCCATCCACCACCCTAAATGTTCGCAGAAACTCATCCCGCAAAGTCTTCCAATGGCGAGTGCGCTAATGTAGCTCCGCATCTAAATACCATGCAGCTGGACTCAGTCCCAGAGCATGGATAAGCAAGTGGACCCGTTCCTTTGGGGTTCTGTCACACCATTGCGTTTCCCATGCGAGAAAATATCTACGTGGGTCTTCTGACCCAAGGAACTTTTGGATCCATCTCCCAGCTGGAGCTTCAAATCGCAGGATCATATTATCCCGACATTCCTCCCAATCGTGAAATACCTTCCCATGCATATCCCACTAGCGCCCACGGCTAGCTTAAGGGCCCATAGCCTGCGTCCCTTGGGAACTTCTACTTCGAATGCACGTAAAAATTCCTTAATGTTACCCGAATCCCCAAAGTAGGGTAGGTCCCTTACCTTGGAGGAGATGTAGTGGAATTTCCTTGTGACTCAAAGACATCGCAGTGCCAAAACCTCATGCAACCGACCTTGCCAATTCTCTAGTTCCCCATCGGAGTCGGAAAAGCATTCACTGTCTTTTTCCTAGAAGAGTACTCGTTCCGCCGTGGGGTTAATACAATTTTTGTCCTACATAGTCAACTTGTAAATGTGATCCACTTCCTCCTCATCTCGCGCTAGCTCTGTATACCGTGCGCCTTCCACGGGATCCAACGGTACTATTACTCGTGTGCCGTTATTTTCGAACACCATGCTGTTCTTTTTGAGATTGATAACACCCCCCATATCTATAGCCCAGTCCAGTCATAAGAGCACAAGGTAAGGGTCCGCATCTTCTATGATTTCTATGACCTCAAAGTCAGCATGGGCCTTTACTTCTGCGATATCTACCATGATTTTTGGAAGCCTTCCCAGAGGGATGATCTTCTATTGATTCGCCATGCACAACTAGATGGTGGACCATTCCAACATAGGTTCTCCCGTTCATTGCCAGGTTTGTTTAGGTAACACATTCACATCTGATCCAAGGTCCAAAATAACCTGATCCATCTCATAGTCACCAATCTGCACAGTCAGCCACATTTCTCTTCTGGTGCGTTTTTTAATACCTGTATAGTTTATGTACATTTTGGTCCCTGCGGTCATATCGGGCCGCGCTGTGCAGCTATTAATTAATGCCTGAAGGTTCTCTACAGCCTTTGGGTTACATAGCAACTTCATACATGCCTGCAGAAAGGGCTCAACCCCCTCATCTATCTTAGGGTGTGTCGGTACCTGCATAGTAGTTGCTTCTTCCTGAGCGAAGTCCTGGCTAGCTACGGCCATCGTCTCTTGTCCCTTTTTCATGTTCGATCCTTCTTGACAGGGCAGAGGATCCATGGAAGCCTCTTCCTTTGGTTCCCGGGTGGCCATCCCACTGCGTGTTATGACTTTCACACTTGGGTCCATGTTCCTTAGCTCGACTTTAACTCTCTACACATTCTGCGTAGGGGTGGGCTACTTTTCCTGCATTTTTGCTATTAAAATTGGGCAATCTTCGATAACATGGTCTAGCTGTCTGCAATATTTGCAGGATTTCCTTGTAGGATTTGGGCAATCTTTTGCAAAGTGTCCTACTTCTTCGCAATTATAACAAATTAGCTGTCCGCGTCCTCAACCTGCGCTTCCTCCCCGATCTCCCCTGCCCCTTGCTGGAGAGCCACCAAAGCTCATGGGAGATCTAGGTGACACAGGGTTTGACTATACCCTATACAAGTTTCCTCGATCTGTCATCAGGTCATAAGTTCGATAGTTCTGCTCATCGTGTCCTACCGACCGGTAGAACCTGCACCACCATTGCTTCAGTTCTGGGACATACGCTCCTAGCTGGGGACAATGGTTCGTATCGTGCAGCCCTGTGATGTGGTAGTCATTGCACCATAACGCAGACCCGCTTGAGCTTGGACGTACTAGGTTGGGTTCTCCACTTGCTCCTAGACGAACTGGACTAGGTCCTCCTTCCTGCATGTAATCTGTCAATAGAGGGCACTGATCCTTCGTATGGCCAGATACTCGACATCGTATGCACCATAGATCTGTGTTGGTTCCTTTTCCTCGCTCCTTTCATAGGTTATGAATTTCCATGTTCATAGCTCCGAGCTGCTCCTGAATTTGCTGTACTCCTAACGAAGTATCTTCTTTGGGCGCAGCTTCTAGTTTCATAGTGACTTCCACATATTTTTCCTGCGACTCGAAGGTTTGGTGACTTATTGGTGTGCGCATGTGGGGCAAAAACATAGTGATGAACCATTCCTTATGTTGTCTATCGTCATACTCAAATCCTCCTTCCTTGATTGCTCTCTTCAGTCGCTGATCAACCTCCCATACAGATTCAGATGCTCCTTGCTTTAAGTCCTTCACATTTGCTACTAACTGAGAGTAATATTTTGGCTTTCAGAACTATTTTTTCAGAGCGTCCTTAATATCTTGAATAGATGCATTCCTGTTCTAAGCTATGTATCGCATACACCAGTCCAAAGCTCTTTCTTTGAATGCCAGGGACAGTTGTGCCCTCTTCACTGTATCGTTTTTCACATTTTGTGCAGTCCATACGGAATTTGCAACAAACCAAAATCGGTCCATATCCTCATCTCCTACCCCCTTGAAGGTAGGTAGTTTCATGTGCGCAGCCATATCACTGTCCAGCGAAGGTGGTGGTGTGGGCGAACTCTTACCTTTGCGTGGCCTGGATGGCGGTGTAGCCAGGGGGCTCTGCGCAGCCGTCTCTTGCAGAGGGCTATAGACAGATATTCCCCCTTAGAGGTTGGTTTGATAGTATTTACCACCGCGTGTCGTGCTCTCGTCTGTATCCAAGGTCATTCACTCGGTATGACTACACAGAATACTCTTCTCGCACAGTAATATCTTAATCAGTAGGGGTAATGTCTCTAGAAACTTGCCCCAGAAACCTTTAAAGAATCTCCACTCTGCTTCAGAGTAGGAGACGAACTAATCAATGGAAAATTCTGTCACAAACCCTCCTAGCACACTGTCCACCCAGTGATCCACCGAGCGAGTGATGGTATTATCAGTCCTTTCCAGCTGCTGGATCAGCCATGGAATCCATTGAGTGACTTGTTTGTCCTTCCAACACTTCTGGAACTCTACGAGCCCAGCCAGCCACTCCTGAAGCTCGATTGCAAATTTCACAAAGAAAATTTCATAGCTTTCTGTGAGAATGTACCTATTTTTCCAATCTTCCATCGTTAACCTCGTGCTGCAATTATCTTTTATTGCAAATTCCTAAATCTGCTTTTCGAACCACTCTTCAATTTCCTTCCTTTCAGGATTCCAGCACTCTCTTGTCATTACCCAATCCCTCTCTCAAAATGCCCCCGGTCCCAACAACGGAACCATTTTTTGGCTTGAGGGGTCCTGACCCAGGTTCGGAGGTTAAGGTTTGCCAACAAACCCTTATACTACTGGCCCTTTCAGTAGTGACCTGCTTGCGCAGGTCAAAGTGTCACCCGAAGTAGTATGGGTGGGTGCTGGAACCATGTTTCCTTACCCTGAGAGAGGATAGGTAAGCCAAGTAGAGCTGCGTCCGTCTTTATAATGACCAGATGGACTATCTCAGAACCAGATCTATAGATCTCCTTCACATCCACGTGCACAAGGTAAACTATACTTACTGTGCTCAACCAATCATATACTTCTAAAATAGTAGTGCAGCATTGCATAAAACATAACAAAACAGATCCAGATGTAGTAGGAACACTTACACAGTATTTTCGCAGCTTAACACAGAAAATGTATAATACAGCAGCTATCACAGATTCACATAAATAGTACACATAGAGTCAGTTACTCAACAACCTTCCTCATTCATCAATCCGTCAGTTCCTTCTTACAATACCCAAACCCAACCTGCGCACATAACAGTAGGGTCTGCACACAACAGGACTTGGGATCTTCGTACACACATCCAGCAGGAGTCCTTTCCCCAAAAACCCAAACAGATCTACTAAGCCATAATTCGCATCAAGATCTCATTATCTTCTTCTTTACAATTCAAAATGTCCCTTTATTTATAACAATCAAGCCTAATCTTTCCTATGGTCCGCAAACCATGGTTTGCGGACTCAAGGTCTACCCTTTAACCGATTACAATGCTTTCAAGGCTTTGTCCCACCCCAAAACCCCTGCGCTAGAATAAATATAATAAAAAATATGAAAAATCGGACCAGTTTCATAGCTTGTAGGGGACCCTGTTCCAACACTCTGGATGAATGATGGTATAACACTTCCTTCCATACTATAGCAAAAATGACCCCATTTATGGCACTTTATGGATATCATCCACCATTAATCACATCTTCTTTAAGGGAAAATGCTAGGGTTCAAGAAGTGGAGGATCACATTGAGCATCAACAAGCAGTTCTTCAACTCTTAAAGGATAACCTAAATTTGGCACAAAATCGAATGAAACAACAAGCAGATCAACATCACAGTGAGAGAAGTTTTGATGTGGGAGTCTGGGTATTTTTACGGCTACAACCATACAAAAAAATTTCCCTCAAGCAAGCTAAGAAGGATAATAAATTATCACCAAAGCACTATGGTCCTTACAAGGTTTTGCAAAAGATTGGTACTATGGCATACAAATTGGAGCTTCCTGCTTCTTTACGAGTGCATCTAGTTTTCCATGTTTCATGCTTAAAAAGGTTATAGGGGAAAACTTCCAGTTCAAACAACATTGCCAGAACTTGATGGTGAAGGAAAACCCATATTGGAACCTGAAGCAGTCATGGAAACAAGAACTCGACAACTATGAAATCGATCAATTTCAGAGTATCTCATAAAATCGAAGAACTTACCCACGGAAGATTCTACATGGGAGGATGAGAATTTTATACAAAAGAACTCGGAGCTACTCAAGCATTGAGGACAACACCTTTTTGAAGGAGAGGAGCATGTTAGATCCTTATATTACTAGTATAGTCCCTTATTGTTGTTAGTGTAACCCCCTTATTGTTATTGTTGTACCCCTGTAACCCCCATATTGTTATTATGGCGCCCTTAAATTATTATTGTTAGGTCTGCGAGGATTACATTGTGGCCCCACTAGGATTACATTGTGGCCCCATGGAATCCTATATATAGAAAGGAGGTTTTGTCATTTGTATCATCCAAGAATTGTTCATTTATGTAATATATTGCAGGTTTTCCCCTCGAAGTGGCTGATTTCTAAGGCATTGATCTCTCTTTTCTTCTATTTTTGGAGCTGGTTTCACAAGAAGAGAAGAATTGAAACTTCACAAGGAAGGAAAAGGATATTCGGGAGGTCACAATGATGAAGATAAATCAAATAAGGGCAATGGAGGAAATGGAGGCAATGGAGAGCCATCATCCTCACCCTCATCATCATCATCCTCTACTTCTACTTCAGACATCAGCCACACAAGTCAAATAACACTGGTAAAAGTAATTTTTTAAAACTTGATGTTAAGTTTGAATTTCCAATGTTTAATGGTGAAGTAAATGTAGAAAAGCTTTATAATTGGATTAGGCAATTGGAGGTCTATTTGAGAATCCAAAACCTTCAAGATGATGATACCAAAATCCAATTAGCTTCATTGAGAATGGAAGGTGAAAAACTTGTTTGGTGGGAAGCCAAGACAAAGAAGGAGATCAAAAACATGGTAAGATTATTCTATTATGGTTAGATTTCATTACTGCCATAAAAAAACAGTTTTATCCATTAGCTCATATGTAGAAAGCCATAATGAACTGGAAAAAATTTAGGCAATTGAAGGGACAAAATGTGCAAGAATACACCCAAGAATTTAGGAGAAGAGCTCTCTTATTAGGGGTAGATTTGCAGAGCCAATATACTTTTCTCAAGTACATAGGAGGCTTGCATAACTACCTAAAACATACTATTCTCATGTTTCACCCCACAAGTCTATATGAAGTATGTGTTCAGGCCACACATCTAGAAGCTAGAGGGAAGAATATTTCTGAAGAGTGTAGAAATAAACCTTTTAAGGGTAAAAACAAAGAGAAGACCTCAAAAGGTAAAAGAAAAAAAATGCATCTATTAAGAAAGAGGGAGAAAAATTGGTTTGTAAACATTGTTTAAAAGAAGGCCATGATGAAACTCATTGTTGGAAATTACATCCTAAAATGAGGCCAAAGAAATTCAAAAACAAAGGGAAACAAAAAACTACAGCTACAACTCAACATGATTTAGGAGATGATTTAGGTGATGAAACTAAGTTTACAACCATGGGATTGAAGATCATGAAGGGAAAAGAAATTGAAATTGAACCTAGTACTAGTACATCAAATTGTCACATAAACACTCCAAATGAAGAAGAAAGAATTGAACCGTTTCATGTGAGGGTCATATCCAAACATACCAATATTGACACATTGTTTGAAAGTGGGTCACAAACAAACTTAATATATGAAGACTTAGTCAAGAAACTTAACCTTGAGACAATACCACATCCAAAACGATATCCATTGGCTTGGATTTATAAGGATGCAAATTTACAGGTTTCAAAGAAGTGTAAATTGCGGTTTGCAATCACTGCAAATTTTGTTGACACAATTGAACTAGATGTGGTCCCGCTTGACATAACATGAATTGTGTTGGGGAGTCCTTAATTGTATGATAGGAAAGCAATCTTATATCGCAATGAGAAAAAGTATCATTTATTCAAATATGGCAAGGAGTTCATTGTTAGAGCACATCACAAGAAGACACATATTTGCTGGACAGGTAAAGAGGCTGGTAAATTCAAGTAAGAATTTTGTTCATCTAATGATTAAGCATAAAGCTGATGTTAATCATGAATCATTTGAGGGATGTGATCCTAAGTTGAAACTAGATTTATATGATGTGGTTAATGCACATCATGAGATGTTTCAGGAGCCAACATGATTGCCTCCAAAAAGAGAGATTCAACATGAGATTCAGTTGCAACAAGATTGTCCTCTTCCAAACATCGGTATGTATCACATGTCGATAATGGAGAATGCTGAAATAAAGAGGCAAATCAAAGAGATTTTGGACTGTTACACAAAAATTTGTCACTGTCCCTGCAATCCCCCTTCCCGCACATTGAAGGGCTTATTCCGTGACCTGTGAGAAGTGACATGACCTAAAACCACTTTCATGGCATCCCCCTAGACAAGGAAATTCATTCCCCTGAAGAAAATTCTTTGTGAAAAATCCTAAAAATAGCCTTTTTTTCCTTGGCGCGACTATCCAGTTAAGTACTCACGCCAATTGGGGAAATCCTCCAAAGAGGGCATGCCAGCTGGCGCACTGTCTTAGTGTTGTACCCGCGCCAGGCTTATTAAGGAGTGTTCTTTAAAAATAAATGGCAGAAGATTGATTCCAAAAAATTCCTGAACTGGTCTCTAAATCGAGTTGGGAGGTTTGGCTTCGAATCTCCATGTAGAGGAGGTGGTTTTCCACCTCTCATGGAAGCTTCCTTGAGGATAGGGCCAATCCCATGATTATAGGGATCCCAAATCCGCTTCCACCATCTATATAAGCTTGTCATTTTCCTTTTGCAAGCTAGCCTTCAAGAGCCCTTAATAGCCTAGAGAATGTTGAAAGAGCCTTGATAGTCCTCATAGAGACAAATCAGTAGCAAGGAGATTAATGTCAAGACAACCGAAGAGACAGGCTTGTCCCATCCCCGACGAGCTTTATCGAGACGTACTTTGCTGTCGACCCGCCGAAGGAAGATCTAGCGTGAGAGCGCAGGTTGTATCTTTCTTTGTATTGATTAATGATAAGCGACTTTGGTTATGTTTCCACTTGTATTGTTCATACTTTGTGATTATGGGTTGTATCTTCTTTGACTGATACATAATTGCATATATTGGGTTTTACGCTTGTATGTTCGTCGTGTTTCTTGTATGTGCAGGTGTTCGATCGTGTCAAGTGGGAGAATTGTGATCTACCAGAGCAAGGGATCGGGAGTGATATCTTCTCCGCGAACAATAGCGTTGGACTTGAGGTAGGCATTTCTCGCAATTTGGTCTATTGCAATTAGGAACTTGCGTCTTAGCGTGATACAATTGTTGCTAGACCCGATCTGGGCTAGTAGGGATCCCATCTGAGTTTGTTGTAGAGGTAAATCCCCTCTACAGATAGAGGCAATCCCTACTAGCCTAGATCGGGCCTAGAAACAATCATATCACGCTAAGACGCAAGTTCCTAATTGCAATAGACCAAATTATGAGAAAGGCCTACCTCAAGTCCAAAGCTGTTGTTCGCGGAGAAGATAGCACTCCTGATCGCTTGCTCTGGCAGATCACAATTCTCCCACTTGACGCGATTGAACACCTACACATACAAGAAACATGACGAACATACAAGCATAAAACCCAATATATGCAATTATGTAGCAGTCAGAGAAGATACAACCCATAATCACAAAGTATGAACAATACGAGTGGAACCATAACCAAAGTCGCTTATCATTAATCAATACAAAGAAAGATACAACCTACGCTCTGACACTGGATCTTCCTTCGACGGGTCGACAGTGGAGTACGTCTCGATAAAGCTCGTCGGCGATGGGACAAGCCTCTCTCTTCGGTTGTCTTGAAAATAATCTCCTTGCTACTGATTTGGCTCTATGAGGACTATCAAGGCTCTTTTAGCATTCTCTAGGCTATTGAGGGCTCTTGAAGGCTAGCTTGCAAAAGGAAAATGGCAAGCTTATATAGATGGTGGAAGGGGAGTTGGGATCCCTATAATCATGGGATTGGCCCTATCCTCAAGGAAGCTTCCATGAGAGGTGGAAAACTACCTCCTCTACATGGAGATTCGAAGCCAAAACTCCCAACTCGATTTAGAGACTAGTTCAGGAATTGGTTGGACTCAATATTCTGCCATTTAATTTTAAAAAACACACCTTAATAAGCCTGGCACGGGTACAACACTGAGACAATGCGCCAGCTGGCACGCCCTCTTTGGAGGATTTCCCCAATTGGTGTGAGTACTGAACTGGATAGTCGCGCCAAGGCAAAAAAGGCTATTTTTAGGAATTTTCACAAGGAATTGTCTTCAGGGGAATGAATGTCCTTGTCCAGGGGGATGCCATGAAAGTGGTTTCAGGTCATGTCACTGCTCATAGGTCACAGAATAAGCCCTTCAATGTGTGGAACGGGGGATTGCAGGGACAGTGACAAATTGCTGTGTAACAGATGCCCCCTAAAGTATGAAAGAGAGAGAGGGGTGAAATGATTTACGAGAACATGTCCAACTGAAAACACTGCTGTCGGAAAACCTGCACAGACAAGTATAACTGATATCTCAAATACATGATATATGTGGTATGGACGTAGCCATCCATAATAGAGTATACAATAATCAAGATCCAAGGCATGGACGCAGCCATCCAGTGAGGATTGATAAATAGACTCAGGTATGGTCGCAACCATCCAGTGAATGAGTCATGTAACCTAATCATAATAATCCACAAAATCGCAGCTTGGATTCTAACAGACAAAACCCAGGGTCTTGCGCTCCATCTCGATCCGAACAGAGCACAAGTTCAAGCATGTGAATATGTGAGCTGAAGTCGAACATGTGAGAACATTGTCTAATTACCAGCCAATGATGAAAGTTGTTAACAAACGTGAGAGGAACCACCAATAATGACAATGGACCTCAAGGTACTATAGGTACAATCCACGGCATGTGAATCAGGGAGCTGGCATCGAACACCCGTAGAATCACTCGATCGGAGGCCAATGATGAAAACCTCATGTTGAATGCGAAGAACTTGCCATTGAGGCATGCAGGCTCCAAGGTACCAGAAGGGAGTCTCTAGATCAGCTTCTCGGGTAATGAGCTGAAGTCGACAGGAAGTGACCTTGATCGAAGGTGGGCCATAATGTTTCCCACATCATCGACACGAGACAGAGGAACATAATGTTTTGTGAGTCAGGATCAGATGAGAATCAGAGGAGGGTTGAAACTTTGCAGAGGTCAACTTCTCTTGAACATATCAGTGGCATGAAAGTGGATTTGGAAGTATTTGACATCAAAAGATCAGAGGTCATGATGATGAGGCAAAGAGCAGATGAGAGGTCAAAAGGGATTACCCAAACCCACGGAGGCAAGCAGAAAACAAGATGAGATGTCCCCAACCAGACACGAATGCAGACAAGTGCCATGTTCAAGAGAGACATACTGCCGACACGACGATGATACTGGTTCCATTTTCCCCCACCATTTCTGGCGAGTACCCCAATTATTTTTGAAGACAAGCTTGAAGGGGATAGCATATGCTTTCAATATAAGTTCATCCTTCGGACGAATCCATCCTAGTACATTTAACGAGCCCTAGGAAGGAGAAACTTGAATATCGTCATTACGACTAAATCCGATGCCATCAGGGTTTAATGAGTCTGACAAAGGAAGAACTCGACATATTTTCATGTTTAGAGAGTTTGAAAAGACAACGGAAAAGTAAACTCCAATAGTCCCTTTTCGTAAATAGTTCCTCAGATGCGAAAAGGTAGAAAACTATGTCTGAGAAAACCTCCTAGTCGCGATAGGCTAGGGTATTCCTTTTTCATAAATAATCCATCCCAGCCTGAAAAAGGGGTAAATGTATACTGGGTGGATGTCGATTCGTAGCCACTTTAATGAGATCGAAACAACAAGGGGCTTGGCAATCTTTTCATATTTAGAGAGTCATAAAAGAGCTGAAAGATGACTCCAAAATGACTTTTTCGTGTTTTTAACGAGTCCGAAAAATTATAAAATACAACTCATATCATAGTCCAAGTCGCGTAAAACCCTGTCGCTGCACATAAAAGCAAGTGTGAAATCCATTTTTCGACAAAATATATTAAAATATTGAGAAAAATGACTTTCAAAACCTAATTTTGACTTCACAAGTTATAAATATGCCACAAATGGTAAAAACATATTTACTTTTACTTTTTACCTCATTTGGAGAGCAACAGTGAGGTTTGGGTATTCGAACTTGTGACAGTGATTGTGATCAATCCAATACATCATCCGGGTTCTCGTTCGTTACAGGTAAGAGGCGCTCCCTTAAGCTCTGTTTTGATCCATTTTTTGTAGGTTTCTATTGTGCAGTAGATCTCTGGGGGGAACCTTTTGAAATTTAGGGCTTGGCCAATTGGCGCGACTGTTAGCAAAACAGTCGCGCCAATGGCGCAACACGATTTTCTGCTTTAATTTTCCAAAATGTGAGCCACTAAATTCATTTTTTAAGTGTAACAGAGATCTAATAAGGCATTTTTGACCATGTTGGTGCAAATATCCAAGCACAATGGTGATTGAATGGAAGGAGAGGGAACATTGAGAAGAGGATGAAATGACCATGCAAAATGAAGCTTGCATGAACGCACTCCGGAACTGTGGTCTCAAGAAATTTTTCCTCACGCCATGCTTATGAGCTCAACCTGAGCTATTACAGTACTTGGTTAGCATATGGGATGAGAACAAGGAAGTGTTTAAACTCTGGGACCAAGTGTAAGAACTTGAAGTTTCCGATGTCTATTTCATAACCGAACTGTCGCGCAGAGGCCCAGTGCCAATCATGACGGGCAACAGACCTTCTGGGAGAAAATGGATATGGTAATGGTAAGAGTGTGCCCAAGGGCACAAATAGGATCAGGTACTGGGAAAGTAGACATCCACACTGTCCGCGATCTAGCACTTCGAGTAGTGCTTCATACCATTATGCGGGCTTCAAGATAGTAGGCCCCGCATAAGGCAACAAAAGCGCAACTCCTACTAGCTTCCGAATTCATGAATCCTACATTGTTCGAATGGGCCACTGCTGTGACAAAAAACATCAAACGACAACTGACAAAGTACAAGAAAGCCAGACTAAAATAGTTTGGGTATGGTTCCATTTTGGTGTCGTTTATTCTGGAACGATTACCAATTTTCTAGGGCCAAGGGGTGATAATCTCCGAGCCAACATTGAGGGAGCCGAGGATGGCTCGATTGGTAGCACTTATGCCTAGGTCAGGAGGCAGCCAACAGATGTCCTGGAGGCCCGAGTTTTTTGTATGGTTACGACGTCAGCTGATTGTGGTTGAGGATTGGCCCTATGCAGGAACTGACTTCACGCGAGACCCAGATCTCCCACTTCCGGAGGGGGACGATTGGGACGAGGAGCTGGGTATGAATCTTTTTGATTTTTTAATGTTTTTATGTGTTTTTTTTTTTTGATACATGTCTATTCTAACAACAGTTTTATGTGTATGCAGATGTTGGCCCAGCAAGGCCCGTGGGCATGTTGCCCATTGCACGGAGGACCCCTCTCATGCATGACCCTCAAGCTGAGGGTGGTGAAGGGAGCGAGATGATCCAGAACCTGGAGGGCATTTCCTGGGGAATCTTGGACTATGAACGGCTGGCAGATGTCCCATTGGCTTACTAGCGACACACTGTGGGGGTGCCTAGTCGCCTTCACCGACTGCTGAGGCGATTGGTGCGCGCGGTGGCATGTTACCACAAGCACCATGATGATTATTCATTTAGGGATTTTTATATGCATATTTTTGAGAGACATGTTGTCTTCGGCTATTATTAGACATACATGTATATTTTTGATTTTATGTGATGTACACAAACTGCAAACTATTCAACATATATATCTATATATCTATTTCTGGATGGATATTTTTACATGTGATGATGTTTTTTATATGCCATGCAAATGTCTAATACAATGTTATCTAATGTATCAGTTGCATAACAAATGACCCAATGAAAAAGTTCACCAAATGTATCTAATCACACATTTTATTTTTATGCAAGCTTAAAAGCACACATGCAAACTATGCTTGAAAATGATTTTTATTTTTATGCAAGCTTAAAACACAAACTATGTTTGAAATGGAGGAAAATGGGCATGCCCCCAGCATGGTGTCTCAATTCGAGGTACATTCCCACCAAGCTTCAATCCATAGGAAATGGAGTGAAGGTTCAAAACACAAGAGATTTGATCTAAATCTAACAAAACTCGAATTGAACGGGCTCATGTTTCATTATTTTAACGAGGTTGACACACTTAAAAGAACTGTCCTCGTAGCGGCCTGTTTCATTGTTTTAGGAGCTTGGCACAAGAAGAGGAACTGTGCTCTGACGAGCTCAATGGAGGAGGCTCAGGAGGGGGATAACCAAATACATCACGCTCTAGATAATCAGACATTACCCCCAGGCCGGGCATAAAGGAGGAACGATTATGTCCATCGCTCCAAGGCAGCTCGTCAAGAGACATTGTTTCAACAATGGCTTCTTCAGAAGGGAAAATTTCTTTTAGAGGATCAGACGAGTCGGTCTCGCTGAGCCAGGGGGATTGAGAATAGATATCTAAAGCCATGCTCGAAGGAGTATGTTGAGGAGGAGGAGAATTAGATGCGGTGACAATTTCACAGTAATTAATCTCTACTGGAGTTAAGGGCATCGATTCTCCAAAATCAATCACCTGTTCAGGCGAAGGGATGATCCATGGGTCATCGGACCTAGAGATCATATTAAATTGAACAGTGTGTGGTGTTGGCGCAGGAAAAATACCCATGAGGACGGGGTCCTTGAAGAGACCGGGTCCTACACTGTCAGGGGGATTGGGGATCTGATCCACGTAAGGAACGTTTTTCTCAGAGGATGAGGTGAAGAAAGGCAACTGATCCACAGTAACTATTTTTCCCTCATGAGGGAAGTTGAGAAGCTGGAAGAGGGTGGACAACATGCATAGCATGGCGTGAGTCCAACTGTGGCCGAGAAGAAGATTGTAGTTAAGCTTGGCATCAACCACTTCTACTTCTACGTTGACTGTCTTCCCTTGTAACGTAATCGGAAAACTCTCGAGAACACCCAGGGGTTTTGATTCCCGACCATCGAATGCCTCTAAGGCATTGGGAGATGATGAAAGAGCCGGAGAGCCAATGGCCTTCCAGCAAGCGGATGACATGACACAGGTGGAAGCACCTTCGTCCACAACGGCCCTATGGATGTTGAGGCCGTTGATCTCAACTTGTATAACAAGAGAAATTTGATGTGGAAGTCGGGGGGAAAAATTTTCTAGGTCAAAGGTGAGAAGATTAGAATCAGTGGGATCGATTCCACCGATCGCAGACAACGGAGCTTTCTAATGCTGAGAGATCATGGCAGAAGGTGCTTGTGCCAAATCTTCAACAATACTATAATGCTGAGCGACACGGGAATTTGGGTTGTAGGAAGATCTTCGCAGAACACCTTTAGAAGGTGGCCTCACAACAGGTTCAGCGCCGGGCTTCTCAATTTCCAAAGGACCAGAGACAGGTGGGGGAGGTGGGCCATCCACGACTTCCTTCCCAGCTACCTGGCGTGATCTGGCATAATCCTTCGAATGCGTAGCAATTGAGACAGGTGCAACACCATTCATCATAAGGACCTGGGACCCAAATGGTGCAGATGGTGAAGGCTGCTCAACCATCTGGGTCTGCTGAGATGGGAATGGTTCTTTGAGAACTGCTGGAGTCCCTTTGGAGCCTTTGAGAAGTTGAATAATTTCAGATCGTTAGGGACAATCTTTGGTGTAATGGTCTCCTTCAAAGATAAGGTAGGGTTACTTCGGTTTACGTTGGGAACCATCATCAGTACGAGGTTTAGAAGACTCTGGTTTTGGGGCGTCGGGTTTTGATTTTCCTTTTCCCTTCTTCTTTCCTTTGGAGGCCTTTTCCGTAGGATTAGCCTGAATGGCGTTGACTTCTGCAGTTTTGACAGAATTTGAAGGGGCGGGTAGAGCAGGATTATTGTAAGAATTGGACTTCTGCTTCCCATTCAAGGATTTCCAAGAATTTTGAGAAACAGAACCAATAACACCATCCACCGCTGGGGTAGGTGGTGCTTTAGAGGTTCCCAGTTGTGGAGCATCAGTCAAAATATCTTAAAGCATGCCAGACTGAGAGTACACCAGATCCAAGTACTGGGTATGCACGATGGCTTGTTCTTCAGTCACACATGCCCCCATAGAAATATCTTGAGCGATTTTGTTAACGAAGGAGGTGGTGAACCAATGAGTTAGTAGCTAATCAGGTATATCAAACTTGATTAGTCTATGACGACGTCGCCACTCATGAATATGATCGGATATGTGGGTGGCTTTATCTTGCTTCAAAGAAGTCAGGAGATGTATCTCGGCTTCATAGCAAACCGGTAACTGGAAGTGAGTCAGAAAAGCCATAGCTAACTTATTGAAGTCTTGAAAGATGCCACGGGGTAACTCTATATACCACTTAACGGCAGCACCGGTAAGAGTGTGCTGGAAGAGACGTAGACGAATTGAATCATCCACCCAAGAATTAGATGAACACCACAGATGGTAGGTCATTACATGAGCTTGGGGGTCCTCTCCAGCTTTACCTTCAAACTTAGGACAGTCGCCGGGTACCTTGGTCAGAACCGGAGGCCAATAAGGATTGTGAAGAATTGGATCATTGGTTAATTTAGAAACGTTCGGTAACTCCAAGGTAGCCAAGAACGGAAATTGCGGATTAAAAGGCATGCTAGGCCCTCGATAAGGACCTGTACCTGTACTCCATGCTGGTTGAGCATAACCTTTCCCCCATGGGTTCTGTCCCGGAGGATTCTGACCATAGGGGGTATAGGGCATATAACCAGTTTGATATGGCTGCTGGTAACCAGTGTACGGGGGTTGATAACCAGAGTAGGGACCTTGATTATATGTCGGCCCTGTTTGAGCAGTTTGTGGATTTGGCTGCTGAGTATAGGTGTAGCTGAGTTTTTGAGGATAATAATGGGAACCTTGGGGCGGGTTATAAGTCGGTCGAGATTGACCTTGAGGATAGTAACTGCCTTGGGGTTGAGCGGGCTATTGATAGGTGGGACCCTATTGAGCCTGATAATTAGGGCGCACCGGTTGATTCGGTTGCGGCATTGAGTAAATCAACTGTTGAGCAGGGTTTACAGGATGTGCAGGCTGGCTTGGTTGGATAGGTTGACCTGGCTGAACGGGCTGCCCTGGCTGAACAGGTTGACCCAGGTAAACAGGTTGCACAGGTTGTACAGGTTGACCTGGCTGATGTGGGACACTAGGTTGTGCCAGATGGGCCAGTTGGCCTGGTGGTGGAATGGGGCCAGGTTGTGCCGGATGGGCCAGTTGGCCTGGTGGTGGAATGGGGCCAGGTTGTGCCTGATAACCGGTTTGACCTGGAATAGGACCATAAGAGGGTCCCGGCTATGCAACTTTTGAACCAATAGGATACTGAGGTTGCATAGGTTGTGAAGGTTGGACCTGCCCCCCAGGACCATACAACGGCCCCGGTTGGTACCCCGATTGACCTGTGGGTCCTTGAGGTTGCCCTGGTTGGACCATAGGGTGAGGCTGGATAGGTTGACCTGAAGGGTTGTAGGACTGTCCTTGTGGATCACATAACAACCCCTACGGGCCCGAAGGTTGGCCTTGGAAGGGTTTCCCTTGTGGGTCATAAAGATAACTAGGCTGTCTCGAAGGTTGGCCCTGGAAGGGTTGCCCTTGCGGGTTGTAGGGTTGCCCAGCCTGGTTAGATGGAAAACCTTGACCATGAAGATAGGCCTCTGGAGCGGGTAAACATAAAGGGTTTCCCTGCTCATCGTATTGGTATGGAAAAATGTAAACAGGGGTACCATCTTGTGCATAATGCGAAAAATACGGACGGTTGGGATCTTGGGAGGATTGACCGACCTCAGGGTTCAATTGCTGTAGGGACAATCGATACTCCTCAGGAGAAATGTTCTCCGGCATAGTAGATGCTATATAGATGTCTTCGGGAAGCGACGTGGTCCTTACGGACTGAGTGGTAACAGCGGGTGTAGACGCGGCCACACAGACAGTGGGCCTGACAGGTACTGAAGTGACCTGAGGGGATGACATGATGGGTGTCCATGGAGACATCCCCAATGAAGGAATAACCAGCCTCTGTAGAAGGAGTTGATATCCCCATAGAGGCAACGACGATCATAATCTGACTCAAAGATCTATATCTCGCTGGAAGCGAGAGACCAGGTGAAGACAAGACAGATAACTCAGGGTTGTCTTCTAGGAAAAACTGGTAATCTTCACCAGACGTGGGGATTTACTCACTAGGAGAATGGCTGGATGAGCCCATATCTAAACCTGCTGCTAGATCTACTAGAAGACGGCGAGGACTAGGAGGAATAATAGAAGCTATAAAGGGCGAACCCGATGTAAGAGGAGGGAAATGTTACCCTACTCCAAATCCAGACCAAGCGTTGGATAAGGGCCAATTGAACTCAAATGTTCGTCCAAAGGGAAGCTTAGATAGAACCAGTCCCCCATCGGGAAACTCGGAAATGATGGGTTGCTGAGGTTCAGCAGAGGATTGTGATACCTCTGATGAATTGTCTGTATATGGACTACCAGTAGACGAAACTGAGGGTTCCGCCACTGTGACAATAACGATAAGAGGAAAAGATCAAAAAAACACACGGGCTGAAAAATCAAGGCACACAATCAAACGGCCAACAAGCAAATTCTAACAGGGTGTGTGATTGCGGGTGATTTATTTTACCAAATTGAAACTTAGAAACTTCACCGTTTCATGTTTTAAGAGTCGAGAAATGGATGAAAGGTGACTCTATCTCTTTCAGTTTTGAAGCAAGCGTGAAAGGACAAGCACTTGGATATCTTTTCAAATTTAAGGAGTCAGATAAGATCAAAATGACTGCTCAGGAATCCTAGGCAAAGGGTGTACCAAATAACTGTGAACTGCAATATACACCTTGGTTTCAAAATGAAAGAGAAATCAACCAAGGACTTAACGTACGTGCAGGAAATCTCCTCGAATGCTGTGTCCGGTGTATCATGGGTATAGGGCGGCAGACTCGGCTTCCTATGGATAAAGGAAAGAAACCTAGTGGGGTCTCCCTTTATATACACGATGGTACGGGGAGCACAAGTCCATACTAGCGTTGTCTAAAGCCAAGAGGCGAACAATAGCTACTAGGTTTAACGACGCCAGAACATGTCTCTAACCTAGACCTCTAAATGTTTCGGTAATGTTTCAATGCTGCCTTAGTGTAAATTGAATAAATTTTAATGTTAATCTTCAATTATGTTTCAATTTTCAGGCCCTAGCAAGTGTAATGTCTCAAAATCTCCTAAATGCACACTATATGCCATAGTACATCATTTCATTCGACGAAAGCTAATTACAGGAGAGTTAAGAGCTTTTCATACAATAACAAAATGACCAGAAAATAATCACTAATATCTCTAATGCAAGCCAATGAAAACTAAAAAGATTTTTCTTTTAGAGTTATAAATCACTAATAACACAGAAAAGATTCGATTTTCATTAACTAATCAAGAGAAAATGAGTTTTTTTTGTATTTTCAGTGTTTAAGAGCAGAGCGCACTAAACAAAATGAAAACTAATGAAATGAACAATTTGAGAAGGGATAGCAAAGGAGTGAAAACAAGCAAGTTTCACTAAATGCAAACACATAGTCAGACCTCAAATTGACAAAACAATCCCTCAAAACCAAAAGAATCCCAAAGACTCAAATGAACCATGTAATCTAGGCCCAACACGAGACAAGGCGGAATTCGAATGAGGAAGAAATCAATCACTCAAATAACGCAACAAAATGATAGACAACCACCAAACGAATGCAGAGAAGCAATCACAAAGTTGACTGAACAGATAGAAACCAAAAATTCCTACGGGAGGCTCGACACACTATCGAACCTAGATGCCCTAGGGCTAGAATGTAAAATCTATAGAAGAGGCAAACAACCAAAGGATGAAGGCTACAGTCAGTCAAATATGGCTCCAGAACACTCAGGTTGACATAAAAATGAAACCAAAATCACAAATCAAGCTCAGAAAGCTCAAGCCCAAGCAAACCCTAGCACCTTACAGAATTGGCGCGACTGTTAGGCTACAATTAGTGCTAGAACAACATTGGCGCAGGTAATACACTGGAAACGTGCACCAATTGGCATGTCTGTGAGGCTAATAAGCGCGCCAGTCGAGTTTACTATGTAAAAATAAAAAAGAGCAATCCAAGAAACATAGTAGTGATGGCAAATCTAAACAAAAGTTTAGCACACGAAAAGAGCCAGCCAAAAGAGTTGATCAAGCAAGCAAAGTCAAGAATCGACTGAAAAGACAAGACAATACTCCAAATCAACGGCTCCCCAGTGGAGTCACCAATTTGTTGTAGAGGTAAATCCCCTCTGCGGATAGAGGCGATCCCTACTAGCCTAGATCGGGTCTAGAAAAAATCGTATCACGCTAAGATGCAAGTTCCTAATTGCAATAGACTAAATTGCGAGAAAGGCCTACCTCAAGTCCAACGCTGTTGTTTGCGGAAAAGATAGCGCTCCCGATCCCTTGCTCTAGCAGATCACAATTCTCCTACTTGACGCGATCGAACACCTGCACATACAAGAAACACGACGAACATACAAGCATAAAACCCAATATATGCAATTATGTATGAGTCAGAGAAGATACAACCCATAATCACAAAGTATGAACAATATGAGTGGAACCATAACCAAAGTCGCTTACCATTAATCAATACAAAGAAAGATACAACCTACGCTCTGACACTGGATCTTCTTTCGGTAGGTCGACAGTGGAGTACGTCTTGATAAAGCTCGTCAGGGATGGGACAAGCCTCTCTCTTCGGTTTTCTTGACAATAATCTCCTTGCTATTGATTTGGCTCTATGAGGACTATCAGGGCTCTTTTAGCATTCTCTAGGCTATTGAGGGCTCTTGAAGGCTAGCTTGCAAAAGGAAAATGGCAAGCTTATATAGATAGTGGAAGGGGAGTTGGGATCCCTATAATCATGGGATTGGCCCTATCCTCAAGGAAGCTTCCATGAGAGGTGGAAAACCACCTCCTCTACATGGAGATCCGAAGCCAAACCTCCCAACTCGATTTAGAGATCAGTTTAGGAATTGGTTGGAGTCAATATTCCGCCATTTATTTTTAAAAAACACTCCTTAGTAAGCCTGGCGTGGGTACAACACTGAGATAGTGCGCCAGCTGGCGCGCCCTCTTTGGAGGATTTCCCCAATTGGTGCGAGTACTGAACTGGATAGTCGCGCCAAGGCAAAAAAGGCTATTTTTAGGATTTTTCACAAGGAATTGTCTTCAGGGGAATGAATGTCCTTGTCTAGGGGGATGCCATGAAAGTGGTTTCAGGTCATGTCACTGCTCACAGGTCATGGAATAAGCCCTTCAATGTGCGGGACAGGGGATTGCAAGGACGGTGACAAATTACTGTGTAGCATGGACAAAGGAATCATAAGGCCAAGCACCTCGCCATGCGGTTCACCCATAGTCTTGATACCAAAGAAAGATGGGACATGGCACATGTGTGTAGACTTCTGAGCTTTGAACAAGATTATGGTAAAGAATCATTAACCTCTCCCAAGAATAGATGATTTGCTTGATCAGCTGAAAGAAGAATTTTTTTTCACTAAGTTAGATTTACGAAGTGGATATCATCAAGTAAGAATTGAAGAAAGTGATATATGGAAAATTGCATTCAAAACCAAATGAGGACTCTTTTAGTGGTTAGTTATCCCATCTGGTTTGTGTAATGCACTAGAAACTTTCATGTGTGTTATGGATAGTGTTTTGCATCCATTCCTTGATGACTTTGTGATTGTTTACTTAGATGACATATTGATTTTCAGCAAAACAAGAGAAGAACATGTCTTGCATGTGAATAGAGTGCTTGATATTTTGAAGAAAGAGAAATTGTTTCTTAAGATGTCAAAGTGTGAGTTTGGAAATACTTCTTTGGTTTATTTGGGACACATTGTAGGAGGGGGAGAGTTGAGAATTGATCCTTCTAAAATGTAAGCCATTGCGAATTGGCCCACACCCAAAACAATAACCAAGGTAAGAAGTTTCTTAGGTGCAACTCAGTATTGGAGAAAGTTTATTGCTAACTTTTCTTCCATTGCAGCTCCTATGCATGCAGTGACAAGTGTGAAGAAAGGATTCCAATAGGGAGGCAAAAAACAACAAGTTTTCAAAGCTTTGAAAGACAAGATGAGTTCAGCTCTAGTCCTTGCATTACCAAATCTGAGACAACCATTCGATATTCAAACCGATGCTAGTGATTATGCCATGGGCACAACACTTTTGCAACATGGTAAGCCTATCGCTTTTCATTATGAAACATTCAGTGGTGCTGTGAAAAATTATCCTACATATGACAAAGAGGTATATGCATTGGTAAAAATTTTCAATAAGTGGAAACACTACTTGATGGGTAAAGAGACTATTGTGCATACCGATCACCAACCGTTACAGTACTTGCAGTCACAAACAAAATTGCAACAATCAAGACATTTCAGGTGGATGGGATTTATTCAACAGTTTCACTTGGTTATAAGGTACAAGAAAGGTATTTTCAGTAAAGTTGTTGATATTCTTTCAAGACCAATCATTAGTGCATCTACTTTACTCAAAAATTATTCTATTGTACATGAGAGTTACATAGAACAATATGCACATGATGTTGATTTTCAAGATGGGTATGCTAGTTTGAGTGATGGGAATCAAGTTGAAGAAAAATATTATCACATGCATAACAATTTGTTGTTTCATTTGGGTAAGCTATGTATACGACAAGGAGAGAGGCTAAGTTTCATGAGAGAAGATCATTCATCTCTTATTGTTGGACACTTTGGGGTAAGCAAAAAAATGGTGCATCTACAAAGGTATTGCTATTGGCCTCACACAGTGGATAGTGTGTAGCGTTTTATAAGAGGTTGTTCTATGTGTTCAACAAGTAAGCCTAGTAATAGGAATCTTGGGTTGTACATGCCACTACCGGTACCATCAAGGCCATGGGAGAGTGTCTCCATGGACTTTGTTGGAGGTTTACCTATGTCAAGAAAACAACATGATTATATTTATGTAGTTGTGGATAGATTCAGTAACATGTGTATACTTATGACATGTAAGAAAACTATTGCTGCTGAACTTTATTTTCAACATGTATGGGTTCATTTTGGATTTCCAACTTCTATTGTTAGTGACAGGGATTCCAGGTTCATTGGGAATTTTTGTTCCAAACTATGGACTATGATGGACACAAAGTTGAAAAAGAGTACTACTTTTCATCCACAAATCGATGGATAAACCAAGGTGGTGAACAAAACCGTTGTGCATCTATTGAGAGGATATTGCAACAAACATCCCAAGTTGTGGGATGAACAACTGCATTACATTCAACACACTTACAACCGGGCAAAGCACTCTTCAAATCAAACATCATCTTTTGAAGTATGATTTGGGTATTTTCTAAAATCGCCATTAGACTTCATCTTTGGGAAGGATGTTGCAATAGATGGCCATAGTGATATTGACAAGGCTCGAAATTTCATTAATAAAATTCATATTATACATCAAAATGTTCAAGAATAGCTTGAGAAAAGTCAAAACAAATACAAAGAGAGGCATGACAAACATAGAGTTGATCACAAGTTTCAAGAGGGAGATGAGGTATGGTTGCACATTAGAAAAGAAAGAATGCAAGGGGAAGGTAAAAAGCTCAAACCCATTTTCTATGGTCCATTCAAGATCATAAAGAAAGTTGGTAATAATGCATTTCAACGTGACTTGCCTTCATATATGCAAATGTATTCAGCTGTTAATGTTGAAAGCTTACGTTTTTATGAGCCACCTTTGATCGATGATCAATGAAGTGATGTTCAACTACCTTCTATTGAATATTTCTTGCCAGAATTTCTAGATGAGCTCAAAGAAGATACAATTATTGAAGTGAGGACAAGAGCATCCAAGAGGGGAAGTCTTGACTACCTTCGAGTTGGGCTCAAAGGCACTAAGACAAGCAAGGAAAAGTGGATGGAGGTTGGAAAGGTGAGGGAGTTGTACCCTCATCTACTGAACAAGTAATCAAGTCTTTTGGGGTCCAAAATCTTCCCAATGGGGAGGATTGATAAGGAGTTCATAAATTTTGCTCAAAATTCAAAGTTACAATATTGGGTTGAAAAGAAGATGGTTGCGTAGATCTCGTCTTCTTGATTTCGGTGCCATGAACGGTTCGAAAAACCGATGTCATATGAGGGAGATATTGCGTTCTGATCGAAATCCCAAATAGGTAAAATTTGTGACAGGGTTGACTGGGATGCCTAGTCAACAAGGTGTATTGCACAGTCAGCAAAAGGAATATTTTGAAGAATATTCCTTCCTCAGAGCCAACCGTAGGTTGACAAGTGGCGTGATATTATTGGCTAAATGGTTGTACATTTTGGTTGAAGGGCCAATCAGGGGGTGACACATGGCCAACCCCTGAGGCTGCCACGTGTCCCCCAAATGTCATATTAAATTTTTTGGAAGGTCTGTAGGGTTCGACCCCATGACCTTTGGCAGAGAAAGCACCCGCCACACCACCCGCGCTATGCATTAGAAATTAACCTTTATAGTTCATGGGTTTAATTTAAAGTTTATTGCAATTACATTTGGGGGTGGGGACCGCCGGTAGTCCCAACTCACTAGCGGTCGCACAATAGTGTTCACATGTAAACGTAACAACAAACTTCACAACCGATGGCTTAACCGACAATCTCTGCAACCATTTCTGATATTTTATGTCACTTGCAACATTTGTTGTTAAAAACTCGAAACAATTATATAATGGTTAGCCTAACTCATGACTTAGACTGGAGTTCCGACCAACCAACCCATAATTACATGCCTTAGTTCCACTGACCATTATGGTCAGGCCAAGGTTTGGGGTGCACATGTGGCCACCGCTAACCATAAAATTTATTGTAATAGTTATTTATGGCTGGATTTATGGACCGCGCCTATTTTTGGGTGGAGTTGGCTAAATTAACTCTAGTTAAGTGCAGTTTTTCTAGGTGTAACTGGAAAAATGAGTAGGAGACTCAATTTTCACTCATTCAGAGTGAATTAAGAGTCATTTTTGAGTAATTGGAGCATTATGGAGCCATTGTTGCAAAGAAAATGGCCATTAGAGGCTTGCAACTACATGTAATAGAAAAATTGTGAGCATAATGAAAGATGGACATGCCATTAGGAGCTGGACCAGCAGATGTAGCCCAGGAGGGGTGAACTGCTTCATCATTCCTACTGTGTAATTTATATGTGGTGACTTATTTCTCTATTTTACACTGCTATTCAGTGTTATTTGTTCTTATTTCATGCTTCTAATTCACTAAAATCATCTACAATTCATGGTTAAAATCCTCAATCCTTAAGCAAACTAATGAGACAAGTATGCACATGTTTTATAACTAAAAAGACACTTAGCACAAGAAAACTAATACAGTCCTTTCAGATCACGAGATGAGCCTTTGATTTCTCATTCCATCGTCACCATCTATTTTTCCGATCATACACTTTCACTTTGTTTTTTTACCCTTTGCTGAGGACCATTCTGATGAGTGGACTTATTAGCCAAACTCTTAACCTTTATGTGTTTTTGAGAAGTTCCACCATGAATAGAACCAGTCGCTACCCTTTATACCACTCATTCCTCTAGGAGGAGTCGTCTTTAAACTCTTTTTAGACTCCCAAAATATGAAAATATTGTTGAGCACTTGTCCTTTCGAGCTCATAAAAGTAAATGGAAAGACGTCTAATCAGTATAAGTTTAACCCTTTTCCGCACTAAGATAGACTAGTTATGAAAAAGGAATACCTTTGTAAAACATGACTAAGAGGTTCTCTTGTATATTGTTTTCTACCTTTTTAGGCTTGAGAGACTATTTATGAAAAGGAACATCTAGAGTTTTATTTTCCGCCTCTTTTTCAAACTCCCTAAACATGAAAAATATGTCGAGTTACCCCTTTGTTGGACTCCTAAAACTTAAATGATGAAGGACTTGTCACCATGACACGATCAGGATACTCCTTATTAGGGATCGTTAAACTTAATAGGATGGATTCATTCGAAGGGTGAAATTATATGCTAATCATATGGTATCCTCTTCAAGCTTGTGATAAAAAATAAAGAGGTACTCCATAGAAATAGTGGGGGAAAATGGAAGGAAAAACATATTTTGTATTTCGCCTGAAAGGCAGTATGTCGCTCTTGAACATGAAACTTACCTGTCTCGTGTTGGGTTTGGGATATCCTCAATTTGTCACTTTCACCCCTGGGTTTGGGAAAACCATTTGCCTCTCATTCGATCATATCATATTTTCATCATGACCTATGATCCCATTTTTAGTTAAATGCTGCCAAATTTTGGAGTTGTGTCACCAATAAGTTCAAGGGAAGTTCCATCTGCAAATTCAAACCACTAATACCTTGTATGAAATTCTTTGCATCAATCCTAAATCAATATTATCAACTCTTCAAATCCTATGTTTCATGTCGATGATGTGGGAAACATTATTCCCCTCCTTCGATGGATCACTTCTTGTCGACTCCAGCTCATTATCCAGGAAGATGATCTAGAAACCCCCTTTCAGTACCTTGGATCTTGCATTCCTCAATGGTAGGTTATTTGCATTCGATGACCTTTGATCGAATGATTATGCAAGTGCTCGACTTCAACTTTATTATTCACACTCATGGATTCTAGTGTTGTACCTTGAGAGCCATCATCATCATTGGTGGTTTCTATCGTGCATGTTAAAACCTTACATCATTGATAGGTCATCAGGTGGTTTCTACCATGTTCAACCTCAACACATCTATTCACATGGTCAGACTCATACTTTGGTTGGATCGAGACAGAGGTGAAGATCCTAGGTTTCATTTGATAAATACAGGTTGCGTGGAGTTAGTCATGATTGTACACATGATCCTTTCTAGTCAGATGGCTGCACCCATGTCATGGATTGATGTATTCATATATTCATGATCCTTCTAAGTCAGATGGATGCATCCATGTCATGGATCCATGTATTGTTATATGCCTACTCAAAGATGTATTGATATATTCCAACTCAAAGATGTATTGTTTTATGCTTATGTTTGGATTACAGGTCTCCTGACAATGGTTCTCTTAAGTCCTTGCCTTTACTTGTAAATAACTTCATCCGTCACTTCCCGTTATGAATTCATGATTTAGGGGGCATCTGTTATACAATATTTTGTCACACTCAACTTTGTGTCTTCATGCCAGCAGTTTCTCAAAATATGTTCTCCATCAAACATGCCTAGAACATCCTTGAAGAAGTGAAAGAATACTTGATTTAAAAATATCTAGAAAGCTTGTAAAAAACCCTATTTTACAAGCCTTGCACGCTCTGCACCACTATTTACCCGCACTTGTCACCTTTTGCAAAACATGTGTCTAGTGCTGGTAGCGTGACCTTTGTCAGAAAAATCCGTGTTGGTCCTCTTCATTTATTCTTCCCAAAAATGGAGGAGAAGATTCCCGTACTAGAAGCCTCAAGAACATCAACGTGGTTTAAGGTTGTTGATGATAGGAGTGAGACCTCCCTTTCATGGCCATGGATCCTATTTCCATGGATATTTCCCTTAAGATGTGGAACTGCTCCCACATTTTATAGATCCTCAACTCCCTCTCCTTCCCTATAAATGAAACCCCTACCATCCATTAATGGTTGGTTTCTATCCTATGAGCTGAAGCATGCACAATTGCTGCCCATTTGTGAAGGAGGAAGTTGTTTTGAAGATTTGAGGCTAGGAATTGGAGTCTCACCTGAAGGAGGCGTCCACCATCAGGGCTTATGGTTGTATTTCTCCCTCTATCATTCTATTAATAATATGATGTGGAAGCAATCCTTCCTATTGAGTGTGAAATGTTGTCTCTGAAACCTGTTGTCGAGCTCCTCCCTGCCACTTCTGTAGAAGAAGAGCAACTCTTACATCTGACACACTTAGATGAAACTTGACGCAATGCTACAATGGATAATGAGGCCCATAAGAAATACATTAAGGAACAATATGACAAGAATGTCAAGCCTCGTGTATTATCAGAAGGTGACCTTGGTGTATGATCAAGAGTCTGATAAATTAGGATCAGGGAAGCTCAAGCCAATGTGGCTAGGTCCATTCATTGCTAAATGTGTTCTTGCTAAATGGGCCCACGAGATTGTTGATTTTGATAGAGTTTCATTGGTGCAACCCAAAAATTGGTTGTACCTTAAAAAATACTATGATTAAGTCATTTTTTCATAGTTCATTATGTACATGTTGTATATAGGTGTGTTGAGTTTTTTTGTAGTGTGTCCCCTTCACAGTTTCCTACGATTTCTATTAATCTTGTTTACATTTGGTTTGTAGATATCAACATCTCTTCAATCATATGTTCGTTATGTTGATGGCGCTAGTCATAGTACTCAGAACCATTCTTCTACAACATGAGATATATATTATTTGAACAACGAGTTAATGAGTTTACAAGGGATTTTTATTGGTCGCTTTACAAGTAATATCCCTGATTATAGCGCAGTGGCCGAGCTCATTTCTGATGTTATTTCTCATCGTATCCATCGTATAGTTATTAGAATTGACTAACAACTTGTAGTACTATAGTTGACTAAGGTTTATTCAGTTAGAATTCTAACTATGCTTCATATGTTCTTAAGGGGTTGCCTTCTAGAAAGACACTAGATTATATCCAATATCAAAACATTTATAGAAATCTAAACACATTGGCAGATGCATTAGAAAACCATGTTTTAGATAGAAATTTGTGACATATATAAATTACTTAAATTCACATGACATACATTGAGCGAGATAACATAATGCATAAGAAACACCGATAGAATCACAACTTGAAGTACCACAGTTGAATAATGTTTATTCAGTTAGAAGTCTAACTATGCTTCCTATGTTCTTAAGGGTTTTCCTTCTGGAAATACACTTTGATTATATCCAATATCAAAACATTTTTATAAGTTTAAACACATTGGCACATGCATTATCAAACCACATTTTAGATAGAAATTTGCGACATATGTAAATTAGATTCAATTCGCATCACATACATTGAATGAGATAGCATAATGCATAAGAAACACTGATAGATAGATAGATATGTGTGTGTGTGTGTATATATATATATATATATATATATATATATAAATTAAATTAAATTCACATCACATACATTGAATGAGATAGCATAATGCATAAGAAACACTGATAGATAGATAGATGTGTGTGTGTGTGTATATATATATATATATATATAAAGTTTGGTTTTACAAAAAATTGTATCTAAGACCATATGGTCACATGGCCTACCATATAAAAAATATACATGTAGTCAAAATATGGCTATATATATAGCCTCTTAGTAGACTAATCATGATGCTCATGATAGAAAGAAACTGTGTGAGCCATATTGCATAGTAGCCAAATGATGCGGCCAATCACGCCAATAGTATGGCGCTGCAATATCATAGGGATTTGGTTGACCCTAGTCTTGACTATGCCCTGGGTCTACCCCTCCATGTGACGCTTGACCTCTGCAAGAGTCTTGGCCACATTGAGATCCTGCAATACCTCTCTTCCCCCTGCAAAAACTTGTAGTCCTACTAGTGCCTATTGTGGGTCTCCTCTACATTGAAGATAGGAGTAACTTGTTAGTGTTTGTCAGTCTTGCCAGTCACCAGTGATCAAATGTGCTCTTACAAGGTTTTTGATAGGGTCCTACTGCAAATTTGTCAATTTTTTGGTCATTGAAATAACTCATTGTGCTGAGTCATCATTGAAATTTCTTCATCACCATCTCAGTCACATCACCATGGTCATCATTCAACTCATTTCATGTAGTGTCATTATTAGGTCTTAGGGTCAAAATCATAAAAATAGGTCATTTCACCATCAAATTCAACATTGAAGGAGTAGTAATAGTGAAAAATATTAAATAAAAGTTTCAAAAATGCACTTACATTTCTATCATGATGTAATATGTTTCAAAAGGTTCTACAAGTTGCAATTCCAAATCAAAATATGAAAGGACATGGTGGGCCAATAACCACCAAAGAAGAAAATTGATTTCCAAGATATTTAAAGACCAAAAGAGCATATCATTTTCTCATTACAACTTCAAAAGACATCAATCCACCAAGAAATACTATTTTCACCATTTTCACCATTTGTAGCCATTCCTTGCCATAAAAGTGCCCATTTACCTTCAGCGCTGCACTTTTCACTGGCAGCACTGCGCTTTTTCCAAAGTGTATTGCGATTTATTCAAGGAGAAAAAAAATTCATTCCAGTGGTTTCTACATCATCAATAAGGTTCTAGTGTATGAGATACAAATAAGTGGGTCCTTTTACTACCTATTATAACTTTGTTTCATGCTTCAGAAGATCAATTCCCTTTTCTAGGGTTTTGGTTGCATTTTCTTGGTTTCATAATATCATTGAAAAATTGCTAAGAAAAACCCTAAGTTTAAGATCTAATACCTTCCCCCACCTCCCATATACTACCCTTAACACTTCCCCTCACTCCTATCCCTCATTTTCACTTTTCCCACAAACCCTAGCCTAGACTACACTTTCCTAGGCTAGGACTGTGTTTTCCCATTTTTGACCCCTTCCCCTCACTCATTACTTGAAATTTCACTTCTCTCTCCTTCCTAACATATATCCCTACCCCCATAAATTTTCCAAAGAATTTAGGAGACCCCTAACCCATTCATCTCCATTCCTTCCTAAAAACTGCACAAATTCCCTGTTTTTTCCTACACTAAACCCTAATTCCCCTTCCCATTGAGCTAGAGTTTGATATGGATTCTGAAACCAATGAGCAGAAGAGGCATAAGGTAGGTAAAATTAGTAGGTATGAACCCACTACATCACATGAGATCATGTCTTCACCCTTACTTAAGAAATCATTTCAGGATGCTGGTTGCCTTGCCTTTTGCCAAAAGGTTGAGAAGCTTGGTTCTTATGATAAAATTACCAGCAATTTTCCCACCAGTTTTAGGAGAGATAAGGTGACTATTGCAGGGGTGGTGTTTAGTCTTTTAGAAGAGACCATTGCCACAACTATAGGGATCCTGAACATTGGAGAAACTTGGTTCAAGAGTAGAGACCTTGACATTGAAAGCTAGAAAATATATTTGAAACGTGCATACAAAGCAACTCCAACACACATCTTTCCATTCAGACAGTTTCTACACAAGTATGCCCCTCTCATGAAATTGATCATGAAATATTTTACATGTGAGGGTAGGTACTCGACATTATATCAGTATCATGTGCGACTATTGATGCATTTCACTGGTGTAAAAGCTCTCAACTTGCCTCATTACCTTTATAGAAGCATGGTAAAAATGGCAGAGAAGGTACGTAGATTAGTAGAATATCACCATGGCTTGGTGAAAATCCTAGTTTTCCATCAGCTCACACAGATCAATTTGTCTTGGGATGGTTTTATATATTTAACTTTTCTTTCGTATTCTCTAGCTTAGTCTAGCAGTCACTATACACCTTTGAATTCACGAGCACATCAAAAGGTAGCTTCCACAAGAAAACCTATCACCAGAACTCCTAGGGAAGAGGTGACTCAAACATATGCTAGAGGAAAGAGGCTTGTGTTTGCTCCAGACATTGTTGAAAGGGCCAAGCCTACATCAGGGAAATAAACATCATCACATCACGAGGCACCATTGCAGGACCAAGGACAAGTTCATATTGACACTGATATGGTAGATTTTGAAATTCACGAGGAGAAAAAAACAACAGAGAAAATCATCATGGAGAAGGAGGCTGAGATTAGAGAGCTCAAAGACAATTTATCAATGGAAAATTTATTGGTATCATTCTTGCAATATGAGAACATGCAGTTAAAGGTAAATCAAATGCTCTTAAACACGCCCATAGCATATTTGAGAAAGGATGCTGCCAAAGGTAAGGTAGTTGTTGAGGTTGATGATTCAGAGGATCAAGAAGAACAGGTTAAAACAAGGAGACCAAGAACAAGAGGTCTCAAGAGGGCACTTGAGCAGTAAAAAGAAACATCTCCATCAAAAGGTCAAATGATTGTTGATGAACTCATTTTGGCAGAAATTGAGAAAGCCAAAGTAGGTTAGTTGGATAGGAAGAATTACCACTTGGAAAATCTTCTTAAGAGTGAAAACAGGAATAAAAACCTACAAAGACACATGGACATGCATTATTATACAAGGAGCAAGGTCTCCCAAATCAGAATCAACCAAGTGAAAAAGAAGTTGAAGCACACCCTAATGTGGCAAAAAGAGAAAGATAAGCTTGATTTTCTGACTAAATACTCGCTCATAGCTTGAAATCATCACCTGGCTTCATGGAGAAAGTTTGGGTAAATTTTGTAGAAATTTTGTGAAATTTTTCTTTTTGTGACTTTTGGCCTAAGTAGAAATATCAATTCAGCGAAAAGCGCAGCGCCGCTTGGCGCTCCGATTTTTCCTCACACCTCCAAATGGAAAAAAATTTGCATTTATGGATAGATAATAAATTATACATGTTATATATGTACGTTTGGTGCCTTATCAATAAACTGGTTGGGATAAAATGCCCAAAAATAGGTCAAAAAGTCACTTTTTGCCACTATTTTGGACTAGGCGCTGCGCTTTTGGGAGTAACTTTGGGAGAATGAGTTTTTCTCTATCTTGGAGTGTCCATTTTTCTTTCTTGAGGTGTCTAATGACAACTAGACATCCTAGAATTTCCATTGGTTCCTTCAGAGCTGGATTTGGAGTAGTGGAAGGCCCTCAAAAGTCCTCTCTAAGGTTGGCACCGCGCTTTTGTCTTATGGCACTGTGCTTTTGCATGTTAGTCCAATTTTCGAGTTTGCTTCAGTCAATATTAGTTTTTATGATGTAATTCTTCTAGTTTCAAGTTTACTTGATGTAATATAGGGTATATGGTCTTGTTAGAGTTATTTTGGTGTAATTTTGGACCTCATTGATGAGGAATAGGTCACTCAAAGTCTATAAGGAGGATTTGTTTTTAACCTCCCTAGTCATTAGGGTTTAGTTGATAAATTCATGTAAGTTTTTCCTACACTGAGGGATTCGACCCCTAAGAGAGGGGAATTTTTTTTTTTCTATATGTATGTGGTTTTCAGTTAATCAAAAGGTTGGACATTAGAGAGTGGAATTCTTGTATCTTGTACTTCATCATTTTTACAGGGAATTAAAGGACAATTGCACCTATTATTCAGGAATTCTTGTGTTGTGGGTTTGTGATAATGTTTTCTCTCTATTATAGATTTATATGAATGAAAAATTAGTCTCCTTACCACATCTTTACTCTTTAGTGATTTTCTTAAGAGGTTTTAAACATAGTTATTTTGATTAAGCTCTATTTTGTTAGGAATCTCATGTTTTTGTGTTTAATATTCTTGATTAATAAATTCATGGTATACATGATCATTATGATCTCCTTTCTAATTCAAACTACACTACATCAACCAAATCTTAAACTATCACAAAATCATGTCTGCCCTGCTCCTTTATATCTCTTGCAACTAAAACCTTTGATGTTTTGAACTAGTTTCCTGATTTTCACTCATGATCCAGCAAAAAAACCCTAAAATATTTCAGGCCCTAGATCTGAACTATCTAGCCTAAAATCCATTCTTGTACCAATCAAATCCTTGGCTGTGATTTTCATAGAGAGAGCCCTCTCTGGTTTGGTAGGGCTAGCTACCAAACTAAAACCTTGGTTTGAGGTTACCTCCATCAATTTCCTTTCAACCTTGGGAAATTGTGGAGGCTAACATAACCCATAGGTCAAATGGGTCCAACATATGCATGTAAAAAAAATTGATAGTTTAGTCTTAGATACATATAAAATATTTTTTTTTTGTAAGACTTAAAACTCAAAAAATAATTAAAATGTGTTTCTTTTACCTATGGCACCCCATCACTCGCCATTTGGAAACACGATCTTAGTGTCTTTGTGAAAATCCATCCATGTGTATGGATAATCTTCAATAATAATGAGTTTCATGTGAAACCATCAGAAAAATATTGGTGTGAAGCTCATAGATGATGGATTTGCATGTTTGGACATGAGATCAACCCATCTCCTCATCTCTGAGACTTTCAGATCTGTGGGCTTGAGTGAGATATGTTGTGGCCAGAGAAATGGAATCCGCTCGAAGTAAAATGAAATCAAAATCGAACCATACCCAAAGTTCTTGAACCGTCCATCCCTTGCCTTGGTAACCTATTCTTTCATATTTTCCAATAATCCCTCGCTCAAGTTGAATGTTATTAGCTGTATGCACTCTAGACCATATTGCATATGGGACCTGCTGTCCAAATGCAAAGTATCTTTGTCATCCAATCTAGAAATAATGAATAGGATTGTCCTCAAGGGTAAATGAATCACATCCTTTATCTCGATTTTCCCATCCTTGCAGGTTGATTGGGATCGAGGTCTAAAATGTGTACTGATATAATCCTTGACTGTCTCTCCACCCCTCCTCGAACTAGATAACGAGATGGGGGCACCTATCCTTGATAAACCTGTCAAGAAATATATGTCTTCCACTTGCATGGTAAGCATGTGTGATCCAAGACTGAAATCCTATGCCTGAACATCCCATGTTAAAACAAGATACACTAACAACTCCATCTATTTCCTCATTCCAGGAAGCCAGAAGAATTTGAGAATCCCACAATTTCTTAATTCTTGGATAGTGGCTAGATTGTTAGCTACATCCATATTTTTTCCTCATGTTCTCCTTCTTTCCATATCAGCCATTTTGTTCCTGCGAAAACCTGAAACATGATAAGAAGAATCATTATGATGAATCTCATGCAAAAATTTGAGAGAATTTTGAGTGAGAAAGGAAAAACAAGTTTGTGAAATGCGTCCAACACACCCTACTAATGGGAGACAATGCATTGCAACGCCCTGTACAATTGAAATTTTGCCTTCATGACACTGTTGGGGTGTGCTGGGTCTAGGGTGAAAAAATTGAAGCCCAAGGTCACCCAAAATTGGAAAACATATGCATGAAATGTAAAAAAAGAACCATAGAAAACAAGAGGAAGGTGATATCTCCTACTTGGAAGTGATGACACTCGAAATGATCCACCGGATTGGTTGCAATCAACTGCAAAAGATCATGGGAAAAAAGCACTCAGAACTCACTCACCAAGAGGTAAAATGTAAAATGGTAAAAATGAATTACTTTTTTTCCTATTTATGTTCATTTTCATGATTATTTTATTAATATTTTAATACTTTGACCTAAATATGACCAAATTTTTATCTTGAATCATGTATTTTTAATATTTTGGTGATGTTCTAAGCAGGTTAATAGCAATTTGACAAATTTGATAATGTCTAGATTGAAACAGATCATTTTGACGAGAGAGAATACTTTTATCGATTTTTTAGGCTCTGTAAGCTTACAAAAAAGGAACCCCCTGGAGTCCTCTTTGATCTCTTTTTAGACTCCCAAAACATGAAAATATTGCCAAGAAATTATCTTTTTGAACTCATTAAAGTAAATGAAAATACATATACTCAGTATAAGTTTAATGATTTTCTGAACTGAAATAGACTATTTACAAAAAAGGAATACCTTAATCGAACATGGCTAAGAGGTTCTCCTAAGTATCGTATTCTTCCTTTTCGGACTCAAGAGACTATTTATGAAAAGGAACTTTTGGAGTTTTCTTTTTTCACCTCTTTTCAAACTCTCTAAACATGAAAAAGGAGTCGAGTTTCACCTTCGCTGAACTCGTAAAAACATCAAACAATGATGGACTTGTCGAGTATGAAAATACTGAACCACTCATTCTTAGGGTTCGTTAAAAATACTCAGAGGGATTCATCCGAAGGATGAAATTACAAATCAAGAATATGTTATCCTCCTCAAGCTTGTTAAAAAATATAGAGGTATTGACTATAAATTGTTGGGGTAATTGAGAAACAAGGTACTCTACCTATTAATGGCAGAAAGTTTCTCTTGAACATGACATTCTTCTACTTCATCTCTGTGGTTGTTGGGTTGGAAAATATGATTCTATTTTTGGTTCATCAAAGCCTCTGCTTTCGGTTTTTATTCAACGCTTCCAACTCCATTTAGTTTCGCTAATATGTTTGAGATAATTCCTTTAGTTGATCTTTGCTACGATACTCTTAAGTCTTCATTCCATGTCTTATGTTCTTGAACTAGTTCTACATCAACATTTTTCTATCTCAAATCATGATACCCGTTTCGTGTCATTGATGGGGGATACATCAAGTCCCTCCTGTGATAGATAACTTCCTATAAACATCAACTCATTATCTAGGAATTTGACATGGAAACTCTCCTTTTGGTACGTTGGGGCTTGCATACATAGATGGAAAGTTTCCTTTCTCTTGAGGATAGGTCTTCATCATTAGTCTTCGACCGAAAGATTCTATGTGGCTTTCAAATTTAGCGCATCTATTCACACCATAAAGATTTTACTAGAGTACCTTGACATCCATTAACATCATCGACGGTTTCTCTTGCGTTTGTTAACGACATACACCATTTCCCAGTAATCAAATGGTTTCTACCATGTTCGACTCCAACTCCTTTATTCACATGGTTAGATTCATGCATTGGACAATTGAGTGAATAAAGTAGAAGACCCCAAATCTAGTTCCATCCATCTGGGATGTGCTTTCAGGATTAATGAAAGATTACAAAGCATGATGTATATGGTCATACATAAAATCATTCGTTCCTGGGTCCACTCTCTATCATCAGTAGACGTGACTTCTTGATCATTGTACATGTAATGTTAGCTTATGTACTGAGCATGGGTATGCTTCCCTCAACAAAGATATCATGATGAAAATGTATTTTAACAGATGATGATCTCAGCCAGTTGTTCTGGATCCGAACTTATCACAAGGTAAATCACTTCAGTCATCAAATACTATTTCTGACTTTTCAATTTAGGGGGAAATATGCTATTGTCCAGTTTTTCATATCTGGTCAATATGCCTGCAAAATGGATCAATAATCATCCGTGAACATGTTGTAATCATCCCTACACAAATCCCTAAGCATGACCATTCCAAAATGTCTGAGTTTATGGGATTAACTACTCAAAATCAATATTTTAAGCCCCAACACACCCTACCCCTTTAGAGACCAGTGTTTAATGCTGGTTGCTTCCTCTTGCACCAACATTGATCAACAACAACTTGCTCCTTGCTAGGGGTACGATGATTCTAGAAATCCGGGAAAATTAAAAATATTTCTGAAGCTTCCTCTCCCATAAGCTTCTAGTTGTTATTTTAACCATTTGTATTGGATAAGAATCTTGAATCCTATATGTTAGGGTTTTTATATTCTCTTTTAATTTTGTATACTTTTAAAAATGTCAATCCGAAATTCGTAATCTTAAAGTTGCAAAATATCACGGTTCAGATCCAATTTCACGGTCCTATGCTCAAGTTAGTATTGAACCAAGTACCGAATGTTCACTCCAATCTCTGTTCCTAATTCAAAATTATTCCATTACTTTACTAAATTCTATTGAGGCAAAGAAGCCTATTATTTTTTTCCTAATAACACAATTTGAATCACCAATTTATCCTAAAGAAACCACTCAAACCATTTCATGCTTGAATGCCTTATTGGAAAAAAACCTAATAATATCATATCCCATCTTCAAAATTTGATTTCAATTAATTTTTTCTACTCAATATATTCACACAATATAGACTAACCCCAGAGTAAAAGAAAATCCTTATGTATCCTTTAACTACAAATCGAAAATTAATTCTAATAGTGCTAAAAAAACTATATCTAATTCAAGCTCAAAAGATCTATTCACACAATTCTATGATCTCACAAATCAATTAGAAACTAATATGGAAAAAAAAAATGATCTACATTCCAAACAAAATCCTATGAAAGCTTTCAGGAATCAAAATTTTGCTGCAGAGTTCTGTGTTGGAAAATTTTGATTCGCAAGTAGTAGGATATTTCACTATAAATCAAAGGTTTCGATCCAGTCTTAAGATTGTTTAAAAGCTCAACCTTTAGAAATACACTTCAGACTAAAGCATATCTATTCCAACTCAACAATATTTGATAAAGGGGAATCTTGCAAACTCAAGCAACCTTATATGAGAAACATTTCCATAAGCTCAAGTAGTCTCAAATAAAAAACTATCCTTTAAACAATCAATCATTAACCACAATTTTAAAAGACAAAAAATATAGATCTATAAAATATTTAAATTTTGTGTAATCAGACTTCTAAATATATAATACTTGTCTAAGAAAAACAACAAAATGAATATTTAAAGTGCAGTTACTCTACGCTATCCCCACACATATCTTTCTATCCTAACTAAAATTAACTACATAACTTGCCTAAGGTTGATGGTGGGCCCTTACCACAACCTTAGACAAGTTAGATTGCTACAATAAGCTTACAAATTAAAAGCACATAAATTTATAAGGATCAAGGCTGATATTTCTATATTAATAATCTTCAGTAATGCTAAGTACAACAGTTCCAAGCTGAATTAAAACAAAGTTATACAATTTCCACAGTCATAGTTCTTCCTTGCTTCTGCTCGCTAGCTTTCTAACACGACTGCCTAATCCTCTTCAATAGATCACATCCTAAGGATATATTTAACTGAATAATCAAGAAAGATAATAAAAGTATGATCTAAGCTTAATTAAGGTAAGCCAAATTCTCGAAGATCACTTATACATTCTATTGTATCCATAGAGATATGATCGTGTTACTATCTTTAGGCTAGAAGCGTTGTCACTACTATCAACGAACATGAGAAGCTGCCTTGGAATTTCCATCAATTTGAATGATAACAAATTTGGAACATGGTACCGAATGAAGTACAAAATCAGGTACCGAATAGTTGCCTAATGCATCACAAACTAGATGTTGAACCACTAGTGACCTGTTAGTGCCATCAAGTCTCCACCCTCATATTTAAGAATCCTAGCAATATGTAAGTCAAATTTAGTTAAAATAATATAAATTCACTTAGAATCTATTTTAAATAACCAAATACATGTGAAAACAAACCTAATTGTGACTCTTACCTCCATTCATGAACTAGAACAATTTGACAAGGATAGGATGGTTTTTGAGGTGTCAAAAAGGGGAAAAATTGAGTAATATATTATAAAAGGTAGCAGGATAAGGTGTCAAAAAGGTGACAAAATTAGAGCCCAACATCCCCCCAATCCATATATGATTCATGTCCTCATGCAACTGTCTTCTTCCAAAACCAGTCATACATCAAAATTAGGGCCGTCCTTTTTTCAAATTCCCGTCATGCTAACCAAAATATCTAGGCCATGATTTCTTTGTGTTGTTTGTGGCATAAAACTTTAGACCCATTCATAAACATGGTATCCTTTAGTAGGCCTCAATTGTCCCACCTTCCAGCTAAGGAGCCATTTATTCTTCAAGGGTATCTTATCATTATTTGACATCAGAGCCAAGTTTTGAGTCTTGCACATTTCATTCTTTTTTCTGACCTGAAAATACAAGGTTTTATAGTTATGTTACTTATATTTGAGCTTCAAATTATTATTTTTTAGTTTAAAAAATTGATACTGTAAGTCTCTTTCAACAAAAGCAAAGACATCCTCAGGAGGTACGTTGTGCTTTTGTGAACTACTTCTCTTATGGGTTAATTTTTTGCGGGACTCGCTTACCATTGTCTCAACCACTCATTTTCCTATTGTTGGACCCTATTTAGATAAATAATTATGTGGTAAATCACTCTCAATATCGAAAAATTTGTCAATTGGTCCCTCCTCCTCAGGTGAGGTTTTGTCTAACTTCTTTGTTCCCATAGGTGCCCGAGGGGGACTCTTTGTCTCTATCTCTGGAGAGGATAAAAAAAATCACCAACTCAAGGGTTTGAGCACCATGAGGAGGGAATTTATGACGAGTCATGATTTGGGTGTGCGACTAACCTTTCCGTGAGGTAAAAATCTCTTATGTGTTCGTAATCTCTTTTGATTGTGGAGGTGGAGTCGATATCGACACTGCTTCCTTTTTCTCGTGGATAAATTCTTAGGACTCTTCTTAAGAACAATCCCATATTTTTCATTTGGTCATGCCTCAACTATCGAGGTGACTGGTTCTACAACCTCCATCCATGGTTTCTTTTGTTCACTTTGTTGGGATTGCTCAGATATTTCATCCTTCTCCACAGGTTCTACATTTTGTTTATGGATTTATTTTCGTTTCTTCCCCTTTGATGCTAGGGGTTATTTCTTCATAGAAGGGATAGGGTTTATAAATTCTGGTTTTTTTGGAGGGTTCATCATACTTCCCTCAACTTCCAATAATCCTAGTGTTTTCACAGAGGATTTATCCTGCTAATTAGAAGGTGAATTGAGAGGGGCTTCAGTTTCTTTGTCCAATTTCTTGGAGTGCAGATTGATTATTCATTGCTTGCATTTTCCTCCATAGGAAATTTTTTGGTTAGGAAATATTCCCATGTTTCTTTCCATTGTCCCAAATCATGGAAAATAAATTTTTTAATGAGACTATAATGGCATAAATTGGTATCAACCTTCTTGGAGTTCAACTGAACACTTCTAGAAACCTTCTGCAAACTTTGATGAAGGAAGAAAGGGAAACTAACCTCAGATCGATCTATAAAATTAAGAAGGATTATTTTGTGGTAGAGTAATACGACTGCATATCTTCCTACACAGGTTATGAAAAATTTTAGCGCGATGATGATAATCCAACATTCTTCTTCAATACATCTCCTAAGGACACTCTTGGACCAATTGATCGATTTGTATGCTGCTTTGAGTAATTTTGAGAATTATTCACAGTCGAGTTGGTCACCTTTGAAATATATTTATCCAAATAGATGTAACCCTATCACCTTGCTTATCAATTCCTCTATGACTTTTATCTTCAAATTTCCAACTTTCACCTGTCTTCCCATCAAAACTATGTGAAAATTCCATAATGACCTTATCAATTTTTGCTTGAAATTTCTTAAGAAAATCAATCCACCCCTTCTCCTCGAACTTGGTTTTATAAGCTTCATACTCTTGGTTGAATCGAAATTTAGCAAAGGTGGGACCATGTATTTCGCCCCCCATGTCGACGATAAAACAATGTTAAATCCAAAGGGAAAATTGGGAAATCACAAGATAATCCACAGGGTGCTACAATACTTGATAAGGTTGTATAATCAGAGATAAAAAAATCCTTCATTCTAGGGTTTCAAATAGGCTGTGGGACTACTTATGAAGGGCGAACATGTTTTCAGATTATGACTTGAACTAAGTCAATTTGCAATGATGGCGAAAATACCAAAGCATATATATCATGATAGGAAGTTAATGAGTATAATGCGTTATTGGATAAGATAATCTAGATTACTGACAATAACAAATTGTGATGTCATGAGGGAAGAGCATATGAAATGATGATAACACATAATTCAAATGAGTGGAGGGAAAGATCACTAATCAAATTATATTATTCACACTCTTTGCATTATTAAAAATAAATGAAAGCTTGTCCATACCTTTTATTGATTGTATAATGATGGCTAGAGGTTAAAAATAATGAGTGGTAAGACACCTTGATCATTAAAAAAAATTCTTTTGCCATTGTTAAATATGATGTAGATAAGCTGCTAATTTGATCATAAAATTCTGAAGTGAACAAACTAATGCTTATAATTTTTAATACTTCCACCAAGTTTTAATTCTGTCGAACTAGAGCTTGAAATTATTGATACACTTTTGGGCTTGGTATTATCCATGTCACAATATTATGTACCAAAATGATTCAAAACTTATAATTTGTAAGCTATAGTCAGTACTGAATTAAGTATGAAATTTCTGAAATTACCCAACAACAATAAAGAAAATACTAAACCACTGAGACTATGTTAAATTAAAAACTAAGAGTCACTCCATATTAGCTTGGAATTGGTCTGGAAAATCAACTTTTAGGAGGAAAATGCAAACTGAAATATGATTATTGTTTCTTGAAATCAATACTGGGACCATCATTCCATTGATTTTGATCAGGCCTAAAAAAGTTGTTGCTTGGTGGAATTTCAATTTTTGAGAGTCTGAAATTCTCGAAAGAAGACTCCAGGGGGCTTCTTTGCCTTAATTATTCTGCCAAGCCCAAAAAAGGATAACCCTATATGTAGAAGATCCCTATCTATTGCCATCCCATAAATTTTAATGAGCCCGAGTTAGCTTATGCTAAAAGTGTTCAATTTTAGAGAGTTTGAAAAACTCAGAGTAGACTCTAGGGGGGCTTCCTTTCCATAAGTATTATTCCAGGACCAGAAAAGAACAAATTTGTACTTGGAAGATCCCTAACTACCACTATCCCATTAATATTAATGAGCCTGGGTTAGTTGGTGCTCAGAAAATTCAATTTTAGAGAGTTTGAAGATGTTCAAAGTAGACTCTAAAGTGGTATTTTCTATAAGTAACCCATCAAGACCGAATAAAGGAATAAACCTACACTTGAAATATTTTCTCTTTATTCTATGTTAGTTTGGAGGAAAAAAAAATCAGCCCACTATTATTTATATTATGTACATATATACATATAATTAAAATAATAAAAATTAATTTGAAGAACCAACAGGAGTTGGATCCCCTTTATCAATCAACTATATTCCCATGTTCCACAGTACACTTAGCAAAAATTATTGTTTGGAAAGTGGCCGGTGGTAGACTTTCAACTTACTTTTGTTCACCACAAGTGAAGTCTGATCATCATTAATGGTCTTAATTTTGATTGTGCCATTGTCAAAAACTTCCCCCACTTCATAGGGTCCCAACCATCTAGTTGAAAACTTTCCTTTGAAGTGTTTAAAATTGTTGTCATGCAATAATGCCTAGTCTCTTGGTTGAAATAATTTCTTTTTACTATACTTTTCATGCCAGCAGGCCCTTTGATCTTGAACCAACATAGTCTTTTGGAGAGAATCCCATATAATTTCATCAAGTTTATTCAGCTGGAGCACTCTCTGTTTTTGGGCTTCATCTAAATCCATCCCAAGTGTAGCAACAATTCAATTTTTTTTAACCTGAAATTCAATGGCCAACAATACCTGCTTCCCATATACCAGCTCGTACGGAGTGTACCTTGTCACATTTATCCATGTTATTTGGTAAGCCCATAGTGCTTCTGGTAATCTGTCAGCCCAATCTCCATGGCGAAGCTGAATTGTTTTAGTAAGAATAGGCTCCAAGACTTTATTGGTATATTCTACCTGTCCATTCACCCGAGGATGGTATGGTGTAGAATTTTGATGCTTAATTTGGTACTGTTTAGTAATATATTTTACCAATTTAGAAGTAAATTATGTCCCCTGGTCGATGAAAATCTCTCTAGGTACTCCAAAATGAGTAAATATATCTTCAAAGAGTAAATCTACAACAAAATTCTTAGTCACATAATCAATACAAACTAGGATATACCTCTTCCTTATGGACATAGAAGAAATAGACCCTACAAAATCTAATGCCCATTTTTCAAAGGGTTCAATTAATACCTGGGCTTGAAGAGGAATCTCATCACTTGAAATGGGTTTTCCCATTTTTTGGAAAACATCACAGCCGGAAACAAAATTTTTGGCATCTTTAAAAAGAGTGGGCCAATAATAACTCACATGCAACACTTTGTAAGATGTACTTTTGTATGCAAAACTCCCACCACAAGGTTCACTGTGACAAGCTTTCAAGACATGATACATCTCGTCCTCCCGCTCAAATCACCTCATGATTAGATCTGGTCTAGTGTGGTATAGGTCTCCTTCTATCCATGAATAATTGACACTCGACTGAACAATCTTATGTTTTTCCTTGGCAGATAAATTTTATGGCAACTTGCCTGTCACCAAGTAATTATCCACATCAACAAACCAATGAGTATAATTAGAAATGGTGAATAGATTCTTATCAAGAAAATCATCTAGAACTAGGGTAGTGTCCTATGAATTGTTCATTCTCGACAAAAATTCTGCAATTGAATTATCTTGTCCAAGCCTATCAATCACATAATATTAAATTCCCGAAGAAGAAGTAACCATCGAGTGATTCTACCATTTGTAATAGATTTTTCCATAAGAAATATAATAGTTGTATGATCCGTATGAATTTTTTTTTTGTAACCAGTAATATAATGTATGAATTTGTTGATAGCATGAAATACTGCTAAAATTCCTTTTCAGTGATGGTGTAATTCAGTTTTTCATGTGAGATATTTTTTCTAACAAAATAAATAACATAAGGAATGTGATTCTCCCTTTGTCCTAACACAACTCAAAGGTCTATATCTGATGCATTGGTGCAAATATGAAAAGGAAGGGACCAATTAGGCCCTCTCAATATTGGAGAAATTGACAACCTGTATTTTAATACTTGAAAAACATTTTGACAATTAGTATTCCATGAAAATCAACATCTTTAGCCAACAATTTAAACATAGGTGCAAAAAATTTGGTAATTTTTCGATAAATCTCCTATAATACCCCGCATGCCACAAAAAAATTCTTACCTCTTTCTGTGATGTTGGGACTGGAATTTGTGAAATTACCTCGATATTTTTAGGGTCAACCTTTATCTCTATTTGTGAAACACAATGACCAAGGAAAATTCCCTCAGTTTTCATCATTTTACATTTCTCATTACTGAGGGCTAGATGAGTTTCCTAACAATGCATCAAAACTTTTTCTAAATTTTCCAAATCCTCCTAAAAATCATTTCGATATGATGTGAATTCATCCATTTAGAATTCCACACAATCATTTATAAGGTCAACTAAAATGGCTAAAACAACCCTTTGAAAGGAGGTTGGAGCATTACACAAGCCAAATTGGAGAAATCTATAAGCATAGGTACCCCAATGGCAGGTAAAAGTAGTTTTCTCTTGGTCTATGCGGCTATTTAGATCTGATTGTAACCACTATACCCATCTAAGAAAGTAAAATACTTTTTCCCTGACAAGGTGTCAAGTACTTGGTCAATAAAAGGCAGAGGAAAATAATCTCTCAAAGTGGCCTTGTTTACCTCCCTATAGTCAACAAAGATTCTCCATTTCCCATTTTTCTTGGGAACAACCATTAAAGGAGATATCCATTTGTTGTCAGAAATGGGATCTATAAAACTTGCACTAAAAAGTTTTTGGAGTTCATCCTTGACGATTTCCTTAAGGGTTGGGTTCATTCGTCTCTGTAGCTTCCTTACATGTATGATTTATTCATTGGTGTAAATATGATGTATGCAGGTATCCAAGTGAATCCATTTCATATCCAGGTAGTCCCAAGAAAATTCCCTAAATTATTTTTGGATCATTTCCACTACTTTTCATTTCTGTTCTGTACTTAAGTTGTACCTATAAAAAATGTTTTTATAGGACCAATTTCAATAGGTTGTACACTTACTTCCCTCTTTTATTCTATAGATGCAATAGTAAATGATGCAAAAACAACATGATAAAATTTTTCTTGAGACTCGCAACTAAAAAACATGATTATAAAAAATAAAAGAAATAAGGTATTCAATACATATTATATCAAATAAAAATTGTTGCAAGACATGCTCTTATGATTTCTCTTGAAATTCCCTTGATTGTTACAAGGTTAGAAAAGGAAGAATACATTATTCCTCTCCATAAGGGATTTCCAACTGTTATCACTCTCCCCAAATTCCCAAGTCTGACAGTAGGATTGGAGAAAGGTAACCATAGACCAAACTTTAGGTCAGGTAGCTAGCCCTACCTGGACTAGAGAGGGATCTCTCTTTGTCACTTTAAGTAGTCAAATTAATGGCTGAGTATGTGATTATTTTAGGCTAGGTATGTAGACTTAATCAATAGATTTGTTTGATGTTTTGAATGCTGGATAGAAAAGTCAGTGAATGGACTATATATGAGGTTTTTAGGTCTGAACTTCAAGGTGAAACTGCAGATAATGTGTGAGGAAAGATAGGTAGTTTGAAAACATATTAATTAGTCATTGAGAATAGGATGAAAATGGAAGATAGTTTGAATGATAACAGAGGTGAGTTCATTCATTTTAGAAGCAAATAAATGTAATATGGTGAATCTTGTCTAAAAAAGTGCATGCATAAACATGAATTCTGCTCTCAAACTTAAAAGATAAAAATATATTAAGAAGAAGACATGGTATTAAGCATAAAATTATAAACATACATGAGAAAAACATATGATCCAAAGCATACCACAAGTATCTCAACACAATTCCTGCAAATCTATCTCTGATTTCATTCCATAAGCTGATTACAAGAGCTCCACTACAATATGAGACTATCCAACCTAACAAAAGACAAAAGAGAGTCTACTTATAAAAAATATAGACTATGAAACCTCATCAGGTCGAAATACCATCCAAAATGGATCATAAATGCAAAATATGAGTCATTTCCTAGTTTCTGGGGAGGTTAGAAACCATTCCCTGAATTTTAACTATAAACTAGGAGTGTTTTTCCCTTACCTTAATTACATATTCGATCATGATAGGAAGCCAAAAAAAACCTAATAAATCTAATGAAAACTCATAGGACATAATTGCCTCGAATTTGTGACCATTTCTGAGCTTGACAAGTTTCCTGAGGGATCCCATGCTGATTTGTGATAATTATGACTGATGATTTTAAAAACAATTTGCAGAAGCGTAACATAACTTTGGAGGCACTTTTGAGGCAATTTGTGAGGTCCAAATACACTTCTGAAAGAATGGTCAACTAGCCCTGTGTGTCTAGTTTCAAGAAAATCTTGAATTTTAAAAAATGGATCAAGGTAAGGCCTTCCAAAATCCATTCTCCCAGGGTCACTCAAAAGCGTAACAAAGGGTCCAAAAAGGATGCAAAAACATGAAAAATGAGTGGTTTTTGAGTTTTTTCTTCCAAATTTCAGCTTTTCACGCCATGAGGGTTCCTGATCTACGATGTAATCATCAAAATATATCTAGCCATGTAAAGAAATCACCATTTGGATGCCTCGAAAATAAAATTCACAAAAGTTCGTTACCCTTCTCCAATGAGAAATTTTGAGAATTATGCAAAAAATAATATACATAAAAAAATCTCTCAAAAGTTCTGAAAATTGGTTCTTTGGCACCTGAAAGAGATAGGATACATAGCTAAGGAAAATTCATCTAATAAGTTGAAGCTATACTTCTCCTTGAGCTTCATTTGTGCCTCTTTAAGCCTCTTCTTCACTTGTTTCAGCCTTGTTTGAGAAATGGTGTCCCTGGTGCGATAATGGTTTTTCATGTGCCTTTGCAGCTTCTTATCCGTTTTAGCTTCTTTAATACCTTCTCCAGATTATAATTAACTCTTGATAACCAAAGCTTGCTGTCCTCATTGATCTCCATGGCAATGAGCTTATCAAAGGTCAATTATTTAGATTGATGAATTGACTGTCTTTCTTGCTCCAGTGCCATTTTGAGGCCTCTTGTTATTGGTCTTCTTGTGTTTGTTTCAGCCTCCATCTTTTTCATTTGGTTAAAAAAAACAATATTCTTTCCCTTGCCTCTATTTTCCTCCATGTTTGATTTGTACTTTCTTTGTAGGAGCTGATTAACTTTCAATTGAAAATTTTCACGCTGAGGGAAAGTAATTTGGGATTGGGAAATGGAGAAGACTTCTTTGAATTCTGCTATCTCTTTATATTTCTGTTTGATGATATATTCAACTGATATGACCTCCTCATGTTATGATTCCTCAGGCTCTAATGGCACTGACTCATTATGCTGATGCAAGATAGGCTGCTCCTCTATCTGACATTGCTCAACATGGGTACCAAGTGTAAGAAAACTCTTGGTATACTTACGCACAAATATTTGTCTCTTGCCTCTCGCATATGTGTGAGAAAATTCCACAAACCTAGGGACATTTGAAGGCTGAATAGGCATGCTTGAAGAGACAATCTCCATTGGCTGTGATGATGATGTAATAGGCAAGACAGAAAGCGCTGCTCACAATCTCTCCAAGAAGTTTTCCCACGTCATGTTTATGGAGGACAAGTGATGCAACACAATGAATTTTCTTAGGGCATGATGAAAAATACTGGTATGATTATCTTCCCTTATGCTCTGAACATTCTCAACCATATTAATCAAGCTCCTGTATAAATAATTATGCAAATCAAGTGTCTTGACTGAGGTAAAATGCATCAAAAGCCTGATGTGATACCTATATAACCTCGAGAATATTCCTTCACAAGTGAAGTACTTCATTATGAACATCATCAGAGGAGCATAGTTGTTTCTGAGATGTCTAAAAGGAAAAAGAAATTATGGATCCTCTCTAGCATGATACTTGAGGAATTGCTTGTAGTTTTCAATGTCTAGGTCCATACCCTTGAACCACTGCTCTCCACGAGAAGGGATACTTGTAGTTGAAGCAATTAGGTCAGATGATAGGTTGATCTCCATACCAACAGGAGTGACCTTTCCAATACTGTAGCTTTTTTAAAATAGGCTGGAAAACTGGAGATGCTACCCTCCTTCCATAAGCCTTTCACAAAATTTCAAACACTGAGCTATTTCAAAGCAGCTTATGGCCAATGGAGAAGCATTAATCTCATGCATGGTGAATGGTTCAAGCCTGAGATGGTGCCCCCCTTTGAATATTTTCTTGTCACTTTCCACGATATTTGTCATTGGAATAATGAGAACCCTAGGGTGTTAATGAAATGAGTGAATGTATGGAAATATGGAAAAACATAGTGTAGGAAGGTCTAAGTTTGGTGGATGAAATGAAGGGCCTAAAGCTGAGAAAAATTCTAGAAAAATTTCGGTAGGTAGTGTTGTGTGTTAGCTTCAAGTTGTAGGTGGAATGAGGGAAAATGGATGTGTGGAAGGTGTCAAAATGTCTAAAACACAGGAAATTCCCAATTTTAACTGTGCGAATAGCTTGTGCAATAGTAGGGTAAGTTGGTGAGATCAAATGGGGGTGATGAGGTTAAGTAAAAATTATGATAAAAATTCAGTGGATAGGGTAGTGTCTTGAATCCATAATGAAAGTGGAATTAATGGAAATTGATAGGTCTAGGATGGTGAAGACCTCAAAACACAGTGAATTCCCAATTTAGACTATGGGAAAAACTAGTGTAAAATGTTTTTTAGCGTTCAGGGGCCATGGAGTGAATTAAAAATTCTCATAAAATTTCAGTGGATAGGATGACACCTTAGCTCCACAGTGAAGGTGGAATGAATGCAAATGGATAGGTGTAGGGTAGTCAAAGCCCTAAAACACATTCATCCTATGTTTTCACTGTGTAAAATAGCTTAGAATTAAGGTTTGATTGTTAAAACATGTTATGGATGGTAGTGTACGTGATAGGAATATGTAGATGGAGCATGGGGGATGTAGGAATCATGGTTTAGATGATGGGTTATGGTTTAGGTCGAATAGTGTAGGTTAGGGTTTGTCAACATAATTTTTTTTTTATGTGGACAATGAACGGTATAGAGGAGATAAGTGACATGAAAAGAGTATAAAAAAATTCAAAATCAATCCAAACACCAGCATAATATGGAGGCTTAGGTTGTATGGAGGTTACACTGAAGATGGTTCAAGGGATTTGAGAGTTTGTAGTGTTCCTTGAGCTTCAAAAACTAGAAATTGCCACTGTACAGGAGTGTAACAACATGCACAGGAGCGTAACAACATGCATAGGAGCATAACAATAGGCTTAGATGAGCGTGATAATAGCTTCATAGTGCTTGCGCAACACTCCAGAAAGGTAACAACACTGCATAGTGCTCCCAGAAGCGTAAGAAAGTAACCTGACAATGAAATGAAAATCCCAAAAGCGTAACACAAATGGATTTTGATGAGTTGCAAGTGGTTTTAATGGGATTTGAGGGTTATGCTTTGGAGTTTAGGAGCTATGGAGAGCAAATAAAGAGAATAAATTCTCTCTCACTCACATGAAAGGGTTTAATGAATTGGATAAGGGTTTCTTTGGCTTTTATCAGCTTTCAAATGCCTCCTACCTTTTGCCTTTAACACTTACAAAACATTTTGAACCTTTTTTGCACATGGAAATGGATTTTGCTCTTGAAAATGACCTTTTGATTTTGACAATGACCCAAGAAGGCATAATTATTTGATATTTGAAGTGACTTGATGGAATTTTGAATGAAATATGAGGACACAATTTTCCTTTTTATGAGACAAAACTTCTCCTTTTCATGAAACAACGAGACTGCTTTTAAACACCTTTGAACTTTCACACCTAGAAAATGACCCTTTTAAAAGAAGATGAGGTGTCTTTAAAAAATGAGAATGACTCATTTTTCATTTGAATGGAATAATTGGTCAGATTGACCTCCTTTGAAGCTTTGACAATCAATGCTGAATTTTTTGACCTTACATGAGACAATGAGACAAAATTCTTCTTTTTTTATGGGACAGTGAAACATAATAGAGTTATTTGGAACTTTTGGAACTTGAGCCATAGGAAACAAGAAATATGGCTTTTATTTAATATTCATAAACATGCTTTCTCCTTCATTAGGGTTTTATAAATTAAATGGAGGGTTGCTACCTTATTTTCAGTGAAAATTTGAAGATTTTTCAAAGGCATAAATGAACCTAGACTTTGACCTATATGAGATGGAGTGACCTAACCCTAGACCTCTTAAATGATGACGATGGAGACGATGACCTTGAAAATGGTGGTGATTAATGAAATGAAGGAGAAACAAACATTATTTATACCTCTTCAGTGACCAAAATTATTTTTTGAGACTACTTCGAAAAAGTAAAAAACAAATTGACCTATGATTTTATGGAAAACAACTGAAAGATATTTGATCACTGAAATATCTGGGCTAACATTGGCTCCAACTGGGGATGGCAGCTCCATCAGGATATGTCAAGAACACTGTAGATTAGGTAGCATTACCATTGGGCAATGGAGTCAAATTGGACTTTGCAAAACTTTGACAAACTGGAAATGATGAACTAATTCTAGAAATATCTTTGACTAGAAAAAACTAACTTGACTCTGACTTGACAACTGAATGAAACTTTTTGAAAGAAAACATGAGTTGAATGTAGAAGTATCATGGCCTTCTCCTCGAGCTTCAAACTTCTGCAAAAACTTCCTTATTGCCGGGACACCAAATTTAAAATGATATGTATAATGACAGAGAATTTATTACTCAATGATCAAGTTAGATAGTGTTTGAGGAACCTACCATTGATTGGTACTCCCAACACTTCTTACCCCTTAAGATCCTCTAGTAGAAATTATTTGTTACCTCTGAGTTCAGTGATATTGCAAGGTCATTTCCATAGGTTGACAAGCTTTCCATGCTTACACTTGTCTTCATTACAGGAATCCCCGTGAAGAACAACATCCCCAAGCTTGAAATCATCCGCTTTGGTCTTCCTATCATAAATATTTTTGATTTTCTCATGAAGCTTTGAATCATGGCTAAAGACTTCCTCTCTTGACTGCAGTAGATGTATCATTTGGTTTATTCTTCACTGAATTTCATTAGGCTTGCTGTCAATCTCTTGCAAAATTTAACAACTAGAGAAGTAGGGAACACCATGTCAACACCATACACGAGATGGAAAGGTGACATGCTGATTGATCTCTTCGTGCTAACTCTATCTACCCATAGAGCATTGGTGAGATTTTTGTGCCAATTCCTCTTTCTTTCTTGCAACATCTTCTTGATTATGTTCACCAAATATTTATTTGATGCTTCAGAAAGCCCATTACCCTAAGGATAGTATGTTGTTGAATGAACAAGACTAATGTGATACTTGTCACAGAAGTCAATCATTTTATTAGACCTGAAGGCAACAGCGTTGTCAGTGATGATCTTGTGTGGACAACCAAAATGAGACAAGATATTTTTTTCCAATAGCTTGCCTCGTGGGGATGGTTTCGATCCATTTGGTGAAATAATTAGTGGCAGTGAGTATCCATTTGTGCTAAGCTGATGATGGAGGATGGATTTCATCAATGAAATCAAGTCCCCATTGCTGGAATGGTTCTTTCACTTCAATTGGTTTTAGAGGCAAAGGCAAGAGCTTCCTCTTTCCTTGAAATATTTGACATTCATGACAACTCATAACTGGTTTATAAACATCAGAAATTAACCTTGGCCAATCGAAGCCCACCCTCAGTATCTTGTTAGATGTATTCTTCCAATAAAGATGATCGCCACAGTCACCTTTATGAAAATTTGTTATGATTTTTTGACTTCTCCTTCAACCAACAATTGAGCAATATTCCACCCGGATCTTTCCAATATAAGACACCATTAAGAATGAAGTACTTAAGAGCTCTTAACTTTAAAGATCTATCCTTTCTACTTGGAAAGCAGGGAGGAGGATTCAAGTGTTGCAAAACATGTACTATATCAACATACCAAGGCGATAGAGAGAAAATTTTAGATAACTCAAGTATTGTTTCAGCATCTTGTTCTTTAGACAATGTAGCAATAAAATTGATGTCCAAGGCATGGAAATTTGAATCCACCATAAGCTTTGCTAGGCCCTCTCCTTTGATTAGCTTTGTGGGCTTGATCTCCAAGTCATATTCTAACATAGCTGCGATCCATTTACCCCGCTGCCCTTCAAGATCGTTCTGTGTAAGAACATATTTGACAAAAGTGTTTGGAACATATGCAATGAAATGAAAATGTAGAACGTAGACCCGGAAGTCCTTCAATATTTGACTAACGGAAAGGCTTATTTCTAAATGATGTTGTACTTCAAGACTGTCTCTCTTATATTTATACTAAAGAAGGCGATGGGCTGCTCCGTATTCTGATTTTTCTTTTGCATGAGGACAACAACAAGAGTATGCTCTAAGGAAAATGAAAAAAATGATAAAATCAAGTGTATAATCCAGACTATTAAGTATAGGAGCATGAGATAAATCCAACTTAACTTGATTGAATGATTTTTGCGCCTCTTCAGGCCATTTTAATTCACTATCTTTCTTCAGCATGTCAGTAATTTGCCTTAGGTGTTCAACAAGATTAGGAACAAACCTTCTCAAAAAATTGATTTTTCCATTGAATGATCGAATTTCCTTTTTTCTCCTAGGATAGTCCAAGGTCTGAATTGCTTAATCCTTGAAGGATCTATCCTAATTCCATACTTTGATATGAGATGGCCCAAAAATTTACCTTCCTCCATAGCAAAAAGACTCTTCTTTGGGCTCAACGATGTGCCAAAATTTCTACATCTCTGAAAAAATGTTTTCAAGAGCTAAAAGTTCTGCTCATATGTCTTGGAAAAAACAGTGATATGGTCAAGATAAATGACCAAAAATACATCCTTTTCATTGGCGAAAGCAATGTCCATTGCTCTATGAAAATTAGCGCCTGTATTCTTCAATCCGAAAGGCATTTTGGCGTACATGAAGGTACCCCAAGGTGTTGTGAAGGCTATATTTTCTTGATCATCTGGATGAAAAATAATTTGATTATAGCCGGATTATCCGTCCAACAATGAAAGTCTAGAATATCCAACTGCCCTTTGGAGAATATGGTCCATCTTTGGTAGTGGGTAATTTTCCTTCAATGAAACTTTGTTCAAATTTTTGAAATCAATGCACAAGCAAATATCTCCTATATTCTTTTTCATTGGCACTAGATTAGACATCCAATTTGAAAATCATAGAGGCACTATAATATCAACTCATAGCACTGCAATTTTTCAAAAAAAAATTCAAAGTTTGGTCGTCGTTGTAAATCGTGTCTTTGATCCTCTCTTATCTCCTAACCTGTGGTGAAGAGCCCTAGAGGATTAAATTGTATGAGTCTTTATTACCTTTTTAATAAAATCCAAAAATAATTATGACCAATAGTCTGTTTTTGTTACAAAATCGATAGGGTAAAGTATCTTTTAAATATTTCTTTTAACTACTTTCAGTGGTTAAGGTCAAGAGTTTCCATTTGAAAAAGGGTCTTATTCTTTCACTATCATGTCCTATCTGAGGTCAAAAAAAAAATGTTAGAATCATGAGTTCTGTTAAGAATAACATAAGATTAGTTGTTATTTCCATGAGCGACAACTATCTGTTTCAAAAGTTATGGTTTTTACAGGAATAGATGCCCTTTTCAGAAAGGTAGGAATTACCTGCAAAATTAGTATAAGGGAGTAGAGGAAACATTATTTAAATGAAACCAACATTGATATTCGAAGATTGAGGATATGATAAATCTAGGGATGTTATTCATCTAAAGGATGCTTGTTTTTCAATGGAGGATGCATTAAAAAGGTGATTATTTTTCTGCTAAGGTTATGCATATATATCACTACTCATTAAAGGGTATATGTGTCAAAGTGCAGTACGAGTAGCAATTATTAAGATATGTGATGGAGTTGGGGAAATGAGTTGGTAGAAGGTTTAAATAATTTATTTTTTCATGTCATTCCTATTCACCGAGTCTTAGGGCATGCATAACCCTTCCTCCATCTTCTCTTGTAACAACTGCAATTAATAATTTTATTCTCCATTTTAAAACCATTTGTTAACAAGTGCCAACAAGTAGGGTTTCATGGAGGGTATTCCTCGTTTTATAGCTGTGCATTGGAGGTTAGGTTAACAACAAGAAGTATGGGCAAAGGAGACAACGTGAACCTTTCAGAGCCAGTTAACACTCGTTTTGTGGATCATTGTGCTAAGGATGATTTCAAGGCAACAAGTTGGTACTAGTTTTTAAGGAAAATTTAAGGTGAGAATGTGGCCGTGGCTCAAGAGTTTTCTAAGACATTTGATGGAGAAAAGCTTAATATTGGGTCTCATACCTTCAAGATTACTGGAGCCATCATTGCAAGGGAAACTCAGACTTCAGAAATAGGTGATTCTTGGCCTAAGAATAACAAAATTATCCTTAAATCTGATTAAAATGTTTATTTAAAGCTTGAGCATGAACACATTGGTTGGACTCCTACCATTCATATTTCATACTTTAAACCCGAGTGGTAGCATTTCATTGCTACTGTACATCGTTACATAACTTGTGAGGGTAGGTTTTCAACTGTCCACAAATACCAAATGAGGTTTTTAGCCCATATCTCTAGAGCCAAACCTATGAATTTACCCCTTTTCCTCCATTAATCCCTATTATCAATGTCTTGAAAGATACAAAAGACCCCAGGCTACTCACTTCATAATATATATCATAGAGGCTTGATTAAGATATTAATAGTTTATCACTTGAGAAGGAAAAGGACTACATGGGAGAAATTTATAACATATGAGGGATATAACAGTGTTTATTAAAGAAGAAGATTAGGAAGGCCCATAAAGCTGAAAACCCAAGAAAAACAGTCAAAACCTACTCATACATCGAAACCCTAACAAGCTGGCCCATCTTCAATGTCATCTAGTAGGTAGTCTAGGAGCTTAGCCAGAAAGGCTAGAAATAATACATCTACACCAACAACACAACCAAAAAATGAGGTCTACACTAGCAGTTCATCCAAGGAACCACAAACCTTGAGCTCATTCATGAAGGAGTGTTACACAACAATTTGTCACTATCCTTGTACTCCCCATTCCTTGATCTTGGAGGATCCATACGGTGACCCTTGTGTACTTTCCAAGCATGGAATACATACCCCTAAACCACACTTTGTTTGCAAATTCATCTCCCTTTACAAATTTTCTGGAAGATCCCTATAAAAACCTGGTTTTCAAGGTTGACGCTTTGTCTCAGTGTCTGACCCGTGTTGATAGCAAAGATTTGGACTGGGACTCACGCTGGTCGGCACTCTGTCTTAATGTCATACCTGTGCTGATCCTCTTTTGGAAAGTTTTTAAAATAGAAACGAAGCTTCCGTGACTAGAAGCTTCGTGAGGTGACGAGCTAGAAGTTTGTTTTGAGGATATGACTGAGGAATTCCCCTTTGGGCTTCTTGTTCCCAAGAAATAGAAACTACTCCAAAGGATAAGCTATTTTCCCATTATTTGAGGGCCCATAACCTCCTACTCCATTGTTATATAAGGAGACCTCCTTCATCTCTGCTGCCTTAGTTAGCATAAAGAGAAGAAGAAATCATAGCTTCATGAGAATAGAGCAGAGTGTGATTGTTTTTGTGTGTTAAGAGAATAGTGAGATCTTAGACCTTTGTGTATGAGGGTGTTGCAAATGTGCTTGGATACAAACCTGCCGAAGGAGAGCCTCAACATCAAGGCTTGGTTGTAAACTCCCCTTGTCTTTATCATAATAACATGCAACTAATGTTTATATTCCACCCTTGTTTACATTTAATGAGATTTCTAACATTCCTTGATCAGTTAGATAGGTTGTAATTGTTTTATGTTTGTCGTGGTTTTATGCTTGTCATGGTTTTACGCTTGTCATGGTGTCTTGACTATTTGTACAGGTAGTTGAATGTTGGTAGCAGCGTGTATTGAGCTTGAGAAGAGCGATGGATCAAGAAGCTTCGACGGAAGACAAAAACATAGCATCAGAACAAGGTAGGTCATCTTACTTGCTCTGAATTTCATTTACAATCTAGGAAGGTAGATGTTAGTATGTTCCTATAGTTGCTAGAGCCACCCTAGGGCTAGAGGGATCGCCTCTATCCACAGAGGGGATTTACCTGGACAACAAATTGGTGACTCCAATGTGGAGTTTCCTTTGAGTTTTTCACTATTTGAGGTCTTATTCATTTGACGAGTTTAGTTGAACAACCATTTCCCTGTTTGGTCCTATATTTTTCATCAATTACAATATTTTAGTTTTTGCTTGAAGTGGTGAGTTTGGTCTTGGTTAGGAGAAATTATTTTTATTTTTTCTTTTTCATGAATTGGCGCTTTTATTTGTCTGACAGTTGCGGAGATTAGCACTAGTTGTTAGTTATAAAGCCGTGCCATTGGGCTATTGGTGCTAGTTTCAACCCCTAAATTCACGCCAATTCCAGTGTGTGTGAAAAATTAAGGTTTTTCCCTAAGTCTTTCACTAGTGTGTCTTGCCCTTCCCGTCCTTTTCTCTATATGATATACATATTCTCCCCTTCACTCAAGTTGGTTTGATTGGCTCATTGGCTTGGTTTTTGGTTTTTTTTTTTCTTTTCTGTTGGGACTTGCATCCTACATCCTAGTTTTTTTTTAGGATTGTGCATCGATTTCCTGGTTGCATGCTTTGCAGGAGATCACCCTGTTGATTGAGTCAGTCTCCTTGCTTGGTGAGCCATCTCTAGTTGATTTTCGTTTGCTTTTTGGTTGATTGAGTGATCAAGTCTCAAGTGTCTCTCCAAGTTCATTTGGTCTACTTGTTCGCTTGTGAGCATAGATTACATTGCTCATTGTTCAATTGAAACATCTTCTTTGTATGATTGTTTGATGTAAAAGGGAATGAATGCCTTGTTTTGAGCTCACAATTTGGAAGTCCTCTTTGTGCTTGAACTCATATTCCTTGTAGTATTTTGAGGAATTTCATTACAAAGTGTTAAAAATAGGATTGTATTCTTAATTTTTATTGCATCCTTTTTGCATTAAGAAAATTTGTGTTCATCAGTTTTCGTCTCAAAGTTTTCTTTTTGTTAAAATGTATTAGATCAAGTTGCATTGAAAAGCCATGTTTGAAATTTATCATTGAAGTTAGATTACATTGTTTAATGATTGAAAACTAAAAAATCATGCTAAGTGCATTCTCTTTCATTAAAAGCATGCATTTAGTAGATTCTCATTTCATCGAAAAATGCATTGAGTGAATTCTTACTCATTCAAAAGAAAAAGGAAATTATGCATAGATTACAATTGCATAGTTTTGAAAAAGAGAATTTTTCATAGATTACATTGCGTAATTCACATCTTTGAATGTTTTAGATTACTTTTGGATAGTGAAAGTCATATAGTTAGGAAAATTTTTTGTTTGCAATATTACTGTTTGTTGCATCATTGTTTGAGACTCTTCCCTTAACTAGATAGCATTCATCGAATTGAAAGAGTTATTTTCTCATATAGCTTCATATAGAAGTTCTCAGATGACAATGGTAGGGCCTTGAAATTGAAACCTAATTCAAGATAAACCGTTAAAATTTATTCAATCAACCTAAGGAAGCATTGAAACTTAACGATCACACTTAGAGGTCTAGGCTAGTGACGTGTTCCAGTGTCATTAAACCTAGTAGCTGTCGTTCGCCATCTGGCATTAGACAACACTAGTATGGAATTGTGCTCCCCATATTGATGCGTATATAAAGGGAGACCCCTATAGGTTGAAATCATTTATCTATAGGAATCCAAGTCTGCTGCCTTGTAGTTGTGATACACCGAAAAAAACATTCGGGGATATTGGTTGACGTACATCAAGTCCTTGGTAATTTATCTTTCATTTGATCACCAAGGTTTATATTGTAGTTCATGATTACCTAGTAACCCTTTATGCCTAGAATACCCTGATTAGTCATTTTGATCTTTTCATGACTCTTTAAAATTTGAAAAGGTCATCGAGCACTTGTCCTTTTGAGCTCGTCCAACTTGAAAGTGACTAGAGTCACATTTTGTCCTTTTCTTGACTCTTAAAATATGAAAAGGCACATTTTTGTTTCAGTGTCTTAAAATTGACTTCCCATGAAATATTCATGGTTAAAGTTATATTCCTTAATGATTCTTTAGGGTTGATTCCAATGGTGACGTTTCTAGAGTTCACTAACCAAGGAATCCCCTCAGATGGGAATCCTGGTCCATTTCCCTCATTCAAAAATGTTGGTGCCCTATATATGGCAACGGTGTCCCTCTCGGGATTAACCATTGGTTTGCCAGTTTGGTTATTTTCAACCCCTGTCATTTCGAATATACCAAATGTATCTCAACCAAGATATCCTCTGCCTGAACCATGTCAAACCCATTTTGATCTTAAGATTGACCCCTCACCTTCTTCGCCTGTTTCTTCACCTCGTTCTTCCTCTTCGCCTGGTAAAAGTATGGATTCTAGTAACCGGGTGGCTAAGAAGAAGAAGAAGAAGTCGAAGAAGAAGAAGGAAGATAAGCTAGGGGGAAAATCAACACCTATTTCCACCCATGCAGTTAATATCGAGAAGCCCCCCACTCCGTCTCGCAGAGTCAAATTCCCTTGCAAGCTATGTGAGGGTGACCACATTCTTCCTGATTTCCCTGGTATTCCCAAAGGGCTAGAAGTGTGGTCCATTGGCCTGAATCATCCTTCATCATCAACCTCTGGGCATCATGCTGATGATGAGCCTTCAGCTAAAGATAATGAGACTCTTAAGAAACAGGGTAAGATGAAATTTCCTTGTAGGTCATGTGAAGGGAACCATCCCATTCACCTCTATCCTTATATGGATGAAGCTTATAAAGTACTAGATACCCTTTTAGCTTCTGAGTCATGTATTCCCATTGGTTACGAGAAGTTTTCTTCGAGTCCTCCGATAGTCGATCCAGTCATTGATCAGGATTCATCTCTGGTCAATTCCAATCTCTTTGAAAGTCAGTCTCCCTAGTCCATTTCCGACCAATCATTGGTTGAGAAGAAGGATGACCTGGTTCCATCAACAGTTCATCAGGTCTTTTCCGTCGAGAGTGGGTCTCATCCCAGTCAGGTTCTTTATGTTTCCTCTGATTCTCCGAGATCGGAGGGCGATCCTTCGAATCCTGTCACCACAGTTCCAGAAAGTGATCCTTCTGCTCTCGTTCCCAGAGTTCAGAAGGATGGTATTTCTACTCCTGTCATGCAAGGGGATAATCCTCCTATCCTTATGGCACCCGCTCCATGTAGTTTGGTCACTTCCTTTGATTGGAGTCAATTTACGTGATATCGTCTTCCTTCTTACGTGCCCTTTGAGATTGTTGTACATGCCTGCAATATGGTCGTACTGGGAACAATCATAGATGAAGGTGCCTCAGTTAGTATTCTATCCTCAACTACATGGAAAGCTTTGGGTTCTCCAAAACTTGTTCCTGTTACTCAGAATCTGTTGGCTTTTAACAAAGGAAATAGTCAACCATTAGGGATCCTTTTGAAGTTGCCTATTACTTTGGGAGGGAAAACTGTCTATATAGATGTGATGGTGGTCCAAGGCCCCTTGGATTTTAATTTACTCCTGGGGTGTGACTATGCTTATGCCATGGTTACGCTTGTCTCTTCCCTCTTTCTTACGATTTGTTTTCCACATGAAGGTCAGATCGTGACCATTGATTATCTTTCATTCTTCAGTCCTGATGTGCCATATGGGCTACCGTCATCCCTTCCTGGTCCTTACCTGCTAGTGATATCTTCCCTGCCACAGGTCAATTATATGGCCACCCGTTCCATGTATGTGTCCACTGATAATTCAATCAGTGAGGTAGTACACAATGTAATGGGGGCATTGGATCCTAATTTCCAAAGTGTTGTTCTCTCGTCGGATGAGAAACTCTTGGAAGCCATGAATTCTTATTCATCATGATCAGCTTCTTTCGGAGCACAGTTCATTTTCTTGTGTCAAGCTCCTTAAAATATGAAACAAGCTCGTCGGAGCATAGTTCGTCTTCTTATGTTAAGCCCCTTAAAAAATTAAACAAGGTGTATGAGGATAGTTCTTTTGCTGTGTCAACCTCATTAAAAAAATGAAACAAGTTCCCGTTCAATTCGAGTTTTCAAGTAGATCTCGTAAAATCCTAGTCGAGTCTTTCACTTGATCTTGTAGTTGAACCTTCACTCTATTCATCTATTTACTCATGCAAACGGACTGAAGCTGGGGGGCATGTACTTTGAATTTATTCACCATGCTGGGGGCATGCAAACTTCAAGCATAGTTTATCTTTGTTTAAAGCTTCTGTAAAAATGAAACCAAATTCAAGCAGAGTTTCCCGATTTCAAGCTTGTGTAAAAATGAAACCATTCTTATTTCACCTCTCGTGATTGTCGTTTTATTAGCCTATTTTTCCAGATGAGCCTTGGTTTTCTCATTCCATTGTCATCATTTTCTTGGCTGATCATACACCTTCACTTGATTGTTTTAACTGTTCCAAAGGAACCGCTGCAATGAGTGGTCTTGTTAGCCAGCCTCTTGACCTTTACTTGTTTTGAGGAGTTCCACCATCAACGGAATTAGTTTCTACCCTTAATGCCACTTGTTCCTCCAGGAGGGGTTAACTTTTAACTCTTTTCTGACTCTTAAAACATGAAAATATTGCCGAGCTCTTGTTTTTTTGAACTCGTTAAAGGCTACGAGACATCGTTTACCCAGTATATGTCTACCCCTTTTTTGGGTTGGGATAAACTATTTACGAAAAATGAATACCTTAGCCAATCGCGACTAAGAGGTTCTCTCATATTTATTTTTCTATCTTTTTGGGTATGAGGGACTATTTACGAAAAGGGACCTGCTGGAGTTTTATTTTCTGCTTCTTTTCAAACTCTCTAAACATGAAAAGACGTTGAGTTCTTCCTTTTTCAGACTCATTAAAACTAAATGACATTGGAAATTGTCACCATGACATTACCGAGTTCCTCCTTCCTAGGGCTCGTAAAATGTACTAGGATGGATTTGTCCAAAGGACAAAATTATACGACAAGCATATGATATCCTCTTCAAGCTTGTGTAAAAATAAAGTGGTACTCACCAGAAATGGTGGGGGAAAATGGAAGTTATTCATCAGTGGTATTGGCAGTATGTCACTCTTGAACATGACACTTATATGCAGTTTGTGTAGTGTTGGGATATCTTCACTTTGTCACTTTTCCTCCATGGGTTTGGGAAATCCGTTTGCCTCTCATTCGATTACCAGTCTTGTAAACATGACCTATGATCCTATTTGAGCCAAATGCTGCCAAATTCTAGAGTCGTTTCGCCGATATGTTCAAGAGAAAATCCTTCTGCATTTTGTACATTCCTTGATCCTCTATTTTAGTCTTGATTAACACTCATAACAAATTATCTATTTTGTGTCGATGATGTGGGATTCATTATGAACCTCCTTCGATGGATCGCTTCCTTTCAACTTTGACTCATTATTCAGGAAGTCGATCTAGAGACTCCTTTCTGGTACCTTAGCTTGCATGCCCTAATGACAATTTCTTTGCATTCGACGACGGGTTCTCATCATTGGCCTTTGATCGAGTGATTTCAAGGGTGTTCGCCTCTAGCTCACTGTTCACATTCCATGGATTGTACTAGTAGTACCTTGAGAACCATTTTCATTATAGGTGGTCTCTCTCGCACTTATTAATAGTTTAAATCATTGATTGGTAATCAGGCAATTTTCCTGTATGTTCGACTTCAGCTCATTTATTTGCATGTTGAAATTGTACTTAATCGGGTCATGAAGAAGCACAAGAACTTGGATTTTATTCTCTAGAGTCCAGGTTACAAGGCGATATGATTTTTCCATGATTAGATACATGTTTCTTTCAGATGAATGGCTACGACCATACCATGAGTCTATATGAGATCCTTCTCAGATGGATGGCTGCGACCATACCATGGTCTCTTTTATGGATGGTTTCGTACATACATTGATCCATGTATTTTTATAAGATATTCTAGTTATGTATATGTATCTATGCTTGATTTTTAGGTCTCCTGACGACAACATTTGGTTCCTTGCACGTACTTGTAAATCATTTGACCCCTCACTCATGTTCGGACTTCATACTTTAGGGGGCATTTGTTACACAAAAAATTGTCATTGTCCTTGTACTCCTCGTTCCTTGATCCTGGAGGACCCATACAGTGACCCTTGTGTACTTTCCAAGCATGGAATACATACGCATGAACCACACTTTGTCTACCAATTCATCTCCCTTTAAAATTTTTCTGGAAGATCCCTATAAAAACTTGGTTTTCAAGGTCAAAGATTTGTCTCACTGTCTGACCTGTGTCGATAGTAGATATTTGCACTGGAACACGCACTGGTCGACGCTCTGTCTTAATGTTGGACCCACGCTGATCCTTTTTTGGAAAGTTTTTAAAATAGAAATGAAGCTTGCATGACTGGAAGCTTCGCGAGGTGGCGAGCTAGAAGTTTGTTTTGAGGATATGGCCGAGGAATTCTCCTTTGGGCTTCTTGTTCCCAAGAAATAGGAACTACTCCAAAGGATAATCTCTTTTCCCATTATTTTAGGGCCCATAACCTCCTCCTCCATTGTTATATAAGGAGACCTCCTTCATCTTTGCTGCCTTAGTTAGCATAGAGAGAAGAAGCAATCATATCTTCGAGAGAATAGAGCAGAGTGTGGTTGTTTTTGTGTGTTAAGAGCATAGTGAGATCTTAGACCTTTGTGTATGAGGGTGTTTTAAACATGCTTGGATACAGACCTACTGAAGGAGAGACTCAACATCAAGGCTTGGTTGTAAACTCCCCTTGTATTTATCATAATAAAATGCAACTGATATTTATCTTCCACTCTTGTTTACATTTATAATGAGATTTATAAAATTCCTTGATCAATTAGATAGGTTGTAATTGTTTTATGTTTTTCATGGTTTTACGATTGTCATGGTGTCTTGCCTGTTTGTACAGGTAATCAAACATTGGTAGAAGCGTGTATCGAGCTTGAGAAGAGCAACGAATCAAGAAGCTTTGACAGAAGACGACAACATAGCATTAGAACAAGGTAGGTCATATTCCTTGCTCTAAATTTCATTTACAATCTAGGAAGGTTGATATTAGTATGTTCTTGTAGTTGCTAGACCCACCCTAGGGCTAGAGGGATCACCTATGTCTGTAGAGGGGATTTACCTAGACAACAAGGGGTGTAGAAACAAGCTTAAACAAAGAGATACCTTGCTTGAAAAAAAAAATGTGTCTAAAATCAAAGAGGAGGCAACTTCCTCTTCAAGGGGTAAACATAGGAGAAGACTCATCATGACAGAAGGAACTTTAGTGGAAGTCAGCCTTGAAGTCCTGACGTCTAGCCCTATTCTACCTTCAATAACAGTCAACCTTGAAGCCATGACATCAAATCCTGTTTTAGAATCTAAACTCAAAAAAATAGTGAAATTTCATTCAAAGAGCCTACTCTTTCACAAGTATTTTGCTCACTTAAGAAGGGGAAAAGAAAAATTTCAGAGACTATCACAATGCAAGAACCTACCATAGCTCAAATTTTATCATCTATTGGTCCTTCAGTAAAGAAGAGGAAGAAAAATATAATACATTCATATTAATCTTTTGAGGAGGATAGCAGTGATACAGAGTACACTGAGTCAAAGTTTGAAGAAGGACAATCAAGCAGATTCATACATGGTAGAAAGAGGCATATATATATTCCAAACCCATACATTCAAAGGCCATGCACCAAGCCCAAGAGAAAACTTGGATTAACAAGTAATCTCATTTCCAAACCTGCTCTCAGGGATGAAATCATAAATGTTGATGATATCCTAGAGAATGAATCCAAGAAGAAAAATACTCAACAAAAAAAACAAGCACATAAAATGAGGTCAAATAAAAGGGTAACTAAAGCTAAAGCTATCATAATCTTTGCCTCCATATTAGAACTTTGATGAATGAATATACTGAGTCTTGAAAATCCAAAGGAGAATTTCATTTTTTATTTATATTCAGTATTTTCGGATATAGCTACCCTTTTTAGAAAAGGTAGCTATTATTTTCAGATTTTTGTGTATGGAGAAGAAAATATACTTTTTGGTTCTATTCTCACAAGGCTGACACTAAAGATGATGAAGTGAATGTAATCTCTGTGATGATGAGTTCTTTCCAGGTGTCATCTAATCAAGATATCTTCCAGTTGGTTAGCTACTCCTATATTTTTGCAGATATGTATACAAGTGTTCCTTTTAGTTGCTAGATTCCACCTTTTATGGAGGTAGTTTTTGACAAGCTATGAGGGCACTCAGCCACCTCTACTCATCCAGCTTCAGCTCCATGATGCCATGATTTATCTTTATTTCTATTTAAGTTTCCTTTTTAATGTTTTAGATAAAATATAATATACGTAGAGAGTTGTAATAAATTCCCAAAAATAGATTTCCACTTTTAGTGGAGGCTTTTGGTAGAACTCCTATTTTTTATAAATACTGTGTAATTCAAACACAGAAGGGTTCATTGGTTTTTTTTTGCAGAGCATACTATGTTACATTTTGAATATATAATATATCAGAAGCACTCTTGAGGACTTATGAAAGTTTGGTGTGTGTATTGTCTACTTATCTCATGTATTTCCATATCTGAATTATTCAGTTCCATAATGTGATATTAATACTATTGCATGTTTTTGCAAGTATCATGATATATCTATGCATGATTATCTAATTTTATCAGTATTTCCTGGCAATATTTCTTGATAAGATATGTTTGGTAATTTATCCATGAGCATTCCTTGTAACATATACCATCAAATGTACAATGAAATTTTTGTAAGTCTTGTAAAAGCTTTCTTTTGTTGATGCATTACCAATATGGATATTGTGTTATTTCTTCATCCAAACAATGGATTTCTATCCTATAGACCCACTATCCTTTTGCATATTCTCCTATCCAATATATTGGAAATTTACCCTTGCTACCATATCAAGCCCTAACACCCTCATATGTGTGAATGAGAGTTATTTGTTTGAAATCCTTTCAGCGAATGTAAGATTCAACCACTTTCCAATAATTCATTCTAAATCATAAAATAGCCCTTGAGCTTAAGATGTGTCTAGTCAGGCACTTGTCACAATCCATGTGCTAATTCCAGAGCTAACATCTTCTGGTGCGTCTGTCGGGAGACGAAGATTCTGAACTTAGTATTCTCCCGAATTTGTTGCATGAACGCCTAGTACTGGTTTTTAAATGTGAATAAAAACTAGTCAATGTTTTGATTGTAATTGGTTCACCCGATGACTCCACAAAGAGGACAAGGGGTTTCAAGACTACCTACTAGAAGAATAAATTAGAGATCACCTCCTGTAATTCCAGTTTATGACCCAGAGAAGATAATAAAGGATGCTAGAGGGAAACAAAAATTAGATGAAGCTGCATCACATTCAATGAAAAATATGCGTTCAAAATACATTCCAAAAGAAAAGGTACCATCATCTGATTTACAACCTAAAGAAATTTAAGTTTCAAAGCAATCTCCTGAAATATTTCAAGTGGAAACTGTTTCCATTAAAGGAAAAGTAGATGATGTTAGCCTAGGTGTAGCTGAAATTATCTCTCAATCATCTAGTAAATAATAAAAAAATATCATTCCAGTGAAAGAAGATAAATCAAAGGTTGTAGGTATCAGTGAAGAAAACCAAATGTTAGAAACCTTTGTGTTGACAAAATGAGAATTAGAACAAGTGTCAGAAATCGCACTCTTCCTAGATAGATCGATATTAACTGAGGAAGACATAATTTTTTTTTTGAGTTTTCTTCAAACTCATCCTGAATATCAGTCTTCTTTTAGGCCACAACAAGAGTATTTTCCTTTGTCTCAAAACCCAGCTATTGGCTCATCTTCTTCTCATAAAAGACGAGATAACCTTCCTGAAAATTTGACTTTTAGTTTCTTTGATTTTTTTTAACAGCAAAACAAACTTGAAGCTACCCCAATCCTTTAAGAATCAACATCTAAAACTGATTTTCTTGGAGAATTTGAAATAAAACCTTCTGCTGTCCATTTCTTTGAAAATCCATTATTTTCAACTCCACAAATTGAAATTTCCATAATTCAAACCTTTGTATCAGCAAGTTTTCCATTTGTACCTCAGAAAGTCATGGCACATCCTGCTCCTACATGAATGCAGTAGATTATTGATGCCCGCTATGCGCCACTCATCCTTCCTCAACCTTTTCATCCTCTTCCTCAAGGGGACTATCTGAAATATTTTCCCAAATACACAAGGGAGGGAGAAGGAGTATCCGCTGAAGAACACCTAGTTGCCTTCTATAGTTATGCTGATAACCAAAATATTGAACATGAAGATGTTTGGTCTAGACATTTTTTTCAAAGCTTAGATGGAGAAGTTAGGAAGTGGTTTATAAATTTTCCACCAAACTTAATAACAGGAACATATGATTTGGAACAAGTGTTTATAAAATAATGGGGTGACCGGAAAGATTACTTGTATTTTCTCACAGATATTGGGGCTTTAAAGAAGAATATTGATGAGTCATTGGCATATTTCACAAAGAGGTTCAATAAAGTCTATCAAAATATTCATGTAGAGGTTAAACCCCCTGAAACCACAACCATTATTACCTTTTCCAATGATTTAGACTCCAAGTTTGCACTATGGTTGAGAGATGAGAAGCCACAAACATTGTTGGGTATGCAGGAGGCTGCTGTTGGAGTGCAATCCAATATTTTGGCCTCAAACAAGACGAAAATTGAAGAATGGATGGCAGCAAAGGATAAAAAGAAAATGAAAGAGGAGAAACCATCTTCCTCCTCTAAAACTTTCACAAATGAAGAGAAGCTATATTAGATGTCTAATTTGATTAAATATCTTACTTCTAAAATGACAAAACTAGAGTTTTAAAATAGGCCTGCTGCTAGGCCCATTCAATATGAAGGAAACAGAAATCAGGCTCCTTTTAGGAGACCCTTTCAACCCCAAAAAATTTTACAGTGCCCTAGGAGAAATCCTGATGATCAAAATGTTCAACCTCCACTGAATAATTTTTCTGAAGAAAATTAGCAAGAAGAAGAAGAAGAGGAGGATGAATATATAAATCTTGTTGTAGAGACATCACAGTCAACTTGTTTGGCTTTACAAGAATATGAAGATCAGTCTAAGATAAATCCATTTTCAGATGATTAGGAGGCTCATATTCATGTTCAAAATAAGAAAAAGAAGCCTGAAATTCAGAGAAGAAATTATCTTTTGAGGTCAAAAGGGGTTGTCCAATGGCCTCAATAAAAAAAAGATACTAAAAAAGTTGTTGCCAAGAAAAAAGAAAAGGTTTATGATGTTTCTTCATCACCTAACCTTTCCCCAATCATCAAAAAAAGTGCTGAAAATAAAGGTTTGACTCCACTCAATTTCAGTTTCAAGTCAGAATTGAATAAAATCAAGATTCTAGTCCCACTCCTAGAATTACTGAAAATTCCATCTTACCTAGAATCATTCAAAAGTATTCTTCAACCATCCCTTTCTCCCGATTCTGTTAATATTGAAGATGAACACCCTAATATAATTTTAGGCAGCCATGTCCAAGATCAAAATGATGATAATCCTCCACCTTTTTATCTTTCACTCAACATTCATAACAAATTGCTGCATAACTACCTATTAGATTCTGGGGCCTCTCACAATCTGATGCCTAAGAAAGTGATGGATGAATTAGGACTGGAGATTACTAAACAATATCATGACCTATACACTTTTGACTCCAAAAGGGTCAAGTTTTCAGGGGTGATCAAAGACTTCGTAATTTCTCTTACCCAGCTTCCTATGAAAAGTATAGTGATGGACATAGTGGTCACTGATATACCATCAAGATTTGGAATTCTCCTTTCCAGATCTTGGTCCAAAAATCTTGGAGGCACTCTTCAAATGGATATGACATACACCACTATCCCAATTTTTGGAGGAAATTTAAGAGGCTGTATAGAGAAACATAGATGGCTTATATCATAAGTGATCAACACAATCCCTCAAATCATCCTATATATGTAGAAGAAAAGGAGTTGGGATAATCTATTTCACATCTAGCTGCCGATGATAGTAATTTTCAACCTGAAATGAATAAAAAACAACAGCTACTCATCTCAAAAGAGAATAATTCAGAAGTTGGAAAAATCTGGAAATTGTATTTTGATGAAGCCTCATCAAGAGAGGGATCAAGGGTTGGTATAGTTTTTATTTCTCCTACTCAACAGGTAGCGAATTTATCGTATAAATCATAGTTTGTCACTACTAATAATACTACTGAATATGAAGCAATACTTTTGGGAATGAAGGCAACAAAATATTTGGGAGTAGAGTAGTTGATCATTTTTGGTGATTCAGAGTTGGTGGTGCAACAGGTGAGAGATAACTATCAAGTAAAAAATTCAAAATGAATAATTATATAAATGAAGTGTGGGATTTGATCGAACATTATTTTTCAGCATTCAATTTTAATTTTGTTTCTAGAGAAGAAAATGAAATGGCAGATTCATTGGCCATTGCTGCTAGTAATTTTAAGGTCAATCTTGATGTCAAAGCCACTTATGATATTCATATTAAAAACAAACCTTCCATTCCTGAAAATATCAAACACTGGCAAGTGTTTGAAGAGGATAAAGAAATTCACAATATTTTGGAATGTATGGAGGAGTTTTCAGATATTCAAATTGACAATGAACAAGACATAGCTGAAAGTCAGAACAACAAGTCATTCAAAAATAATTTGGTTGGAAAATATATTATTGAGTTGAAAACAAACTTCATTCCTAAAGGCTTGGTTCCTTTATAAATGTTGTTTGACAATGATGATGTATTTTTGAAGCCTAATATCAAGATAGATGGAGAAAGTACAATTGATTGCAACATTGGTACTGATAAAATCCTAGATATATTAAAGTTTCTAAATTTCTTCCTAAAGAAACTAGAAAAAAATATGTCAAGTTGCTGAAGTAGTATGCATATATTTTCTCTTGGTCTTATAGTGATTTGAAGACATATGATAGAAGCATAATGGAGCATAAAACTCATCTTAAATCGAAATCAAAACTTGTGGCACAAAAGATAAGGCATATCAATCCCATGGTGCTCCATATTATTGAAAAAGAAATCAGAAAAATGTGGGAAGCCAACATAATTCTGCCTTTAATATTTTCCAATTGGGTAGCTAATATAATCCTAGTTCGAAAGAAGAATGGCGAAATCAGAATTTGTGTTGATTTTCATAATTTGAACCGATGTTCACTGAAGGATAACTATCCTTTACCCAGAATGGATCATATTTTGGAGAAAATAGTAGGTTCAAAGAGATTGTCAATGATAGATGTCTTTTGAGGATACAATCAAATTTCAGTTGACAAGCAAGACAGTGACGCAGCTTAAGCTGTGTTTCCCCAATATTACTCATATAAAACACATAGACTCATGCATAAGCTTTTTTCTTTAGCAGATTTATGGATAATAACCATTATAACATACCCACTTAATGAAATTCATATCCATGATTTTGACTTTTATTAAAACCCAAATTGCCAAAATAATTAATGTTGAGGCCCACATCTATTTCTAACATACCTTTTCCGATGCTCCATTTATGCTTATTCCTTCACATATATTTCAATGCAAAAATTGCATCTTTAAATCTTCACCGTAAATCTTCACTTCACAATGTAACGATTGTCGTCTAATATTGCAATTCATTTGAATTTGGGTCCACAACTATTCCCCATGCACCTTTCAGCACAGATCAACCAAGCTCGTCAATCCAACGAATATCGCATCACAATCTGTGTGATATTTAATCTCTTTATATCATGTGAAATGACTGGTTTTAGTATGCCACGCCTCGCTGCCTTAAAGTTATTGCATCCCTTTTATAATTACCACTTACCATTTTCGTTCCTTGCAAAAACCATCTTTTGGTTTTCAAACCCATTTCATAGTTCTGTCCTTCCGTTGATACAAAGTTCCTCTCGCTCATGCTTTCCAAAGTTTCTGGTTCCATTACAACTCCACTGTGCAATCAGATTTATTTAACCTGATGTCTACAATGGTTTTGCCACTGTTCCATTGAATGGTAACATTAAATTAAAGATTCACCATCGGTCCCTTCTGCATGTCCAAGCTTATGTTGCACAACTCGATCCCTCAAACTGATTTCATTGTGATTCTTTTAAAGCTTCAATTTCTCGCTTGAATGCACATATGATGCAAGTGATTCCAAGTCTGATTTCTGGTTTTACACAATATACTCAAAATATTGAATTGAAGTGTCATTTTCTCTTCTGTGTCATCGATCCATTCAGTGATCAATGACTGAGCTTAACACACGCAAAATCATACAAGATTCAACTATAAACATAAAATACAATCATACAGATTTCTCATCATTTTTATGCTATATATGACTTCTCGGCATTTTATGTTTATATATCCTCTGACTTCATTAAATTCTTCTCACCGTTACGCAGTGTGAATTGGACATCGTTCTCTTAGAACACAAAATTTCATGAAATCATAAATCCTGTAGCTCAGATACACATTAACTAAATTTCCTTTGATTTTTCCCAATTTCACCTGTACACATATATATATTGTACCAAAATTTGATTCATCACCTGAAATTATGAATTGAACTTCTCAACACACAATTAATAACTCATAAAACAAATATTTACACAGGTTTCCTCACTCTGGCCTGATTTTCTTATCAATGGCCTTTCCTCTAATTTGCCCATAGGCTTACAACAACAACCCTATCTGTCTAAAACTTGAATCCCTCTCCTCTCCTTTGATGCCTTGAGGCTTATACTTTTTTATACAAAAGGTTTTGAAATCATTTTTGATTTCAGATCCTCCATCTTCTCAACAAAATCCTGAATATCCTCTAAGTCCTCATTTGACTCAACTAATCCCTAAGGATCCTCTCTCATCCACAAAATAATGAAACCAATTCTAATTTAGGATTTACAATTAATTCTCAAATTTCTCAATCTCTCAACTATCCTAATTCTCTCATGTTTTCCAACATTCAAGAATATTTACAAAATGTCTCACAAATATTAATTAATTTCTATTCTAAATGCCTCACTTAAATCACTCAATATTTTAAAATTACATTAATAGGAAACCATCTTCCTTGAAAACACAAGACCCCTATGTCTATTAAAATACAAAGAAATTTTTGAGCCTAATGCTCCTGCATCAGACTTCCAAGGTTGAAAATAATCATGATCTCTCGATCATGTGCTTTTAATATTTGTCTTCCTAGATCCCATACCTTGTTTTGTAACTTGTTGTTTGTTGCTGCTTTTGTTTGTTGGTTTTCTCCAGGTCTCCACACTTTATGCTGCTTTGCTCCACTATCTATGCTTTTACAGTCTGCTACTATCTCCCTCTTGCTTCTGTTTCTTTTCTTTCCTGCTACTGTATTTCTCTAAGACAATTTCATCATTATCCTTCTTATCAATTCAATTTCTTTGTCTAATAGATCTTCTGAATGCTGATTACTTCCACCTCTTGATTGCTAAATTTTTATTCTTACTGCCGCCCTTTCATCCTTATCATCTTGTTTACTGCAACTGGTAACTTCTTCTTGATTGTCACTTATGAAAATTTCTTTGTCTTCTTTCTTCAACAATTCCTTGGACTGGTACATAGTTTGCCATTTACTTCTATCTCCTTCTCTTTGCTTTAGTTTGTTGTTGCTGTCCTCTAATTCTTGCATCTTCACATTCTGCATTTATTCAAACTCTTTTGTTTCCCAATATTGAAATTTAGATTTCTCTTCCTGTATTGAATCCTGATTCTCCAACATAATTTTCGGTAATATAATTTCTTTGTTCCATTGATTAAATACTTCCATAGATTCTTCTTCTTCCTTCTTTACTTGACTGCTCACTCGTGTCAAATTTTCTCCAGCATCTACAAGAAAACCTGTAATCATAAAATAATCATTAAAATCAAAATCATAAGACCTTTGTGTCTCTTCTTCCTATGGCAACATTTCAATTGCTACTCTGAAATTTCTTCCTCTGTCAGCACCTTAATATGCTGATTCAATCTTCCCAAAGAATTCTTGAGACTGTCAGATAGTCTCTTCTCCTCATTATCTGTTCTAAAGATTTCTCTCTGTCCTGGTTCATAATTTTTAATTCCTTCCTCTACAATCTCACTGTCATACTCTGAGTTTTCCAGCAAATATTCCAGCAATGTAATTTCTCTTTGACATTTTTTAAGTACTTCATCATCACTTATAATCTCTGTATTTTTACACATTGTTAGTTTGGAAATTACATGGTTCAACAGTCTCAATTGTTTCTTCACATATCAGCTCTTCAGACTAAATCTCGTCTCCTTCTTCCACAAGAAATTTTTCCTCTGCTGGAACGACTTCAAATATCAATGCATTACTAAATTCTTTATGCTGCAATAAATCACTACTTTTCTCATTCAAGATACATTCTTCATCATTACTCTCTGCTTCAGAGTATTTATCTTCTGAAAGATACTCTTCCATACTTTTGACAACTTCAAAAGATTTCTCGTCCTCTACATAACCTGTAATCACATCAAAATCATTAGTTACAAAAATACAAGGATTTACATTCTCCCGCTGATCTGAACTTGCCCAAAAGTTCAGGAAATCATCAATAATTTCCTTTTCAGCAAGGTAAACTTCTTGTTGTCTTGAATTTTCACAATAATTCATAAGATATTTCACATATCTCAAATCTTCATCTTCACTTAGAATTTCACCCTGTTTTAGTCTACAAATGGAAACTTCCATTTCTGAGTCTGTTTCTCTGTATATTTTACATCTCAATTTCACACTCATCATCTGCTCAAGATTTCTCAGCTCTTCTGCTAACTGCATATTCAATTGCTGTTCTCTCTTCTGTTGTAGCCTCAACCACTTTACTTTCTTGTTCATGGTCTAACCATGTCTCTGGTTTTCTTCTATCATCATCTTTGATTTATTAAATTGTTCTCTTATCTCAACAATCTCTTTGTCATGATCCTCTTGACTCATTTGTTTCCTTCAACTTTATTTAACAGCCTTCTTCTTCATCTTGTATCTTTCTTCTGAACCTTGTACATGACTTTCCATAGTCATCTTTTCTTTTGTATGAGTTTCCACATCTGCAACCAATCAACTACCTACTGAGTTGATCTTCTCACCAAAATTATTCTCTACTTGGTCTTCAAGTCCTCTCTTTCTCAAAACTTGTATTAAGCAATCCTGCTCTCTTCTCTGGTTATTGCACTCATTTCAAGGTCCTGATACAATTTCTAAGAACTTTCAAAAGTTCTTCCTACATTCATACTGCTACAATTTGTTCCAACTTTCCACTCCTTTTAATCTATTGTGGTCTTGCTCAAAACCCCTGCTATGACTATCAATAGTCATTTTCTTCTTTCCATTTCTATGAGTTCATCACTCACTCCCTCACTCCCTCACTATGAGCTATTCTAAGCCTTTGCAACAACAAGTCCTTCGTGCTGCCACTTACCTCACCAAGTTTTTCTTTGGACTTGGGCTTTTGGAAAATATGGTTCTCTATCTCTGGAACCTCCTTGAGCTTTCCTCTGCTCCTTCTAGGCTTTAGCTCTTCTGCACTTTTTAAGAACAAAACTGTCCTTTTTATCCAATTTCTTCAAGGTTTTGCCACATTCTTCTCTCACTGAGAAACTCTTACCAGTTTTCTTCATCACTGCTTCTTAAAGTTTGATCTTCCTTTGTTGAGATATTTCATCTTGCCTGCAACCTGAATTCTGCAACCACAATCTTTAAACTAGATTAATTAAAGCACACTATCTCACTTCAAGATCTTTTCATGACCTTGTTCTCCCATTCACTTGTACTTTGATTGGACTATTCCCATTTAGTTATGCAAATGTCTGTTATATTTCAATTTCTATGTATCTGTTGCTTATCAGATTTAAAATCTGATCTCCTCTTACTTCCTCCATCACACATGCATTCTTTACAATTCTAATTTAATTAAAAAAAACTTGAACCTTCAAAAGAGCTTTTTCTAGCTCTGATACCACATGACATAGCCTAAGCTGTGTTTACCCAATATTACTTATATAAAACACATAAACTCATGCGGAAGCTTTTTTTATTTATCAAATTTATGGTTAATAACCATTATAACATACCCAGTTAACAAAATTCATATCCATGATTTTGACTTTTATTAAAACCCAAATTTCCAAAATAATTAATGTTGAGGCCCACAACTATTTCTAACATACCTTTGCCGATGCTCCATTTATGCTTACGCCTTCACATATATTTCAATGAAAAACTTTCATTTTTAAATCTTCACCGTAGATCTTCACTTCACAATCTAATGGTTGTTGTCTAATATTGCAATTCATTTTACTTTGGGTCCACAACTATTCCCCATGCACTTTTCACCACAGATCAACCGATCCCGTCAATCCAACGAATATCACATCACAATATGTGTGTTATTTAACCTCTTTATATCATGCGAAATGGCTAGTTTTAGTATGCCATGCATCACTGCCTTAACGTTATTGCATCCCTTTTATAATTACCACTTACCATTTTCTTTCCCTGCGAAACCATCGTTTGGTTTTCAAACCCATTTCATGGTTCCGTCCATCCGTTGACTCAAAGTTCCTCTCGCTTATGCTTTCCAAAGTTTCTGGTTCCATTACAACTCCATTATGCAATCAGATTTATTTAACTTGATCTCTACAATGGTTTTTCCGCTGTTCCATTGAATGGTCACATTAAATTAAAGATTCACCATCGGTCCCTTCTACACATCCAAGCTTACGTTGCACAACTCGATCCCTCAAACCGATTTCATTGTGATATTTTTAAAGCTTCAATTTCTCGCTTGAATGCACATCTGATGCAAGTGATTCCAAGTCTGATTTCTGGTTTTACACAATATACTCAAAATATCGAATTGAAGTGTCATTTTCTCTTCTGTGTCATCGATCCATTCAGTGATCGATGACTGAGCTTAACACACAAAAACTCATACAAGATTCAACTATAAACATAAAATACAGTCATACAGACTTCTCGACATTTTTATGTTATATATGACTTCTGGGCATTTTATGTTTATATATCCTCTGACTTCATTAAATTCTTCTCACCTTTACGCAATGCGAATTGGACATCGTTCTCTTAGAACACAAAATTTCATGAATTCATAAATACTGTAGCTCAGATACACAATAACTGAATTTCCTTTGATTTTTCCCAATTTCGCATGTACACATATATATACTGTGCCAAACTCTGATTCATCACTTAAAATTATGAATTGAACTTCTCAACACATAATTAATAACTCAGAAAAAAAATCTCTTTCTATATAAACAAACATTTACACAGGTTTCTTCACTCTGGCCTGATTTTCTTATCAATGGCCTTTCCTCTAATTTTCCCGTAGGCTTACAACAACAACCCTATCTGTCTAAAACCTGAATCCCTCACCTTTCCTTTAATGCCTAAGGCTTATCATTTTTTATACAAAAGGTTATGAAACCATTTTTGGTTTCAGATCCTCCATATTCTCAACAAAATCCTGAATGTCCTCTAAGTCCTCATTTGACTCAACTAATCCCTAAGGATCCTCTCTCATCCACAAAATAATGAAACCAATTCTGATTTAGGATTTAAATTAATTCTCAAATTTCTCAATCTCTCAACTATCCTAATTATCTCATGTTTTCCGACATTCAAGAATATTTACAAAATGTCTCACAAAAATTAATTAATTTCTATTCTAAATGCCTCACTTAAATCACTCAATATTTTAAAATTAAATTAATAGGAAACCATCTTCCTTGAAAACACAAGACCCCTATGTATATTAAAATACAAAGAAATTTATGAGTCTAATGCTCCTGCATCATACAAGGAGAAAACAACTTTTACTACACCATTGGGAACTTTCATGTACAATAATATGCCTTTCAGTTTAATGAATGTAGGTGCAAAATTTCAGCAGACAATGGATATTGCCTTTTCAAGAGAAAAGGAAAAATTTGTTATCATTTATTTAGATGACATAACATTCTTTTCAAAATCTGATCATGACCATTTAAACATTTGCAACAAGTGCTCAATAAGTGCAAAAAATTTGGTTTATCTTTAAACCCAAAGAAATCATGCTTTTATTTTCAAGAAGGAAAAATGTTGGGGCATATAGTCACAGAAAATGGTATTTGCATTGACCCAGGGAGAGTTGAAGCAATTCAGAAAATTAGTTTACCCAGAAATAAGAAAAAGTTACAATCATTCTTGGGTAAGATTAATTTTTTGATGCATTTTGTTCCAAATTTTGAAGAATTAATCAAGCATATAAATGTCTTGTTGAAGAAAGATGCATAGTTCAGGTGGCAAGATGTAGCAAAAAACTCTTTCTTAGCGATCAAATCTGCTTTGACTGAAGATCAAGTCTTAATCAACCCTAATTTTGAGAAACATTTTTTCACTTTTTCATATGCTTCTGAAAAAACTATTGCAGCAGTTTACCTTAAAAGAACAAGGAAGACTTGGAGCAGCTAAATTATTTTTTCCGTCATGCATTGAGGGATGCTGAATCAAAATACAGCTTGGTTGAAAAACAAGCATATGCATTGGTGAAGGCTCTGAAGTATTTTCAAATTTATGTGCTGCATTCTAAGGTTTTTTCTAGTGTACCAGATATTACTATCAAGGATGTATTGTTGCAGCCCGACACAAAAGGTAGGAGGGGAAGATGGTTGACAAATATTCTCGAATTTGACATTGAAATCCGACCTACTAAGTTGATAAAAGAACAGGGTTTAGCTCGCTTGATGATAGAATAAAATTGCAAAGATCTAAATCTAAATATGCAAATAGCTGAAGAAACAAATAAATAAGGTACAACTGATTATCCTGACATCTTTTACTCCAATTGGTACAAGGATATAGTGTAATTTTTGTTAAATTTCAGTTGTCCCCCAGAAATGGAAAAATCAAAGAGAAGAGCTTTTAAATTGAAGGCTGTCAAGTAATGCATAATAGAGAATCATCTTTATTGGAAAGATCCTATAGGATTTTTGTTGAGATGTTTAGATGAGGCTGATTCCCAAGAAGTTATATCAGAGATACATGTAGGGGTATGTGGTGGAAATTTGTATTGGAAAGCTACCGCAAAAAAAATTTTAAGAGCTGGTTATTATTGGCCAACTCTTTTTTCTAATATATTTGCTAAAGTCAGAGCTTGCACTGAATGTCAAAAATTTTCTGGTAATAAAAAGCTACTCCCACTACGTCTGATTCCCATTTCAACAGACTCTCCTTTCCAACAGTGGGGGCTAGAATTCATTGGTGAGATTCACCAACCATCATCAGGACAACACAGGTGGATTCTTACAACCACAGACTATTTCACCAAGTGGATTGAGGCCATTCCAACCAGAAATGCCACTGACACGGTAATAATTAAATTTATGTTGGAAAATATTATGTCTAGATTTAGTTGCCCTCAAAAGTTGGTGACTGAAAATGTAATGGCTTTTAAATCTACCAAGATGAACATTTTTTGTCATAATTATAATATTGATTTGACTCATTCTACACCTTATTAACCCCAAGGTAATGGGTTAGTCGAGTCATGAAACAAAATTATGGTGAGAATTATAAAAAATATAATGACAAAAAACAAAAGAAATTAGGACACTCAGCTAGTTCATTCTCTTTGGGCAGATAGGGTGAGTGTTAAAAAATCAATTGAAGCTTCTCCCTTTCAACTTGTTTATGGTGTTGATGCTATCATTCCATTACATTTGGCCCTACCTGTCATGAATTTTTTATAGGATGAAACTAATAGTTCAAATCCCATTCAGAGAAGGATGCTGCAATTGATAGAATTCATCAAATCCGGGAATCCTTGATGGAAAAAACAGAGAAGTACAAAGCCAAAGTAAAAGCTGTTTTTGATAAAAGGGAAAAAGAAGAAATATTCCAGGAATATGATTTGGTATTGCGTTGGGATGCAAGAAGAGAAGACCATGGGAAGCATGGTAAGTTTAACAATTTGTTGTTTGTACCATTTAAGGTTGCTCAAGTTCTGGAAAATAATACATTTATTTTGAAACATTTAGATGATGATTAGTTAATTGGAGGTCTAATCAATGGTCATTATCTCAAATGTAGAAATTTATTGATACTGATGTATTACTGGATCTTCCTGATCTCACAGTATTTATCTTCTTTCAAAATACAAAATTCTTCCACTATTGATCTTGTAGAAATTTAAAACTCAATTGCAAATACATGTGAACAAATTCAATCGCACATAACACAATTGTTTAATGGGAAAGCTTAAAGCTAAAAACCCCAACTACAATATATTATGTATATCAATGGAATCATGTAATAATCTCATATAAATCTTAATACATCAAGCTCTCAGTACAATGTAGATTCATTACACACTGTCATGCAAAAATTTGCATATCTATGCACCAATTTCTTGCCTCCTGATAGCCTGCCTCCACTGTGCAATCCCTGTTGAAGAAGACCCCTGAATGAATTCGAATTGGACTTTCATTGATTGAGAAATCCTCATTGGCAACTCAAATGTGTGTCAGATGCATTGAATGCATCACTATAGTCACAACGGATAGTCCATCTCAACCTTTCACCTATCTCTCCACTGGGTCTCCACTGGAACTGACATGCACTGTAGTTAACTGTTGTTTCTGTTCAGTTGTTAGTGAGTTATTAGTTGTGAATTAATTAACTAATTAATTCACTTATCTCTCACTAGTGTATCTTTCATTTAGACTAGATACAACTATCTCAACTGAGTTTAACTCACTTAACTGAGTTAAACTGAATAAAAAATCCATAAACTACTCTTCCAACTCTGTCATAACTTTTCCACTTCAGTTCTAACTGATTCCTCATGCATGAGGCACCAATAAACCCTAGGAATTGCATAATTCCTTCAGTCCACTGATTTGCCAAATATGTTCACTGAAATAGAGTGCTCCAAGAGAATAAGTTGATATTTATTATCGGATTATTATTAAGAGCTAATAATAATCAACATGCATCTATTTTTAGATTGACGATCTATAAATAGACTTTTCCCAATATTCTAAAAATAGAATTTCATCTATTTTCTACATTTGACCAACCATCTACAAATAACATCCTGCAACTTATAGAATATGCTCACCATGTTTATAAATAGGAATACACCTAAAAATATCTTGTGGGCCCCACTTAGTGAAGGTGCTTACTTTTCACCAAGCTCATCATCTTGTTGAATATCAACACTCCTTCTCAATAAGATAGGGATTATCCTTCACCCCGATCCTGCCTCTATGGCATTCTAATTTGATCCTGCCGAGCCCCTTCATTAGAATGTCTGCATCCTGATCTTCCATAGGAATTTACTGAAGCAACATGATCTTCCGCTGCACACAATCTCTGATATGATGATACCGGATATCCATATGTTTAGATATATCATGAAACACAATATTAATCAAGAGTTTAATGCAACTCTGACTATCACAATGTATCACTGTAGGATCTAAATGTGAACCGAAAAAACTGACAAGGATCTTCCTCATCCAGATAGCCTCACACGCAACTTGAATTGCTGCCATGTATTTTGCTTCCGCTGAACTGAGTGCCACAGATATTTGTTTCTCGCTGTACCAAGAAAATACTGTAGATCCGATATTGAAAACCCCTCCTGATGTGCTCTTTCTGTCAGTTGGGCTGCCTTCCCAATCTGCATCTGTGAAGCCATGCAACTTCACCTCATCCATCTGTTTGTACCATAAGCCATACTCAGATGTGCCCCTCAGATACCTCAAGACATGCTTGCCTGCCTTCCAAAAGAGCTTGGTAGGCTTAACCATCGCTTGTGAAAGCTGGTTCACTGCATAGCATATGTCCAGTCTTGTATTAACTAAATACATGAGCGAACCCACCAACTGTCGATAAACAGTGGAATCCACTACCTCTGCCGATGTAACATCCTTTTTCCTCCAATTTATTGGAAGAGGAGTATCCATGGGCTTGCAGTCCTCCATGTGAAACTTACCAAGTATCTCCCGAGCATACTTCCCTTGACACACAAACAATTCACCTTCTCGCTGCCATATTTCCAATCCAAGGAAATAATGAAGGAGGCCCAAATCCTTCATCTCAAACTCCTTTGCGAGATCTTCCTTGCATGAGTGTATCAACTGCTTATCACCCGTTAGTATTAAATCATCAACATAAAGAACAATGATCAAAAGCTTACCCTCCACCACAATTTGGTACAGGTTTGCATCTGTGTCACTCTTGGTGAAGCCAAGTCCAGTGAAATAGTTGTCGATCCATGTGTACCAAGCACACTCTTTTGAGTCTGCACACATGAAAATCGCTGCTGAAGATCTCAAATCCTTTAGGCTTCTCAATTTACACCTCTTCCTCAATGATCCCATTAAGTAACACAATCTTCACATCCATCCGATTAATGTGCCAACCCATCTGCACTGAGAGAGCAAGGATGGTCCTTATGGAAGAATACCGTGTGACAGGTGTAGAGTTTCCTTCAAAATCAATCCCCTCAATCTATGAGAAGACCCCGACAAAAAATCTTGCCTTATACTTCTCGACGCTCCCATTAGTAACTTGCTTTACCTTGTAGATACATTTGATCTACACGCGGTTACCAGCCTTGGAAAATTTCCCAAACATTGTTTTTGATAATGCCGGTCATACTCCTCCACCATAAGCATCACCCCATGTAGGTATCTCTTGCTTCTTCAAAGATAGTTCTGTCATAGTACACTTTCTCATAAGAGCCATGTATCCGATAAATAGTCGAATTGCATTGTCCTCTATCTCTGTTGTGATGTAGGTAGTCCTACATTCTGTGTTGCATCAAGCTTCAGTCTCTCAGCTTCTGTGGTACGCTTTCTGCCTTGTTTGATGTTTGGTTCTGCATGAGTGGACTCCTCCACTCCATGAATCTCCTCCTGTGGTTGATCCACATCTAGAGGCTCATCTTTGGGAACAAGAAGTTCCTCCTCTGCATGCAAGTGTAGCTCCCTCTCAAGCGACAACTTCATGTCTTTCATCTCATTGAATTTTATATCCCGTCGCACCATATTCATTCGACTATTTGGAAAATACACACGATAATTATGGGGTGTTTCTGTGTACCCCACAAATATCCCAACATCTGCAGTCGGCTCCAGCTTCTTCCTGGCATCCTTTGTCACATGAATGTAAACAGATGAGCCAAAAATCTTCAAATAAGAAATATTAGGATTCTTACCAGTAAAAGCTTCTTTAGGTGTAATCATGCCAAGTAATCTATGAGGACAACGATTTTTCACATAAACCGCATCGTTGCATGCTTCTGCCCACAAGTGCATCGATAGGCCCTGGTCATGCAACATAGCTCGTGCAACACCCATGATTGTTCTGTTCTTCCTCTCGCGACCCCATTCTACTGTGGGTTATAAGGCGCTATGAGTTCTCTTCTAATTCCTTATTTTCTACAGAAGTATTTGAATTCATTCGAGATATATTCACCACCATTATCGCTCTGTAGAGCCTTCACTTGCTTCCCCGACTCCTTCTCCCCCAATGCTTTAAACTCACAGAACTTTGAGAATGTTTTGCTCTTATTCTGCATGAAGAAGATCCAACATCTACGAGAATAGTCATCGAAAAATATAACATAATACCTATTTTTTTCCGTTGACACAACCAAGAAAGGTCCACACACGTCTATGTGAATTCTCTCCAGGATCACCGAAGCACAATTCTCCTTCCCATGAAAGGTGGTCTTCACAAAATTACCCATTGTACATCCCTTGCACTGATCTAACTACACAAGAGTACCCTTGGGAATTCCAGTAGAAATCTGCTGCAAAATATTCAAGGCGCCATGGTGAAGATGACCCAATCTCCTGTGCCATAATTCACCCTCATCCCGGCTCAACACTTCTTCTACTTTGCCCATCATTGTAGCGCAACCATCTACCTCCAGCTTGTAGATATTCTTAACTCGAATCCCTATCCTCTTGGTTTGACCCATTGTTTTATGTCGCAGGAGAGAATTTCCCTTGCTGAAAACAACGTCATAACCTCTGTCTTCCAACATTGCGACCAAGACCAAGTTCTTCTTCAAGCCTGGAACATGCATAACATCTTTCAACAGAAATGGTTTACCTGACTCCCTCTCAAAGGTAATGGTTCCAATGTTGGTCGCATTGTATCTTTCATCATTGCCCATATCTATATGCATTTGGAGATCCTTCTCCTCTAAGTCACTAAACAACTCCTTGTCTCCCGTCATATGGAAAGACGCACCACTATCAAGATACCACACCAATCCCATTTAGCTTGAAACCAAGCATGCGAACAAAGAGAAATCAAGTTCAAATTGCAAGGCTAAGGCCTCTCCAGCAGCCTTCTTGTTCTTATTTTTTTGTGGGCAGTTAGTGGTGAGATGCCCATGTTCGTGACAGTGAAAGCACTTCACTTTGGACAAATCCTACTTCTTTCCTTTAGCCTCAGTTTTTGGATGGGATTTCTTCCCCTTCCCTTTCCTTGATTTGGTAGCCAAAGTGAAATTCTGTTCATCATCATTCTTCGATGAAGAGCCATCCCTGGTACTTTGCCTTATCTCCTCCTGCACAAGATCCGACGAAAGTCACTCCCAACCAAACGGTTTCTCCCATCCATTGATAGAGTCTTCGTAGCTATGCCAACTCTTCAGAAGCCCAAGAAGAGCCAAGATCACCAAGTCATCATCATCAAGAGTAATCCTTACACTTCCCAGTTCATCCCCACAGTGGAAAAAATTCGTGAGATATTTTGGAATATTATCACCCTTCTCCATTTTTATTTTTCTAAGCTTATCTTTCAGTGCCAAATTCCTCTAGTCGCTACTGCTTTGGAAAAGATATGTCAAAGCCTTCCACATTGCAAATGGAGTGGCTTTCCCATGAAGGCTTGACACAATATGGTCCTTCACACCTTCCAACATAATTCTTCTTGTCTTTTCTACCTTCTTTTGCCATGCGTCAAGTCCTGCAACATCGCTAGAAGCAGGCTTAGGAACATTGCTATCGATGAACTCCTTCAGCCCATTATCTTCAAGCACCACCTCCATCTTATCGTTCCAGGTTGTGTAATTCAAGCTGCCATTAAGGGAATACTCCAATCGAAACCCACAGAAAGACATTTCAATGAATACTTAACTGTCGCACTAACAAATTTCTGTAGCAAATTTGAATTGTCCACCAGCACAAAACTGAGCAATTATTCACAATTGCAATCTCCAGTGATCAATACTTCTCTGATACCATGTAGAAATTTATTAATACTGATGTATTACCAGATCCTCCTGATCTCACAATATTTATCTTCTTTCAAAATATAGAATCCTTCCACTATTGATCTTGCGGAAATTTAAAACTCAATTGCAAACACATATGAATAAATTCAATCGCACATAACATAGTTGTTTAATGGGAAAGATTAAAGCTAAAAACCCCAAATATCATATATTATGTATATCAATGGAATCATGTAATAATCCCATACAAATATTATTACATCAAGCTCTCATGACAATGTAGATTCATTACACACTGTCATGCAGAAATTTGCATATCTATGCACCAATTTATTGCCTCTTGACAGCCCGCCTCCACTGTGCAATCCCTGCTGAAGAAGACCCATGAATGAATTCGAATTGGCCTTGCCTTTACTATGAAATTCTCATTGGAAACTCCAATGTGTGTCAGATGCATTGAATGCATCACCATAGTCACAACAGATAGTCCATCTCACCCTTTCACATATCTCTCCACTGGGTCTCCATTGGAATCGACATGCACTGTAGTTAACTGCTATTTCTGTTCAGTTGTTAGTGAGTTATTAGTTGTGAATTAATTAACTAATTAATTCACTTAACTCTCACTAGTGTATCTTTCAGTTAGACTAGATACAACTAGCTCAACTGAGTTTAACTCACTTAATTGAGTTAAACTGAATAACAACTCCATAAACTACTCTTCCAACTCTGTCATAACTTTGCCACTTCAGTTATAACTGAGTCCTCATGCATGAGCCACCAATAAACCCTAGGAATTGTGTAATTCCTTCAGTCCACTGATTTTCCAAATCTGTTCACTGAAATAGAGTTCTCCAAGAGAATAAGTTGATATTAATTGTTGGATTGTTATTAAGAGCTAATAAAAATCGACATGCATCTATTTTTAGATCGACAATCTATAAATAGACTTTGCCCAATATTCTAAAAATAGAATTTCATCTATTTTCCACATTTGACCAACCATCTAAAAATAGCATCCTACAACTTATAGAATATATTCACCATGTCTAAAAATAGACATACACCTAAAAATAGCCTACTGGCCCCACTTAGTGAAGGTGCTTACTTTTCACTAAGCTCATTATCTTGTTGAATGTCAACATCAAAAAATTCTTTGTCTACTGAGTCAGTCAGTATCTCCATTGTAAATATCCGGAGTGTTGTTTTCAATTAGACTCCATGCCCAATGGTGTTTATTTTTTTAAATAGAGTCAGTCTCATTTAAGTCAATAAAATTCAGTTTCTCTCATCATCTTCCAAAACTTGAAAGTCCTAAAAGTTGAAGGCATTGAATATACAGTCCTTGAAGCCTCACAAGGAGGACTTCATCCCCACTAGGAGCCACTGTTAGCACTGCAATTTTTCAAAAAAAATTTCAAAGTCTAGTTGTCATTGTAAGTCGTGTCTTTGATCCTCTCTTGTCTCCTAACCTGTGGTGAAGAGCCCTGGAGGATTAAATTTTAAGAGTCTTTATTAATTTTTAATAAAATCCAAAAAGAATTCTGAGACCAATAGTCTATTTCTATTACAAAGTCGATAGGGTAAAGTCTCTTTTAAATAGGTCTTTTAACTACTTTTAATGGTTAAGGTCAAGAGTTTCCATTTGAAAAAGGGTCTTATTCTTTCACTATGATGTCCTATCCAAGGTCAAAGACAGAATGTTAGAATCATGATTTCTGTTAAGAATAACATAATATTAGCTGTTCTTTCCATGAGAGGCAACTATCTCTTTCAAAAGTTATGGTTTTTATAGGAATAGATGTCCTTTTCAGAAAGGTTGAAATTACTTGCAAAATTAGTATAAGGGAGAAGAGGAAACATTATTAAATGAAACCAACATTGCTATTAAATCAAGGGGTGTTATTCATCTAAAGGATGCTTGTTTTTCATTGGAGGATGCATTAAAAAGGTGATTATTTTTATGCTAAGGTTATGCAAATATATCGCTACTCATTAAAGGGTATATGTGTCAAAGTGCAGTATGGCTAGCAATTATTAAGATATGTGATGGAGTTGGTGAGATGAGTTGGTAGCAGGTTTGAATCATTTATGTGTTCGTGTCAGGCCTATTCACCGAGTCATAGGGAATGCATAACCCTGCCTCCATTCGCTCTTGTAACAACTGGAGTTAATATTTTTATTCTCTATTTTAAAACCATTTGTTAACAAGTGCCAACAATTAGGGTTTCGTGGAGGGTATTCCTCGTTTTATAGTTGTGCGTTGGAGGTTAGGTTAACAACAAGAAGTATGGGCAAAGGAGGCAACATGAACCATTCAGAGCTAGCTAACACTTGTTTTGTGGATCATCGTGCTAAGTCCAAGTTCAAGGAAGCATATTTGTACCAGTTTTTAAGGAAATTTTCAGGTGATAATGTGGCTGCGGCTTAAGCGTTTTCTGAGATATTTGATGGAGAAAAGGTTAATATTAGGTCTTATACCTTCAATATTAATGAAACCATCATTGCACGAGAAACTCAGACTTCAACAACAGGTGAGTCTTGGCATAAGACTAATAAAACTCTCCTTAAAGTTGATTCAAATGTTTATTTAAAACCTGAGCATGAATACATTGGTTGGACTCCTACCATTCATATTTCATACTTTAAACCTGAGTGGTAGCATGTCATTGCTACTATACAATGTTACATAACTTGTGAAGGTAAGTTTTCAACTATCCACAAATACCAAATGAGGTTTTAACCCATATCTCTAGAGCCAAACCTATGAATCTACCCTTTTTCCTCCACAAATCCCTGTTATCAATGTCTCGAAAGATACAAAAGACCCCAGGCTACTCATTTCATAATATATATCAAAGAGGCTTGATTAAGATATTAATAGTTTATCACCTGAGAAAGAAAAGGAGTACATGGGAGAAATTTATAATAGATGAGGGATTTAGTAGTGTTTATTTAAGAAGAAGAGTAGGAAGGCCCAGAAAGCTGAAAAATCAAGAACAACAATCAAACCCTACCCATACATCAACTAGCTCGCAAGCTGGCCCATATTCAATGTCTTGTAGTAGGCAGACTAGGAGTTTAGCTAGAAAGGTTAAAACTACTACATATACACCAACAACACAACCAACAAATGAGGTATACACTAGCAGTTCATCCAAGGAACCACAGACCTTGAGGTCATTCATGGAGGAGTGTAGAAACAAGATTAAACAAAGAGATACCTTGATTGACAAAAACATTGTGTCTAAAAGTAAAGAGAAGGAAAATTCTTCTTCAAGGGGTAAACACAGGAGAATACTCATCATGATCGAAGGACCTTCAGTGGAAGTCAGCCCTGAATCCATGACATAAAATCTTGTTTTAGAAGCTAGACAACAAACTCAACAAAGCAATGATATTTCCTTCAAAGAGCCTACTCTTTCACAACTCTTTTCCTCACTCAATAAGGGGAAAAGCAAAGTTTCAGAGACTATCACAATGCAAGAACCTACCACATCTCAAATTTTCTCATCTATTGGTTCTTCAGTTAAGAAGAGGAAAAAATATATAATACATTTCTATTCATCTTTTGAGGAGGATATATGTGATACAGAGTACACTGAGTCAGAGTTTGAAGAAGGGCAATCAAGCAGATTCATACATGGTAGAAAGAGGCCTATATATATTCCAAACCAATACATTCAAAGGCCTCACACCAGGCCTAAGAACAAGCTCAGTTTAACAAGTAAGCTCATTGCCAACCCTGATCTTAGGGATGAAATCATAAATGCTGATGATAGCCAGAGAATGAAGCCAAGAAGAAAAAGATTCGACAGAAAAATCAAGCACAGAAAAGGAGCTAAAATAAAAGGGTAACTAAAGCTCAAGCTATTAGAATCTTTGCCTCCATATTAGACCTTTGATGAATTAATATATAAAGTATTGAAAATCTGAAGGAGAATTTCATTTTTTATTTATATTCAGTATTTTCGGATATAGCTACCCTTTTTAGAAAATGTAGCTATTCAGATGTAGGACTCAGAATATCCACAGTAGTCATTTTTAGTCTACATTTCGAGTCTAGATCTAGACTCATCATCAGGACAACCTGCTAAGAAGAGAGAAGATCAAGGTTAATAAATAGAGGTGGAAAAGAAAAAGAAAAAGGAAAAGGCCGACCAACTCTTAATAATAGTAAATTAATTAATTATTTCCTATTTTATTTATGTTTATTACCTTAAAATTTTTTAATTTCGTTTATTAAAATATTAATAATTTTTAACCTTTCTAATATTTTTGAATTTATAGGATAATGCTAATATAAATGGTAATGCTAATATATAATATAAAGGGTTGATTAAATCAACATTTTGGGGGTAATACTAATATATATTATAATAGGGGAAACTTTTTATTTATTAATACTTAATATTTCAATTAATAATAATTTACTAAGTAGTGATATTTAAAAATTTACCAATGAGAAACATCATTTTAAAGGCAAAGTACGTGAAGCCCTGGAAATCATTAAACACCCCCACAACCTTAATAGAGATGGAGGCCTAGATATTAGTAGAAATTGGACCCATAGTCTTTCCCTCAAATAAGTTCCCCCTCACTGATGTTGTATGACGTCACCTTACCCTTATGCCCTCTTGTCAGTCTCCCTTCCGTGTTTACCTAGGTCTCTGACCCTCAAAACCACACCTTCACCTTCCACCCACCTCTGTACCCTTCATCATCTCCTGTAACCTCCTGCTAACTTGTCAGCTTTCTTTTCCTCTTTTATAAAAATACTTTCCTTGACCTACCTTTACCCTCCCCCTTTTTCTTTTCTTCCATTATTATTGAAACTCTGTGGTCAAAACCCACTTCATTATAATGAAACCTTTAAACTCTATTAAATTTAAAACCCCTCTTATAATACTAATTAAATAAGCCCCTCTATTCCTTCTTATATATTTTTGACCCTCTTAAATATATTCATTAAAAATTACCCTATTAGTCACCTCCTTAATTTAAACCAACCTCCTTTTTCCCCTTTTTAACATTAATTAAGTAAAATAATTTTAATTTAATCACTTTAATAAATTAATGAGAATTAGACCCTTTTTAATCAATTAATATAATCCATGATCCTATTTCAAAATATAGTATCAAAAATATAATTTTATATTAAGTACTTAAAGAAACCATAATTATAGAGAAGATTTTTTTTTAAATATCACTACTTAGTAAATTATTATTAATTGAAATATTAAGTATTAATAAATAAAAAATTTCCCCTATTATAATATATATTAGTATTACCCTCAAAATGTTAATTTAATCAACCCTTTATATCATATATTAGCATTATCCTCTAAATTCAAAAATATTAGAAAGGTTAAAAATTATTAATATTTTAATAAACCAAATTAAAATTTTTTAAGGTAATAAACATAAATGAAATAGGAAATAATTAATTAATTTACTATTATTAAGAGCTGGTCAGCCTTTTCCTTTTTCTTTTTATTTTCCACCTCTATTTATTAACCTTGATCTTCTCTCTTCTTAGCAGGTTGTCCTAATGATGAGTCTAGATCTAGACTCGAAACGTAGACTAAAAATGACTACTGTGGATATTCCGAGTCCTACATCTGAAAAACTACACCACAAAAACTTCCAATCTAGAAATGTAGCTATTATTTTCGGATTTTTGTATATGGAGTAGAAAAGCTACTTTTTGGTTCTATTCTCACAAGGATGACACTAAAGATGATGAAGTGAATATAACTCTGTGATTATGAGTTCTTTCCAGGTGTCATATAATCAAGATAAATTCCAGTTGGTTAACCACAACTATATTTTTTCAAATATATATACATGTGTTCCTTTTAGTTGCTGGATTCCACATTTTATGGAGGCAATTTTTGACAAGCTACGAGGGCACTGAGCCACCTCTACTTAGCCAGCTTTAGCTCCATGATGCCATGCTTTATCTTTATTTCTATCTCAGTTTCATTTTTAATGTTTTAGATACACTCTACTATATGTAGAGAGTTGTAATAAATTCCCAAAAACATATTCCACTTTTATTGGAGGCTTTTAGCAGAACTCCTATTTTGTATAAATACTGTGTAATTCAAAGACATAACGGTTCATTGGTTGTATTTTGCAGATCATACTGTGTTACATTTTGAATATATAATATATCAGAAGCACTCTTGAGGACTTATGAAAGTTTGGTGTGTGCATTTTCTACTTATCTCATGTATTTCCATATATGAATTCTTCAGTTCCAGACTATGATATTAATACTGTTGCATGTTTTTTTTAAGTCTCATGATATATCTATGCATGATTATCTAATTTTATCAATATTTCTTGTCAAGATTTCTTGATAAGATATGTTTGGTAATTTATCCATGAGCATTCCTTGTAACAGATACCTTCAGATGTACAATGAATTTTTTGTAAGTCTTGTAAAAGCTTTCTTTTGTTGATGCATTACCAATTTGGATCTTATGTTATTTATTCATCCAAACAATGGATTTCTATCCTATATACCCACTATCCTTTTGCACATTATCCTAGGCAATATATTACAAATTTACCCTTGCTACCACATCAAGCCCTAATACCCTCATATGTGTGAATAAGAGTTATCTGTTTGAAATCCTTTTAGTGAATGTAAGATTCAACCACCTTCCAATAATTAAATTTAAATAATAAAATATCCCTTGAGCTGAAGATGTGTATGGTCAGGCACTTGTCACAATCTAAGTTCTGATTCCAATGCTAACACCAGTTGTAAATAATCTATTTACCTCCTTTTGAATAGAGGGAAGCAACTTGGGATTCATTCTTCTTAGCTTATGGTGGTAATGTTTCTGATCTGGCTTCAAGGGAATGGTATGCTGAATTATGCTCTTATCATAGAATTTCAAATTAGAATATTCCTAAGAAAATACATTAGAAAATTGAGACATAAGTGCTGCATATTTACCTTTCATTTATGCACTCAAAGATTTTGAATTTTTTACCATCTTTGGCTTTTTCAGAGTGCCAAGATTGAGATATTCCGCTCCCACTTCTATCGGTAACATGGTAGGTTTGCGTGCAACATCATCTTGATCAAAAAACTCTTCCAAAGGTAGGAGTTATATTTTAGACAAAGCACTTGCATCTTCGCTGCATGGATTTCTTGGTCATCTTCATAGCATTGGTTGTCCATTTGAGTATTCAAAAATTCCTCTTTTGTCTGCAAGAAGTTGCTAATCTGTTTATCATATTGAAAGAGCTGCCAATACTGAACATTGTCTGGGACAAAAAAGTGATGTTTTACATTTATCTCATACTTCTTATTAGGATACAATGGAATTTTTAAAAGAGTATTCTTCACACTTTATAGCTCTATAATTTCCTATAGGATTTCCCGTAAAATTTATAAATAATATCATTTCAATTTAAAACTTATTAAATTTATTCTTATTTTAAAATATTTTTAAGAACAATATATTACTATTAATATTATTTGTTTAAAGTATATTCCATTGGTTTAAAATATACTAAAATAGATAGATATTTATTCAATAATGACACAAATAAGATTCTCTTGCAAGTTAATTATAACAGCTTGAGTGGGTCTAATGGTTAAGAGCATGTGTTTCCTCCTAAGAGGTCACAGGTTCAAACCTAGAGGGGTAGAGTATGGTTTCCTTGTTAAACTTAGCAGTCAAATCCTTGAACAAGGGGGTCTCATACACCAATTTAGTGTCTCCCTGAAATTATATTTTAAAGTTAATGAAATGAAATTATATTTTAAATTTTTTTCCAGAGATATGAATTTCACACCATCAAAATTCAAGTGTAAATTATATCTATGCTCATTGAAAATGAAATTAAGACATTAACCCTTTGTCACGTACTGTTAATGAAATAAAATTATATTTTTAAAAAGGAGATGAGAATTCAACTTTGTGGGCCATCAAAATTCAAGAGTAAGTTATATCTATATTTATTGAAAATGCAATGAAGATATTAAAATTTGTTTAGCGTTCTCTCACCTTGAAGGTTTGATTAAACCAACCTAGATCCATATTAACTACGGATATATCAAGCGCCGAGAGGGATCAAATCTCTCAAGGTGAAAACCTCTTTTTTGAGTGCAAAAATTGAGGAAAGGTTTTCACCTTGAGAGATTTGATCCCTCTCGGTGCTTGATAGATCCGTAGTTAAGATGGATCTAGGCTGGTTTCAATCATGTGTGACCAAGGAAAATTTATCGATAATATGAGGAACACATGATTAATTATATCAATAATATGTAAATAGAAAATCTATCGATAATATGAGGAACATATGATTAATTATATCAATAATATGTAAATACATCTGATATTAATATAAACATTTTAAATAGGCTAAATATGTTTGAGATTTATCAAGTCATTTTAATTTTAAATTTTCTAAGTTACCTCTGAGTTTGTTGAGATGATAAATATTGTAAAATAACTTTAATGATGAAATGGATTTTTTGAATGCAAAGTGATAATGTAATAATATTGAATGATATAAAATGTGAATAATGATAATGTAGTCAATCACAAATAGCCTTCATTGTGATCAATCTCAAACTATTTTCTTTTACTATTCTTATTGTCACCCTTGTTAGTTTTGTCATTTTTCCATGTTGATTATATGAAAAAGATAGTAGAAATCATAAATCATAAATCATTTAAATATTTAGCTTGAGTTGTTGTAGTAAACATCATACCTTGTCTCTCTTTCTCTCCAATATTATTAGGTTTAATTACTATAACAAAAAAATCATTCTATATTGTCAATACTTTTTTGTGCTTACACTGGAATCAATGCACACTATTAATCCAATGACTTTAAAATTAACGTATCATCATACATCCAATTATATCAAATCAGAAATCAACATTTCACTGAAATCAATGCATCTAATGCAAGAACACAAATAAGATTAGAAAACAACATCTACATAGAAATCAATGCATCTAATGCAAATAATCAAATAGGATTAGAAATCAACATCTACACTAAAATCAATGCATCTAGTGCAAGTAAGAAAATAGGATTAGAAGCCAACATATACACTAAAATCAATGCATCTAGTGCAAGCAATCAAATAGGATTATAAATCACCATCTACACTGAAATAAATGCATTTAGTGCAAACAATTAAATAGGATTAGAAATAATTATATTGAAATCAATGCATATAGTGTAAGCAATCAAATATAATTATAAATCAACATCTACATTGAAATTAATGCATCTAGTGCAAGAAATCAAATAGGATTAGAAATTACCATCTACATTGAAATCAATGCATTTAGTGCAAGAAATCAAATAGAATTAGAAATCATTTACATCGAAATCAATGCATCTAGTGCAAGTAATCAAATATCATTAGAAATCAAAATATACACTAAAATCAATGCATCTAGTGCAAGAAATCAAATAGGATTAGAAATCACCATCTATACTGAAATAAATGCATCTATTGTAAGAAATATTATTACCTCTCTCCCCGATCCATATATATATATATATATATATATATATATATATATATATATGTCCCTCCATATGTCCTTTGTTTCTTTATCTCACCCCCACAAACACACACACACTCTCTCACTCCATATTGATCAATCTCTTTGTCCCTCCCTCCCTGTCTCCATCTATCTCTTCTTTCTCTTCACCTTCCATATATATCTCTATGTCCATTTTTATCTCTATATCAACCCCAAAACATACACTCTCTTACTCCAATCTATCTATCTATCACTCCCTCCTCCTCTCCCTCCCTCTCCCCCGCTTCTATCTCTCTTCCCTCATGCTATCCTCTCGTGATTTCCCTCCATCTTCCTTATCAATCCTTCTCTCCCTCTCTCTCTCCAACTTTCACTCTCTATGTCTTTATTCTTACCTCCCTCTCTCCCCCCCTCCATATCCATCTCTCTTTCCCTACCTCTCTCCCCCCTCTCCCTCTCTCTCTCGTCACCTTCTAAATTTGTCACTATATATCTCTCTCTCTTCTTCTCTCCCTCATTCTATCAATCTATCCTTCTTTGTCTCTTTTTCTCACCCCAAAACATACACACTTTCTCTCCACCTCTCCCTTATCACTCCCTCTCTATCACTACTTGTCACTCTTTATGCCTGTCTTCTTCCCTTCCTCTCTCCCCATCCAAATCCATCTCTCTATCCATCCCTCTTTCCCACTCCAACTGCATCTCTCTATCCCTCCCTCTCTACCCATCCAGCTCCATCTCTCTATCCTTCCCTCTCTCCCCTTCCAACTCCATATATTTATCCCTCCCTCTCTCCTCCTCTCTCTCATGTCCCCTCTCTTTTCCTTCCTCTCTCTCCATTTCTCTCCTACCTCCCTCTCTCTTCCCCCATCACTCACTCTCTCTCTCTCTCTCTCACTCTCCTACAATCCTATATATCCCCCCATCACTATCTTCCTCTCCCTCGTCCTTCCTCTCTCTCCCTTTATCGCCTGCCTCCCTCTATCTTCACCTCTCTCTCAAGTCCCCTCTATTTTCCTTCCTTTCTCTCCAATTCTATCCTATCTACAACCCTCTTACCCCATCACTCCCTCCTTCTCTCTCTCTCTTTCCCATACAATCCTCTATATTCCCCCATCAATCTCTTCCTCTCTCTCTCTCTCTCTCTATCCTTAAATCATCTCTCTTTCCCCATCACTCTATCTATCTCTCCAACTATGTTACTATATCCCACTCTTTCTTATTCTCTCTCCTTCTCTCCCTCTCCAACTTCATATCTCTTTCCCTCCCTCTCTCCTCCTCTCATCCTTCCTCTCTCTTCATTTCTCTCCTACATCTCTCTCTATCTCTCTCTCTCTCTCTCTACCCTCCAATCCTTTCTCCTTCTCCCTCCCTCTCTCCTTCTCTCTCTCTCTCCTACCTCCATATTTATGTCTCCCTCTCCCTCTCTTACCCTTCTCTAGCTCTCCCACTCCTCTCCCTCTCTCTCTCTTCATTCCTCCTCTTCCCTCTCCTTTGGTTTATCTCCATATCTCCCTTGTCACTCCCTCTATTTCTCCACCTCTATCATATGCCTTTATTATTTTATCCCATATATATCTAGAGTTTATATATATGTATAAAATTTAATATTGTATTAATATAAAGTTATTAAATTTAATAAATTTTAATATTAATGTTAGGGTTAATAATGTTTTTTTTGCATGGCATTATTATTAATTTAGTCCACAGGGTTCAAATATAATTATATGTTGATTTCTACTCCTATTTGATATATTTTTATTATTTACCTTACCTTTTTCTACCTCTTTTATAAATATGGTATTTGGCTGTAATATTCCTATTTTAATAGGAATATTAAATTTCATTTTGTTTTCTTTGTTCAAAGAATAATTATGTAAAGGAGGGTCAAAAACTCCTAATAAAAGAATAAATACATGCCCAATGTGAAAAAGGGTAAATCTGGGCCACATTAATAAAAACACTTGAGTGTGAAAAGAACAAATCCACTTGACTGGGTCAATCTTGACCATATAAAAAGCGCAGTATTAGAGGAGTGCTCATCAATGAGGCACAACACAATTCTAGAAGGAGGTCTCTTGTATGAAAGGGATAAGTTGATAAAGGAAGTTTAGGGTTTTGGCAAGCTCTCATCTTATAAAAGGAAGGGGAAGGCAACATGTTGAGGGGGTTCATGATTTTATTTCTAAATTGCTGTCTGTTTAGACAAATAGCTTTCTTGGATGCTTAGCCTAGATTGCATTGGAATTTCCTGTTTAGGAGTTCCATATCTTCCCATTAAGGAGCTCTTGGGAGAGCTTGTATTGCTTTGGAGACCAAGCTTCTACTTCCAACTGCAACACAGATCTAGTGAGGGTTTGCTTGCTTTTGTAAGCTGTAGCAAGTGGAACTCTAGATCTGTCCAGATCTAGCTTATATTGGAGCCTCTTCTCAGTGAGTGTGTCTTTTAACCTCTTGGAAGAGTGCAACCATTGTTTGAGCTTTAGTTTTGATCTTGGCATCAGGCCAAAGTATTCTACATCACCATTTGCGCAGTTCCTTGAAGAGGCTGCGTCCTTTTTGCAGGCAGAGTTGCAGTGGGGTTTTTGTATCAGCTTGGGGGAAAGATCTCTGGTGAAAGGGACCCTTCCCTTCACTGTGGTGATCCATGGATCGGCCAACCAATCCATGTCCATTTCAGATATGATCTGCTGTGTATCATATGATTCAGAAGTTTCTGAATATTACTGTGGATCTGTGGCTTAAATCTCAGATCTATTCATTGATATCCATCTTTTGTTGAGATTCCCAAGGGGAGTGTAAAGAAGAACCTCTTTGGCATATAGATCTACAATAGATCTATATTTTTATGTAAAGATATGCCCTAGTGTTGTATAGGTAAATCCCCTCTGCGGAAAGAGGCGATCCCTACTAGCCTGACGGGTCTAGCAACAATCGTATCACGCTAAGGTGCAAGTTCCTAATTGCAATAAACCAAATGGCAAGGAAGGCTTACCTTGAATCCAAAGATATTGTTTGTAGAGAAGATAACGCTCCCATTTCCTTGCTCCAGCAGATCACAATCCTCCCCCTTGCTGCGATCGAACACCTGCACACACAAGAAACATGACAAACAAAAACGTAAAACCCAATATATGCAATTATGTATCAGTCAGAGAAGACACAACTCATGATCATAATGAACAATAAGAGTGGAACCATAACCAATAGTCGCTTATCATTAATTCATAAAAAGGAAAATACAACCTGGCTCTGATGCTGAATCTTCCTTTGGCGGGTCGTCAGCAGAATACGTCTCGGTAAAGCTCATCGGGGATGGGACAAGCCTCTCTCTTCGATCGTTAATCTCCTTGCAACTGATTTGGCTCTATGAGGACTATCAAGGCTCTTGCAGAATTATTTAGGCTATGAAGGCTCTTGGAGATTAGCTTGCAAAGGAAAATGGCAAGCTTATATAGATGGTGGAAGAGGAGTTGGGATCCCTACAATCATGGGATTGGCCCTATCCTCAAGGAAGCTTCCATGAGAGGTGGAGAACTACTTCCTCTACATGGATATCTGGAGCTAACCTCCCAACTCAAATTAGAGACCAGTTTAGGAATTGGTTGGAGTCAATCTTCCACCATTTATTTTTAAAAAACACTCCTTATTAAGCTTGGCGCGGGTGCAACACTGGGACAGAGAGCCAATTGGTGCGCCCTCTTTGGAGGATTTCCCCCATTGGCGCGAGGGATGAACTGTCTGGCCGTGCCAATGCAAAAGGCTATTTTTAGGGTTTTTCACAAGGAATTGTCTTCAGGGGAATGAATGTCCATGTCCAGAGGGATGCCATGAAAGTGGTTTCAGGTCATGTCATTGCTCACAGGTCACGGAATAAGCCCTCCAATGTGCGGGACGGGGGATTGCAGGGACGGTGAAAATTGCTGTGTAACACCTAGATCTAAGATATAATGAAATATTGCTTCAGCCCCCTGAAAATTACGCTGTCAATCTCATTCTTCCTTTTCTTGTGTTGTAGTATCTCATTTTGAAGCCTTGATCGATGTAAACTTCTGTCTTTCTCTAATATATTGTATAAATCATATCATAAGTCTGATTCACTTATTTTAATACTTATTTGCATCTAATTCCTTCAGAAATTTACGTTGCATAGGCTTCAGTTACATTCTACATACTCTAGGTCATGGGAAATCAACATTTTTAAGCCATTCTGGGAGTGGGAGAGCTGTTTAACCTAGCTAACGTTATTTTATTGGGCTGACATTTGGTATAGGAGTTTCACATAACTTAAGATAAAGGAACCAACTGTCATCCCTCCTTCTTTTTATGCGCATCCATGAAATTAATCATTTTAGGGCATAAATCACTACTTTTCCCCACCCTCTTGAGTCAAGCAGTGAAGTAAAGTTGTTGTTGTTGTTTAGAATGAAGGATCTATAATCTAGCATTAGTTATAAGTGATTACTTGCTGCTCTCCAACTTTGGAATACCTTAGGGTATTCTTATTGTTGTAGAAAATCCCGGTTTTGGGATATTATAGCGGTATCAAAGCAAGATCTTTGGCTCAGCCTGTGGGCTTCAAGCCACAGTGCTATAAAGAGGAGTACCAGAGAAAAAAATGATGGAGAGGATGAGATTGATCTCATCAATTTTTATATCTAAGAAGAAAGAAGAAGAAGAAAGCAATGAAACTCCTAGAGGGTTTCAAGAAGAAGAAAGCTGCAGTGAGACCTCTAGAAGGTTTCAAAAGGAAGAAGAAGATCCATGCACTTCCTATTCTCATAGAGGAAGTGGAGATCAAGGAGACCACTTAGAACATGAGATCCTGAGTGGGTATTTGGCAGAATACAAGTGCCAACCTAGGGCTTTCAAAGAGACCTTAGATTTTCCTCAGTTTATTCAATTGAGAGAAGAAAGAAGACCATGCAGTGAGAGAATGATAAGAGGCAACAGATTTTTGTTGTCTACATTTGATGGATCACTCAAGTGTGTAGTAGAGACTTGGGTAATGAAGCTAGAATCATTTTTCCTACTACATCCAGTAGTGGGGAAAGAGGGTGTGGAGATCTCAGTGCTGCACTTGGAGGGCAAGGCAAGCTCTTGGTGGTTTAGCCATGGAAGTCATGCAAGAGTACCTACTTTTTCTAATTTCACTCATCAAATAATCAGGAAATTTGGTAGTAGAAGATTAGAGGAGGAGGAGGAGCCTTGTACCAATGCTGTCACATTCATGGAGGGGCAACCATCTGTCGCAGTAGTTGGATCAGCCAACACATTGAAGAGAGGAACCCTTGTAGCCATACAAGAGGTTCCTAAGGCTCACCAAGGACAACAAGCTTGCACAATGCTGTGTAGCTTGGGATTGATCCAAGAGGGGATGAACATTCATTCCTTTTCACCTTATTTGAGTTACATGCAACATGAGTTAGGGTACAAGATGGTGGGAGGCATGATGAGTGTTGTGCCACTTTCTGTTGGTGTTTGGCCTTCAACACACTTGGATTATTTTGGATCCAAGAGGACCATTGATGAGAGGTATTTTCTAAAATATTTCCAAGGGGTTACATCTCAACTTCCCATGAGGTGTAAGGAGGAATACTTGCTTTGGGAGATTGGTAGTCTTCACTGGGACGATACGAAAGGAGAAAATGATTGGAGGAATCCACCTTTGGATGAAGAGTATTATTCTAAAAAAGAAGACATGAAGATTCCTCTTTCAGAGGTAGACTAAGATCTAAGGTCTCCTATTGAGGATGAGGAATTTTCTACCTTTGAAGAAAAGGCTAGGGGTGACAACGGAGTCATGACAGAGGTATCTCTAGCATTTCATGTAGAAGGAGAAGAAGTAGTTGCTCCAAGAAGAGAAGCTCTTGCATTCTTGCAAGGAGTTTCAAAGAGTCTCACATATAGACATTATGACACAATCCATGAGCAGCATGTGCCATCAATATCAAATGGAGAGATCCTAAAAACTACAGAAGATGAAGAGGAGGGCAAGCTTCATTGGGAAGGAAACATTTACCCCTCTTTATTTCAAAATATTGATGTACTAAGAAGGCAAGAAGATCTATGAAAGACAAGCCATGACATATCAGTCCATACATATTTCTATTATAATCTATGACTTGATGTCTCCTTACTTGGAAGAAGCCCTCTAGGGAAAATCCTTGATAGGAAGAGCAAAGTGTTCTCTCAACCTTGTACAGTGATGATACATTTGGCCAAGAGAGGGACTATTACAACACTGGAGACTTTGGGTAAGAAGCATGCTTATGTCAATCACATTCCTTTATGATTGCATGCATTCTTTTACTTTACATGTGCAGGCCATGACTCCTAGAAGGAGTGTCCTACCTTATAAACTCCATGGCCAACTATGGGCCAAGACTATTTTCAAACTTGGCCACTCCCTTGATGGGCTAAGGGAGGTTCTGCATCATGATGGGTGCTTCCCTAAAGCACCAAATATACATTTCACCTTCAGCCTTGGTGGAATAATGAGGGCAGCAAGTAAGTGGAATGTAAACCACTTACCACATCCAGATCTAAAATAGGGAGGAGATGACTTGTGCTGGTTTCTATTGGGTGAGTGTGGGTACCACCCAAGGTTTTTGATTTTCTTGTCTCATGCCTTGTATCTCAAGGAAAGAATGCATAAGGAGGAGGCATGGTTACTTTGGTTGACAAGAAGAAAGTATGGACACTCCATGATGAATCCCATGTCCATACATTTACTTATGTCTATGATGTACGTACATGTATTTCTGTTTAGGATGGATATCATAATCATGTATGTACTTTGGGTTGGGAGAAATTGTAACCTTCTCATGAGGTGGCATAAGGGAGCTTGTTTGTATCATGATGATAATAATGCTCCAATATTTGTTATGAACATGTGGGGAGGAATGACACATTGGTTGAGTGTGTCCTTTGGGAATGAAATCTCCCACATTCATTCATGCTTCAAGAGAGAGTAGGACTTTGTGTGGCTACTGCATTATATCATTTGTTTCCTTATGCTAGAAGCCATATGTTGGGCTTATGTCATTGGAAAAAGCCTCTCACTTGGGAGAATTTGCAGCAAGACATGTGTTGTTTGAATCATATTCAGCCAACACCTACTACCCTCTACTATTTCCAATATTTGAAGAAGCTTTTTGCATCAAGGAGGTGGTGGGATGGCCACATATTGCACTATGATTTGAGACAACAAGATGGAGGACAACGCTGGTCTCAAGGGAGGGACTATTGTCACCATCCAATAGATCATATGACACTTAGTCCATATTTCTTTTGGATCACATATGGTGAAGACACTCTATTCACTATATGCTTGGGAGATTGGGTAAGAAGGATCACTAGAATCCATGAAGGGAATCCTGAAGTTACAAGTCCCTTTTGGCTTCATGAGGACTATATTGTTGCATCCCAGGATCATCAGCTCCACATGTATCATAAATGGAGGGATAGACAGAGGGAGTTGAGTATTCTTATCTCTCATTTCTAGCCATGGAGCCCCTACACATTACATATGGTGGGGATTGGTGACTATTTATTTGAGCTATCAAGGATGGCTCACTTTGTTTGTATGATAGCAGGAAGATTGGAGTTTCTCATGGGGGTTGAAGTGCCCAATATTCACCATCTCTCATACCTTGAAGAGACCAATGGACAACATATGATTCTTTTATGTATCCCCCATTACTTCATGATGGCAACTATTTGGTTCATCCACCAAAGGCAAACTTGCATTCTTGGGAGGAGACAACCCCATTGGAGATTTTGCAAAGTCCTTGAAAGTTGCTTGAGGACAAGAAACATTTTGGAGGGGAGGACTGTAATATTCCTATTTTAATAGGAATATTCAATTTCATTTTGTTTTCTTTGTTCAAATAATAATTATGTAAAGGAGGGTCAAAAACTCCTAATAAAAGAATACATACATGCCCAATGTGAAAAAGGGTAAATCTGGGCCACTTTAATAAACACACTTGAGTGTGAAAAGAACAAATCCACTTGACTGGGTCGATCTTGACCGTATCAATAGCGCAGTATTAGAGGAGTGCTCATCAATGAGGCACAATGCAATTCTAGAAGGAGGTCTCTTGTGTGAAAGGGATAAGTTGATAAAGGTGGTTTAGGGTTTTGGCAAGCTCTCATCTTATAAAAGGAAGGGGAAGGAAACATGTTGAGGGGGTTCATGATTTGATTTTTGAATTTCTGTCTATTTAGACAAACAGCTTTCTTGGCTGCTTAGCCTAGATTGCATTGGAATTTCTTGTTTAGGAGTTCCATCTTTTCCCATTGAGGAGCTCTTGGGAGAGCTTGTATTGCTTGTCCACTATCTGGTTGGAGACCAAGCTTCTACTTCTAGCTGAAAAATAGATCCAGTGAGGGTTTTCTTGCTTTTGTAAGCTGCAACAAGTGGAACTCTAGATCTATCCAGATCTAGCTTATATTGGAGCCTTTTCTCAGTGAGTGTGTCTTTTAACCTCCTGGAAGAGTGCAACCATTGTTTGAGCTTCAGTTTTGAACTTGGCATCAGGAAAAAGTATTCTACATCACCATCTATGCAGTTCATTGAAGAATCTGTGTCCTTTTTGTAGGCAGAGTTGCAGTGGGGTTTTTGTATCAGCTTGGGGGAAATATCTCTGGTGAAAGGGACCCTTACCTTGTGGTGATCCATGGATTGGCCAACCAATCCATTTCCATTTCAGATCTGATCTACTGTGTATCATATGCTTCAGAAATTTCTGAATATTACTGCAGATCTGTGGCTTAAATCTCAAATCTATTCATTGATATCCATCTTTTGCTGAGATCCCCAAGGGGAGTGTAAAGAAGAGCCTCTTTGGCTTATAGATCTGCAATAGATCTATATTTTTATGTAAAGATCTAACCTAGATCTGAGATATAATGAAATATTGCTTCAACCCCCTGAAAATTATGTTGTCAATCTCATTCTGCATTTTCTTGTGTTGTAGTATCTCATTTTGAAGCCTTGATCCATATAAAACTTCTGTATTTCTCTGATATATTGCATAAATCCTATCATAAGTCTGATTCATTGATATTCATACTTATTTTCATCTAATTCCTTTAGAAATTTACGCTTCTTAGGCTTCAGTCACATTCTGCATACTCTAGGTCATGGGAAATCATCATTTTTAAGCCATTCCGGGAGTGGGAGAGCTGTTTAATCTAGCTAAAATTATTTGTTTGGGCTGAAATTTGGTATAGGAGTTGCACATAACCTAAGATAAAGGAACCAACCATCATCCCTCCTTAATTTTACGCACATCCCTGAAATTAATCATTCTAGGGCATAAATCATTGCTTTTCCCCACACTCTTTAGTCAAGAAGTGAAGTAAAGTTGCTACTATTGTTTATAATGAAGGATCTATAATCTAGCATCAGTTATAAGTTATTACTTGCTGCTCTCAAACTTTGGAATACCTTATGGTATTCTTATTGTTTTAGAAAATCCCGGTTTTGGGATGTTACATTGGCCCATGGTATTGATAATAATTCATCCCATGGTATTTGGCCCATGGTATTGATAATAATTTGTTCCATGGCCCATAGGTTTCACCTAAATAAAACTTATTTTTGAGTTTTTGTAAATATAAAGAGGTTTATGGAGTAAATATAAAAATAGGTTTTATTTATTTGCCATACATGTAGTTTATTTATATTTTTATTTATTTATCATACCTAAATATAAAAAGATGTTTAATTTATTTACCATACCTCTGTTTTATTTATATTTATATTTATTTACATATCTCTTTTTTGAGTGCTTATAAAACTCTTCATATTTTAAATTTATATTGTTTAAATTCATTTTTAATTATTAATTTATATGGTTATGTGAGTTATTTTTAAAGCAGACATTATGTTTATTTCATATTTTTTTTTAAATTTAGTTTTTTTTGGCTTCCTACATACTTACACATCGGGGTCATATGGATTGTAGAATCCGCCTCTCAACCACTGGCATTTTTGAATATCATAAATTTGAAGAAAGATGCATGATCTCCAACACACCTTGCAATTTAAAATTCAAAGTAAAATTACCAACACAACATGCCATTCAAAATTCAAAGTAAAATTACCAACCCAATACACAACAGAAAAATATTCAGAAAACCAGAAATCTACATAAAAATGCTCCTGCCATTGCAAATAAAAAACTCTAAGCTCTAACACTAAACAAAAATATACATAAAATCTATTCATTCCCAGGAAATCACATCTACCAAATTTAGTATATGCAAATAAAATGAAAAAATCAGTCCCCTCACATCCAAAATATTTCTGATAACATTCCAAAGTGTTGGAAGAGCTCCTACCAACGTGACATTGAGCATCCACATTCAAATCTTTGAATCTTACTTCCACAGTTGGTAACTCTATGCCCACCTTGTACATCAAACAACAATATCACCAGTTAATGAATTATGAGCTTTTATATCCTTATAACATTTATTTTCAAAACAAAATATCTGGTTTCCATAAGTTCTGTTTATAACAATGTAAAATAAGACCCCAGGCATGAAAAGTGACCTATAGACTAATCTGTATAACAAGTAATATGGAAAAAAAAATTCAATGAATAGCCTAGTAATATTGATGTTTTCATTCTCTTATAACTTGGAAGCTTTTTTATGGCTACCCAATGTACAACCTACCTTTTTTTCTGTACTCACATCGTATTATTGGTGTTTTATAATGCTTTTAATTAAAAATTTTGCTATTCATTATTATTTTTGTCCAGAATATTTTATTTTTATTTAAAAAGATATAGGTGTCAACTCCATGTTAAGCATAGAGGAAATCATACCCTTACAATAGGATATATAATTATAAAAAAAAAGTGTTAATATCAACTTCATTTTATACATATCTACATATGAAAAAAATATTTTAGTGTTATATATAATAAAATATTCAATTTGAAAGGAAAAAGTTATTTGAAAGTTAAAAAATAAAATAAAAATACTAGGTACTTCAATTCATTCATATATAGTCCATAAATAAGACATATATATTAATGTCAATTATGTCAACTCCATGTTAAGCATATAGGAAATGAAACCCTCACAATAGCATATAATAATTAGAAATAGAAAAAAGTGTTAATATCAAATTCATTTCATATATATCTACATATAAAAAAAATCTTGGAAACAAATATTTTCTTGTTGTATATAATAAAATATTCAACGTTGAAAGGAGTTATTTGAAAGTTAATGTGGAAATTATAAAACAAGCATATATATCTTGGATTCAATCCGATCTAACAATGTACTAAAGTTAAATACGGTATTGTTTCTACAAATATTTTGCAAAATTAAAAACACAATCGCCAATCATATGAAGTAAAGAATAATAAAATCAAACACAACACAGATAATTTCTAGGGGAAAGCTTGCTGCTCAAAACCCCACTATCCTCTATTGTATATTCAACATGGAACCATGAAAAAATTACATAAAAAATCTTCTCACAAGAGCCCTCTAGTACTCAACTATTTGTCTCACACTGTCATGCATAAAACTAACCAATACTTATCCAATTTACTGCCTCCAGACAACCTGCCTTGCTTGCGCAATCCCTAAAAGATAAAAATTTTGGCCTTCCTTGACTGAGAAAGTATCATGGGTAGTCCAATGGGTGTTTGGTTGCATGGGTGCAATCCAATAATCCTACAACTGGTAGTCAACTTCCCTTTTACCTAGATCTCAACTGGGTCTCCACTGGATCTGACATGCATGCAATTAATAATAGTAAATCCTCAGTTGCATGTGGGATCACTAATTGTGAATTAATTAATATTTAATTCACTTTATCTCTCAGTAGTGTATCTAACAGTTACAACTAGCACAACTGAGTTTAACTCACTTAACTGAGTTAAACTAATTACAACCTGCATTAACTAATGCACCACTACACTTTGAACTTTGTTACAAATAGAATTACTCTACATGCTTCACCAACTATGTCTAACTTGAAATCCATGAGCTAGCTGATTTTATCACTCCCAGTTAACTATTACAAGTTATTTTTGAGACTAGATTAAATTTTAGTGTCCATCTTAATTAAGGGATAAATAAAATAGAAATGCACCAAAAATAGCCCTATGGGGCCCACCCTAGTGTAGGTGCTTAATGTACTAGGCGTGGGTGCTAAAATTTTCTTGTTGAATCTCAACACTCCCTCTCAACAAGAAAGGAATTATCCTTCACCCCGATCCTGCCTCTATGGTATTCTAATTTTCTTCGGTGAGCACCTTCGTCAGAATATATACATCCCGATATTCTGTGGGAATGTACTGAAGCAACATTATTCTTCTCTGCACACAATATGTGAGATGCTGGTACCGAATATCTATGTGCTTGGACCTATCATGAAACACAAGATTAATCGAGAGTTTAATGCAACTCTGATTATCACAATGAATTAATATCGTATCCATTTGAGAACCAAACAAACCAACCAATATCTTTCTCATCTAGATAGCCTCACATGCAGCTTGACTTGCTACCATGTATTTTGCTTCCACTGAACTGAGTGCCACAGATCGTTGTTTCCTGCTGTACCAGGAAACTGCCTTTGATCCCATGCTGAAGAGCCCTCCTGATGTGCTCTTTCTGTCTGATGGACTTCCCACCCAATCTGTATCCGTGAAGCCTTGAATCTTCACTCCCTCTGTCCATTTGTAACATAGACCATACTATGATGTGCCCCTCAGGTATCTCAAGACATGCTTCCCCGCCTTCCAAAAGAGCTTGGTAGGATTAAACATAGCTTGAATTAGCTGGTTAACTGCGTAGCGAATGTCTGGTTTGGTGTTCACTAGATACATCAGTGGACCAACTAACTGCCTGTAGACAGTAGCATCCACTACCTCTCCAGAAGTAGCATCCTATTTCCTCCAATTTCCTGGAAGAGGAGTATCCATGGATTTGCAGCTCTCCATGTGAAACTTACTTGGTATCTCCTTTGCATACTTTCCTTGAGGCACACAAAATTTTACCATCCCACTGCCATATTTCCAATCCAAGGAAATAATGAAGGAGTCTCATGTCCTTCATTTTGAACTCCCTTGCAAGATCCTCCTTGAATGAGTGTATCAGCTGCTCATCACCAGTCAAAATTATATCATCAACATAAGGAAAAATAATCAATAACTTACCCTCAACCACAATATGGTATAGGCTTGCATCTGCTTCACTTTTGGTGAAGTCTAGTCCGATGAAATAGCTGTCTATCCGAGTGTACCAAGCACGAGGTACTTGCTTCAGCCCATACAATGCTCTCTTGAGTTAGCATATATGCGACTCACAGTTGAAGATCTCGAAACCTTCAAGATTCTCTATGTACACTTCTTCCTCAATGATCCCATTGATAAATGCAGTTTTCACATCCATCTAATGAATGTGCCAACCCATCTGCACTGAGAGTGCAAGGAAGGATCTAATAGAAGATTACCTTGCAACATGTGCAAAAGTCTCATCATAACCGATCTCCTCGATCTATGAGATTTACCCTGTAGATCCATCTCTATCCAACCACTGATTTGTCGACCGGTCTTGGGGCAATCTCCCATGCACTATTCTTGAAAATGGAGTCATACTCCTCCACCATTGCATCAACCCAAGTTGGTTGCTGCACTGCTTCCTAAAAGGAAGATGGTTCAACCACAATACATTTGCTCATAAGAGCCATGTATCCTAAAAATCGGTCAAGAGACTATCTCTGTCTATGCTATGAAGTAGGGGCTCCTACATTCTCTGCAACATCAAGTTTCAATCTATCAGCTTCCGTGGTGCGCCTTCTACCATTTCTGATGGATGACTCTGCATGAGTGTTTTCCTCCACTCCATGAACCTCCTCATGTGGCTGCTCCACATCTTGAGGCTCATCCTTGGGAATCAACAGTTCCTCCTCTGCATGCAAGTCCAGCGCCCTCTTAAGGGACAACTGAATGGATTTCTCCATATCAAATTTTATATCCCTTTGCACAACAATCATTCTACTGTTTGGAAAATACACACGATAATTATGGGGTGTTTTAGTGTACCCCACAAAAATCCTGATATCAACTGTCGGTTCCAACTTCTTCCTGGCATCTTTGGTCACATGCACATCAACAGATGAGCCAAAAATATTAAAGTGTGAAACATCACATTTCTTACCAATGAAATCCTCTTCATGTGTACTCATTCCAAGTATCCTATGAGGACAACGATTCTGCACAAATACCGCAGTGTTGCATGCTTCTGCCCATAAATGCATCGGTAGGCCTTGATCATGCAACATTGCTCTTGCTGCACCCACGATCATTCTATTCTTTCTTTCCACGACCCCATTCTACCGTGGGTTATGAGGTGCTATCAGTTCTCTTCAAATTCCTTCTTTGCTGCAGAAGTTCTTGAATTAGTAAGAGATGTATTATTCACCATTATCACTCCTAAGAGCCTTCACTTACTTCCCTGACTCTTTCTCCACCAGTGCCTTAAACTCAAGAAACTTAGAGAATTTTTGATATTTCTTCTACATGAAGAAGATCCAACACTTACGAGAAAATGCATCAACAAATATTACATAGTACTTATTTTTTGTTGTCAAAGCAATAGAGAATGTTCCACACACGTCTATGTGAAATCTCTCAAGGATCCCCGAAGCTCGGTTCTCCTTCTCATGAAAGGTGGAATTTACATATTTTCCCATAGTACATCCCTTGCATGTGTCTCACTGCGCAAGTGTACCCCTGGGAAGACCAGTAGAAATATGCTGCATGACTTTCAAGGCTCCATGGTGAAGATGGCCCATTCTCCTATGCCATAATTCACCCTCATCCCAGCCCACCACTGATATTCCTTTCCCGATCATTTCTGCACATCCATCTACCTCCAGCTTTTAGAGATTCTTAACTTGAATCCCTATCCTCTTGGCTTGTCCTGTTTTTTTTTGTCACAGGAAATCTTTCCTTCACTAAAAACAACATCATAGCCTCTATCCTCCAACATTGTGACTGAGAATAAATTTTTATTCAAACCTGGTACATGCATTACATATTTTAATTGAAAGGGTTTACCTGACTACCTCTGGGACGTAATGGTACCAATCCCGGTAGCACTGTACAACCCGTCATCACCCATTTCAATATGCATTTGGAGATCCTTCTCCTCCAAGTCACTGAAAAGTTCCTTGTCTCTCGTAATGTGAAAGGAAGCGCCACTATCCAAATACCACACAAATCCTAATGCACTTATCACCATTCATACGATCAATGAGAATTCAAGCTCAAATTGTGAGGCCAAAGGCTCACCAGTTGTAGATCCTCCAACCTTCTTGTTCTTCTTCTTTTGTGGATAATTAGTAGCAAAATACCCATGCTCGTGACAGTGAAAACAATTCACCTTGGACATGTCCTGCTTCTTGCCATTCTTGGACTCGGATTTGGAATGGAATTTCTTCCCCTACCCCTTCTTCACCTTGGCAGCCAAAGAAAAATCTTCTTCATCTTCATTATTACATGAAGTTCCATCTCTGGTGTTCCATCTGAAGTGCGTCTAAACTCCTCCTGCACCAAATCTGACCAAAGTCATTCCCAATTTGGAAAATTTTCCCTTCCATTGACAGAGCCTTGATAATTGTGCCAACTCTTGGGAAGTCATAGGAGAGCCAAGCTCACCAAATCATCATCAGAGACAGTTATACCAACGCTCCCCAATTCATCCCGACATTGGACAAACTTTGTTATTGGTATGGAGTCGCCCTTCTCCATCTTGATCTTCTTGAGTTTATCTTTGAGCGCCAATTTCCTATGGTCGTTGCTACTCTGGAATAGATCCGTAAAATCCTTCCACATTGCATATGGTGTGGCTTTCCCATGGAGTCTTGAGACAATGTGGTCTTGTACTCCCTCCAAAATTATCCTCCTCACCTTTGTCACTTTCTTTTGCCACACATCAAGATTTCCAACATATTTCACAATGGGTTTAGGAACATCATTGTCAATGAATTCCTTCAAGCCATTGTCTTCAAGTATTACCTCCATCTTGTCCTTCCAAGAAATGTAGTTTGAGCTTCCCTAGAGTGCATACTCCAACCTCAAACCATTGAAATCCATTTCGATCCTGAATTAGTTGTAGCACCAAGAAGTATTTTTTCAAATTTGAATTCTATCCAGTCATAAACTCAACTCCTCCTTCACAATTGTGATTTCCTATGATCTGATACAATGTATAAATTATACAAAAAGCATCTATATAATGGATTCAATCCGATCTAACAATGTACTAAAGCTAAATACTGAATTTATTCTACAAATATTTTGTGGAAGTAAAAACACAATCTCCAATCACATGAAGTAAAGAAGAATCAAATCAAACACAACACAGATAATTTCCTGGGAAAAGCTTGCTGCTCAAAACCCCACTATCCACTATTGTATATTCAACATGGAATCATGAAACAATTACATACAAACTCTTCTCACAAGAGCCCTCCAGTGCTCATCTAATTGTCTCACATTGTCATACATAAAAGTGACCAATACTTAGCCAATTTACTGCCTCCAGACAACCTGCCTTGCTTATGAAATCCCTGATGAATGCAATCCCTAAAAGATAGGAATTTTGGCCTTCCATGACTGTGTAAGTATCATGGGCACTCCAATGGGTGTTTGTTGCATGGGTGCAACCCAATAATCCTACAACTAATAGTCAACTTCCCTTTCACCTAGATCTCAACTGGGTCTCCACTGGAACTGACATGCATGCAGCTAATAATAGTAAATACTCAGTTGCATGTGAGATCACTGATTGTGAATTAATCAATATTTAATTCACTTGATCTCTCACTAGTGTATCTAACAGTTACAACTAGCACAACTGAGTTTAACTCACTTAACTAAGTTTAACTCACTTAACTGAGTTAAACTAATTACAACCCGCATTAACTAATGCATCGCTGCACTTCAAACTCTGTTACAAATATAATTAATCTGGATGCCTCACCAAATATCTCTAGCTCGAAATCCATGAGCTAACTGAGTTTATCACTCCCAATTAACTATTACAAGTTATTTTTGAGACTAGATTACATTTTATTGTCCATCTTAATTAAAGGATAAATAAAATAGACATGCACCAAAAATAGCCTTGTGGGCCCCTCCCTAGTGTAGGTGCTTAATGCACTAGGCGTGGGCGCTGAAATTTTCTTGTTGAATCTCAACAATTAAAAAATAAAATAAAAAATATCAAGTAGTTCAATTCATTCATATATAGTCCATAAATAAGACATATATATTAATGTCAATTATGTCTATTTTATATATTGTTTAAAAATAGAAGTTGTCATGTTTAAAACATTTAAAGTAGTTTCACTATTTTAAATTTTGATTATTTTAAGCCTTATTTTTTGTCAATTTTTCTTAAAATTCATCTAAGTTTTTTTGGACTTACAATTTTAAGTATGTAATCTATATAGAAATAAAAACAATTATATATATATATTCCAATGGTTTGTACCTCAAGAGATTTGATATGTCCTTAAGATGAATTTATACTGTTGATGTTATAATCCAATGTAGTAAAAATATTTCACCTTAATCATAAATAAAATATATTGATGTCTAAATGCATAAAATATCTTAGTTATTATAAATAAGATAAAAATAAGTAAACAAATTGTTTATATTTATAACATTTTTTTGACATATTTTTCTAGGTAGCAAAGTTATTTTATACTTTCTATGTTAAATGAATGAGAAGCAAATCAACTTTTATATTGATCATATGCATAAAACTATTATTATAGAGATAAATGAAGTTGTTTTGTAAATACAATGTCAAAATTTATAAATTATAAATAAACTAAATTGAAGTAATATAACATTTTAAAATTAATTTTGTAACTATCAATATTATTATGAAACTTATTTAAAGTAGATCATAATCAATATTTTTATAGATTTTAAACATAATTTTTGATTGATCATTTTCATCATCGTAAGTCTAGGGAGGCTTATACTTAAAAAATAATTGATCATTTTCAACATCACAAGTTTAGGGAGACTTTGGAAATTGAAAATATGCCTATAAATTTGATTAAGTTTAGGGAGGCTTAGACTTAAAAAACGATTGATCATTTTCATCATAGTAAGTTTAGGGAGGCTTATACTTAAAAAATTATTGATCATTTACATCAACTTAAGTTTAGGGAGACCTTAGGAAGTGAAAAGAGGCATATCAATCTAAATAGAGCGATAGTTGGATGGTTGGAATATTAAGATCCCTACCTTGTATCCCTAAGATTGGAGTATTTGGATGGATGGAATATTAGGATCCCTACCTTGTATCCCTAAATTTGGAGTATTAGGATCGCTACCTTGTATCCCTAAGTTTTTATAATCTGAATAGAGACGATGGTTGGATGGTTGGAATATTAGGATCCCTACCTTGTATCCCTAAGTTTGGAGTATTAGGATCCCTATCTTGTATCCCTAAGTTTGGAGTATTAGGATCCCTACCTTGTATCCCTAATTTTATATTATCTGAATAGAGATGATGGTTGGATGGTTGGAATATTAGGATTCCCACCTTGTATCCCTAAGTTTGAGTATTTGGATGATTGGAATATTAGGATCCCTACCTTGTATCCCTAATTTTGGAGTATTAGGATCCCTACCTTGTATCCCTAAGTTTTTATATTTTTTTTGCTGGAAAATCCAGGCAGATCAACCCGAAGGGATCTACCCCAAGGGTGTCTAGGAGATTTGATCCCGTGACCTCCCAAACGGCAAGGTACTCAAGCAACGGGAACTAGACCAAGTGAGCTAAGCCTTGGAGATTTTTATAATATTTATTTATTTATTTATTATTATTATTATTAATTAGAAATTCTGGTATTCCTTTATTTCTTACTTATTTACTATTCATTTTTTTGTTTTCTCCATATTATTTTATTTTTTGGATTTAAATAATAAAATTGAGTTAATTCATTATCTTGATTTATATTTATTTATTTTATTTTTCCCATTTTCTTATTACTATTTTTAGTTTTATGGCTTAAAATACTTAAATTTGACTTTATTATTTATATTTATTTATTTGTTTTCATTTTCTTATTACTATTTTTGAGTTTTATTGTTTAGAATAATTAAGTTTGACCCTATTATTACTACCTTCGTTTTGATTAAAATGATAATATTAATAGAATTAATTTAATTCTTTGTTTATGGTTAATTTCCATCCATTACTTTATTTTAATTAATTTTATTATTATTAATTATTGATAAATTTTTAGTCAAAACTAGTTGATATATTCTAATGGTTAGAAAATATTTCTCTTCATCAATTTATTCTAATTCCATGATCTTATTCTTCATCTTGTCCAGAAGATGAATCACATTAGATAGTTCTAATTTCCATCCATTACTTTATTTTAATTACAAATTGTTTATTAATTAATGATAAATTTTTTGTCAAAAGTGGCTTGTTATACTGTTAGAAAATATCTCTCTTCATCTATTTAATCTAATTCCATGATCTTATTCTTCATCTTGTCTTGAAGATGAACCACATTAGATAGTTCCAAACTAGTCTACCAAACAAGTCGACTAAAAATGATTTTATATGATTTTTACTGAAAGATCTCTCAACAATCATAATATGGATATCACATAAACCTAGATTCTAAATATAAACCCTTAATTTAAATATAATTATAGTAAAGTAAAAACTAATATTCACAAAAATATTTCAACATAAATTTTAACATAAAAATATTTAAAATCATTTTTTCATGACATGGAAGCATTTCGAAAATAATTTTAACATGGAATAGAAATGTTACATACTTTTCTTAAATATATTCGATTAAAAAAAATAAACAATAAAACTTCATAACTTAGATACATTAACACGTTCACACATTCAATGCAATGTCAAGCGAGTTTTAGTTTAGATTTAACCTCAACCTCTCACTATTTTTTATTAATGAGAGAAAAAGAAGGTCGTTTCATTTAGCTAGAAAAAGAAGACCCAAATAAGCAATTTGTCTGGCTTAAAATATCAGAAAATGGAAACCACATCAGAATTGCAGCATGCTATTTTGCACCACAAGTTTCAAAAATCTACAAAAGTAGAGGACTTGACCACAAAGATCCCTTTGCAGCCCTAAAAGTAGATATTGAAATATATTCTCTGCTAGGTGAAGTCCTTATAGTGGGGGATTTCAATGCTAGAACTACAGGTGAACAAGATAGCATTATTTGTTGTAAAGAAGACTGTGACGCTATCTAGCTTACATAAGAGAGTAGTCATCAGTAGAAAATAATTTCAGAGGATAAAGGCTGAAATCTATTTGGATAAAAATTGCTTACGCTATGTTGGGCTTTCAATTTAGTCATTTGTAATGGTTTGAATAGATGGGAAAAGTTTGGTAATATCACTTGCAATACTTACAATGGAGAAAATATAGTAGATTATGTAATTTTCTTGCATAGTTTGTGTGAGAAAATGGAGGAAGTGTTAATTGGAGATCAAATTTGGGACTTAATATCAGATCACAAGCCAATTTATTTAAGTTTCTCTTGGACTGGAAGGAAGCAATTAGGGTAAAACACTCAGTGTGTTCAACAAAATCCCCCAAAGGGCAGAACTATTTTGACTTCAGAGAATTGTAATACCTTCAAAATAACGCTAGAGAGGCTCTTCGAGAAGGAGGAAATCTCATTTCATGACCTCCATAATCACGAATTAACACATTTAATTCAAAGTGCACTTGTTGAGTGCAAAAGAGAAAAAATTAAGAAGTATGAAAAAAATTTCTTTCCAGTTAATGCTTGGTTTGATGAGGAATAAAAAAAGGAAAGGAAAATTTGGAAGGAACCAGACAAGGATAACATAAAGCTCAAAGCTTACAAGTAGATATTAAGAAAGAAAAAGGATGATTTCATGGTTTTGAGGAGAGAAGAACTAATATTCCTTCGGAAAAATAGCCCCAAGTTATTCTGGAAGGAGCTCCAACCGAAAAATGTGCATACTGAAAAAAACATTACAACTTCTAAATGCTTCGACTATGCAATACAACTTTATGAGCAAGATCCCAAGGTTGACCCTCCTCCCTTGGTCAACATAGACACAAAAATCTTCACGGTGCAAGAGGTAGAGATGGGTATCAAGAAGTTGGGTTCTAGAAAAGCAAAAGACTTAGCTGAACTCCAGGGAGAGTATCTAAAGTGGGGCTTAAAAATTATTTCACCTCACATCACAAAAATTTTCAACAACATCATACAGCAGGGGTTCCCCACAGATTGGACAACTAGTATGGAAATACCTCTTTTTAAGAGTGGCGACGTCAATAATCCCTCCAATTATAGAACCATAATGGTAAGCCCCTTGTTTGCAAAGTTATTTGGAAGCATGCTAGAAAATAAAATCAGCAAGTGGGTAGAAGAAAGAGATAAAAATGCTAAAGGGAAAGTAGGTTTTAGAACTAAACATTCCATAGTTGATCATTATATAACTTTAAGGAACATCATTGAAAAAGTTTGGGAAAAAAGGGAAGAAGTTTTTTGTTGCTTTTTTGATTTCAAAAAAGCCTTTGACACTGTTCCTAGGGATAAGGTTTGGTGCAGAATGGAGGAACTTGAGGTTCCCAGGCATTTGAGAGTAGCTGTGCATAGGCTATATGAAGAGGTGAAAGTCAAAATTAGAACTTCAACAGGAATTTCTGAAATTTTTAGAAGTGATATCGGGGTCAAGAAATGTTTCCCATTGTCTCCTACCATTTTTGGTTTATATATTGACAAGCTATAAGAGTGGCTTAATTCGCAAGGGGGTGATGGTATCCATTTGGGCAAGTGTGTTATAAGGCTTCTTTTGCACACATATGACCTTATACTGATTTCTAAATCGACTCTTGGTTTGCAAGAGCACTTACGTTCCCTTGAGCATTTTTGTAGAAGGCTGGGGATGCAAGTCAATATTAGCAGAATGAAAGTAGTGGTTTTCTCTAACAAAAAAAATCATAACCAACATAAGTTATACTTTGAAGGAAACATTCTGGAAGAAGTTGCAGACTACAAATACCTCAGAATTGACTTCAACAGAAATTTAAGTTGGGATGGTTGTAGAAAGAAAATAACTTTGGGGGGTTGGAAATAATTTTATGCTCTTCAAAACATGTGTAGAGAGGCAGAGCCGTGGGAATGGAAAACCACTCTAACTCTTTTTGGGCTTCTAGTGATTCCAGTGATTCTCTACAGTTGTGAACTGTGGGCCAGCAATACAATCGATATGCAGTGGAAACAAATTGAGAAAATTCGGAAGCATTTGATTACAAACAAATTCAAAATTAAAAGTGCAGTTCCTAATGCTATCTTGTTAGGTGAAACAAGAGCTGCTCATATTGAAGCAATTGCTATGGTGCGATTCATAAGGTATTTGAAAAAAATTGAGCAAATGGAAGAGGGTATATGGCCTAAGGTTGTTTTTAATGATATATTGTGAAAAAGAAAGAAGACTTGGATGCGACAAAATAACAAATGTTTTAGTAAATGGGGTATTTGCTTGAGCATGTGTCCTACAAATAGTAAAGAGATAAAAACTTTTGTTATGGATAAGTTCCACCAACCTACTTGGGAGAAAGAGCTAGGGAGAAAGAAGAAGTACTACATTGAAGAGTTTAACCCCACTCATAATCATCAGCAAAAAGCATACATAGGGGCCAATATTTCTTGGATATCTAAAATTATTATTGCTCAATTAAGGACTAATTCTCATAAACTCTGTTGTGAAATAGGGTGCTAGAAAAGGCAAAAAGAAACGTGGGAGGAGTTAGGCTCCTATAAATTTTATAGGGTCAATTGATTATAGCTGATGATTAATATATTTCAGATGTTGCAAATGATATTCCATATTGTAAATTATTTCCAAAGAAAGGTCAAAACCTTAAAAAAAAAAAAAAAAAAAAATGCTTGCAAGTCAAAATGCAGCATTAGAGGATAATTAAGTATGTTTAGATTAAATTAATCAAAAGATTTAAACGTGATTAAATAAATTGTGATAAGGCTTTAGCACTATAGTTTTATTTTATTATAAATTTGAAATATGACAAAATGCGTTTGTCATTTATGGTTAATTCAGGCACACCGATCAACGACCTGATTATCACTCCACAAGATCTATGGCCCAAGATGCTTTTCGACCCCCCCTTTCCATCCTACCTTTACAGCCCGAGGGGGGTTGAATGTGGTTTCAATCACCCCAATCCCACCTTACATGTCATGTTCGTGTTATTTCACAACCCCCCTCTCAATACCATATACCACTCCTGTCCCACTCCGAAAGCGGTTTTTTCCGCTCTCGCCTAATCTCGCTCCTACTTACCATTCCATTCCCACACCTTCCTTCCGCTCTCACACGTCAACTATTTATGCCAACCATGTGCCTCCACATCATTCCCCACCTCCATGTCACCTCCCGCCTCCATATCATATGTTCGTTTCATGGTAAGTTAAAAATATGTTTTCCCTATACAACACAGTAATTTTCAACATGGTTTACAAAAAAACGAAAACAAATTTTAAAAACTAAAAGAGGTTTCTAACAGCTATTATGGTTTGGGATATTCAGAGAACTCTTTGCAAGCACATTGTTCCAAATTTTCTTATTTTTAGTCAGTATTTTCAAATACGGTTTCCGTGTAGGTGGAAATGAATTTTCAAAAACTGAAAGAGGTTTTTGTTTATAACATCAGTATGTACAAAAAATATCTCCGTTTTTAAACAAACATTGTGTTTTGGGAATTTTGAAATAATATTTGAAGGCACATTTTCGAGAAATGTCTTGTTTAGTCATATTTTTTCCAAACATATTGTCGCTAATAAGAGATTAATCTTGAGAAACTGGAGGAGGTTTGTGTTCCTAAGATGTCAAAATACAAAAGCCTATCTCACATTTTACACAGTTATTACATAGTAAGAGATACATTCACATATTCACAACCTATTTTTCTAACTATGCAAAATCCTTTTTTCGACATCTTTTTACAGATCATATTGTGACCCACTGGGGCAGAACTTTGGGAAATGGAGAGAGGTTTCTGTCAAAAAAATATTCATCTACAATTACCTCTTTCACGTTTTACACATATATCTCGAATTGAGATATTCAAAGGGATAACTGGACCATAATTTTCAGAAATTCGGGAGGAAAAAGCTCAAAGACAATTAGTGACTTGGAGGCCACCTCATCAAATAAGAGTTGCTATCAATTTAAAATTTCTCTTCTTTGTCACTAGAAATCCATAAATATAGTTCCAATTAGATTCATTAGTTTTGAATGTCCTATATTTCAGTTCTATTTGTGTAACACAGTTAGAGATATTTGTAATAAATCTTGATATTTTTTCAAGATATTTTAGTTTAGAATTTGTATAAATACTTCATCATTCGAAGTAATAGATGTTGGGATTTGTAATGAGAAAGAATATCATTCATTTTAAAGCTGTTCATTGAGTTCAAGTGACCCTCATCAATAATACAAGGACATTCTTCACAATATTCATGTGGTGTACGAATTGGTGATGTTTTTTCTCTTGTTCATGTGTGATTCATTGTTTTCTTTCTCTATAATTTCTTAAAAGATTAATTACATAACAGAAACTGTGACGAATAGGATATGTTATAAAGAGCACCCTATTCTGTCTGTTTGTAATTTATGTGTTTTCTTCTGAAGTCAAATTAAGGAATACTTCATTGCTCCTTAGTTTCTACTGAACCTTACATTTCTTCTGTTTCATAATTGATTTAAAATTCTGAAAGATCCAACTAGTGCAACCTATCTTTCCTTGTGAGACTCCTTTAAATTTTGATGCAGATCCAGTTAGCTCTTCTGAATCCATTACCCAATGGCCTTCCCTTGCTATTCCAACCAAAAAAATTCAAAACCGAACTCTGAGCCCATTAACTAGCCTAAAATTCACATAAAACATAGCTAAATCTTATGAAGAGATCCCTCTCTGAAGCTGGTGGGGCTAGATCCCAGCTTCCAAAGTGGTTTGGATGTTACCTCCGAGGCTTTTTCTTCAACCTTGAAATTATAGAGTGCTAACAAGAGGAAAGAGTACGCATTTTTTTCTCTTTCGGAAAAGTGGAAACATAAAAACATTTCATTTTAGAATACGAGGCCTTCAAAGACAACATGGAAAATTATGCAGGTATTCTGGCAGCTAGCTCTTGGGATAATCTATTCAGCAAAGAGTTTGTCGAGAAGCTGGGAGCGTTTATTGTAAAAATCCACAGGAAAAGGGACAAATAAAAGAGTCAGATGGAGAAGAAATCTATCCCATAGGCTATTTTTAACCTCATGGATGTTAAAAATACTTTCTTTCTTTCATGAAACAAAATTCCTCTTAATTTATTAAAAAATAAATTTATCATTTTTAACATAATCCCATTATAAATACTATTATAAATATGAGAATAAGCTTGAATTTGTTGCACTTGATGATAGCTATAAATTCTATTGTAATTTCAACCGAAGGATTTAATATTGAATTTGTAATTCATGTACAACTCCATTGTCATAGTCTCATTGATGACCACACATTGCAATAAATAGATTTTCAATTTTTGTGATTCTGAAACAAGCGGAGAAACACCATAAATGAATGCATTCAATAAGTAATCATAATCATTAAAAATAACTCAATTATTGCATATTACAATAAATTAATATTCAGTTTTTATTAACAAAGTATTGTAGCTGTGAGCCTGCAATAACTAGAGAAAAGGTGAAAAAAAACAAACAAGATATTTAGTTTTCACTAATAAAGTAATGTAGCTGTGAGCCTACAATAATTGGATAAAAGATGAAAACATATGACCTCCACCCACTTGGAATTTGAGTGCATGAACAACACCACATAATAAGGAGAACTCATCTTGGGTTTGCAAAGAGCCTTCGACCTCAATGTTGCAGTTCTTAGAGAAATAGGTGACACAGAAATTATGTACGATAGGTTCCTGATACCATACATTATGTGTCACCTCATCTCAAAAGTTATCAAAAAAATGTATGGCATTTGATTTCACATTTCCAAGATTTTAACATTATTTTTGCTCCAAGAATACGCAACGCAGCTGCAGATGCATTAGCAAATGCTGCTTCTAGGTTGTCATCGCTTAGGGACAATTTTTTCATAGAGATTATTTATAAGCCATCCGCCCTTGTAAATATAAATACTTTACGTGTTTTTAATGATGACCAAAAAACACTGCACTTTGTGGAAAATGTTGATGTATTCAAGGATGTAGCTATCGATGAAGAATATCATGAGAAAATACTATAGGATGTAATCGATGCAAGCAAAGAGAATATCGTGCCAAAAGACGTGGTAAGATTAGAAAATTTGTATGACTTGTAGAATCATTTCCAAGGGCCAGTTAGTGTGAAAACCCATAGCTCAATGCTGTCGCATGAGAAAATAAACCAGGGAACATAAAAGGATTCAAAGTTTTTCAATATTGGTACTTGTTACACACCACAAGAGTGCCAAGATTTTACCTGCTTATTCAAGTAGTACCGAGATGTATTCACGTGGACATACTACAAGCTGAAAACTTATGACATGTGAATAATCCATCATGTGATTCTAATTAAAGAAGGGGCCAAGCCTTTCCAATAGAAGATACAGATGGTGCATAGGATGCTTGAGCCTTTGATTCAAAAGGAGTTGAGGAAATTTCTGTATGCTCAGATCATATATAAAGTGCAACATTCTACCTGTGTGTCAAATATAGTCCCAACCAGAAAGAAATCCGGGGAAATCCACTTGTGTGTTGATTTCCAAAATTTGAACCGCGCCTCAGACAAAGAAAATTACCTCGTGTTGTCTAGGTAAGAGATACTGAAAAGGTGATAAATGTTTTCTTTGTTGGATGGGTATTCTGGTTATAACCAGGTTCTAGTGTTAAAGAATGACATACTAAAAACAATGTTTCACACGAAATGGGGTACATTTTCATTTAGGAGAATTCCATTTGGGTTGATCAATTTTGGTGCAAAATTTCAACGCATCATGGAAATCACATTCCATGGACTGATTTGATAGAGCGTAGTGGTCTATCTTGATGATGTCATGATGTTTTCGAAACAAAGATCCAATCGCATATGCCACCTGAAGAATTTTTTCGAGTGATGTCACAAGTACGGGATATGGAGTGTAAAAACTCTGGTAAACTTTATAAGTATATATTATTATTGATAAAAGATGAGATATGATTACAATGGGGAATCACCGAGACTTTAAATATAGCCTCATGGTGTCCCTTGGTGAAGAGGCATGATCTTTGATCATGCCCTTTCACTTAATAAAACCTAAGATAACTATATCTAACTAATAATTAATAAAATATACATAACATTTCCCCTCTCTTAAAGATGCTTTGTCCTCAAAGCATACGTAACGATGGGCAATGTTGACGAACACCTGGGTTTCTTGAGCGGTGGGCTCTTGCTTCCCACATTTTAAAAAGATCATGGAGCATATTCTCGAGTTCAATCTTTTGTTGATCTGGATAGTGAAAATATCTGATATTGACAGGGTCAGATCCTATCTTGACTTCTACTGGATGTTTGATTTTCCTATCTGGAGGCACTTTTATGGGTAGATCCTAGAATACTTTTTTGTGTGTCCGAACTAGTCCTTGTTCTTCTGGTGACTCTTCGTGGCTCCCTTTTGAAGATAACATTTCTAACTGATGACATTGTACTGTAGATGTTGGCGCTCCTATTTGAATCATCTTCGTCATCAGAGAGGAAGATACGACTTGATCTTCTGGGGCTTGGAATCCATACAACCTGTGTTTCTGCCCTTTCCACTTAAAACTTAGAAACTGCTTCTGATGGTTGGCAGAATAAGTACCTAAAGTTTGTAGCCATTGAATTCCTAAGACCACATCTACTCCTCGTAATGGAACGGTGTAGAATGGAGATTCTAAATGAAAGTTTTTTATCTGTAGTTTAACCTTATGGCATTTCCCTACTTTCTCAATCTTCTTACCATCGGCCACCATTACCTTCATATTAGGCATGGGGAAGGTAAATATGTTAAGTATTTTTGCCATGGTTGAATCTAGAAAATTGTGGGTACTTCCAGTGTCGACGAGAACCATTACGTTGTTGTTCTTGATATGTCCTCTTAACCTTAGGGTTTAAGGTTGTGATATGCCTGTCATAGCTGATAATGACACTTGCGGAATAGTTTCCCCATCCACTTCTGGAGAGAACTCTAAGTTGTCTTCTAATCCTTCTATTTATGAATCATTATTGTTAGCGTCATTAGTTTCTTCACAACTGTATAGATTTTTCGCTTTTCCATTAGCACATCTGTGCTTAGGGTCCCAGTTTTCACCGCAACGCTTGCACTTGCCCTCTCTCATTCTTTGTTTTTCCACACTAGATTTTTCTTCTTTGCGAAGATGGAGTGGGACATATTTTGTGTCATCTATATTTTCAGATTGAGGAAATCTTTGTCTCGAATATACTTTTTCTGGTTTTGATAATCTTTCAAATTTATTTTCAGCAGCTTTTGCTTTTTGCCTTGCTACTTCTACTGATGTAACTTCATGAAGTTCGAGCTCTTCTTGTATATGGATTTTAAGTCCTCAGATGTAAGACTGGATTAGACGAGATTATGACAATCTCGGTACTCGTGTTGCCAAGGTCTCCCATTCTCTACTGTACTCATCCACATCTCCTTTTTGGCGTAATTTGATAAACGTTGAAATTTTTTTTCTTCTTTTATGCCTTGAAACCTTTTGAAGAATGCATCCTTAAATTTCCTCCAACTGATAGCAAGCGTCGTCTTTTTCCACCACATATACCAATTATATGCTTCTCCTTCCATTTTCATGGAAGCATGCTTAATTTATTCGTCATCACTAGTAATGTCATAAATCTCAAAATATTCTTCTGCTTTATTAAGCCATACAACGCTATTTTTTTCATTACCATCAAACTTGGGTAGCTCGATTTTGGCTTTTCGCTGATATGCTAATGGTGGAACAAGAAGGGGATATTGATTAGAAAATGCATTCCAAAGCTGCGTATTTTGAAAATCTGCATTACTATCTTCTTGATGATGTGGGGAATCGGTCTTTTCCTGATGCTCTTCTGAGTTCCCTGAATCTGCGGATTTGTTTTGTTGATTTTGTTCCATATTAGGAAATATTGGGGATTGTGTCTGACTTAACTTATCTATCTTATCATTTAGCTTATTGAAGAGTTCTGTCATCTTGTTCATTGCTTCGTTATGCTTTTCTGTGGCCTCGTGATGATTTAGCCACATTTGTCTTTCTATTTGATTTGTCGTATCATGAACCTTTTTGATGTCGTTGGAGTGTCCTGCAACTGTACCTTCAAGATCGATTAATCTTTTTCCGAATTCTTCAGAATTATTATTGATCTATTTCTCGAGATCCACCAATTTCTTCTGGAATTCGGCCATCGACATTGATGAAGACATTGAACGTGTATGAGGTGGGGAATATTTTTCTGCCAGTTTTTCCCTCTTTTTTTTTTTAAATTAATTAATTAATTAATATTTAATTAACTAATTAAATTAAAATTTTTTTGAAATAATAATAATAATTTCTATTATTATTATTATTATTATATATATATCTTTAAATAATAATAATAATAATTATTATTATTATTTTATTATTTGAAATATATATATATATATATATAATTATGGGGAAAAAAATTTGTTAACTTTCAAAAGTCACGTTGTTTTTAAAAGTCACTTTGTTTTGAAAAGGCACGTTGTTTTGAAAAGGGGAAATGGGTTTTAATAGCATGGGCAATTACCATGGGCTCCAAAACCACGAGCTTGTAAACCACGAGCAATTACTCTTCCTTATTTCTTTTTACTTTGTCTTCACATGTACGTATATGTACTTCTTTATATATATATCTCTTTTTACTTTTTCTTTTTTTCTTTTGGAACTATTTTCTTTTAAATATTTTTTTTTTTCCTTTTAATTTATTTCCCCCTTTATGTTATCTTTCCTTCTCTCTTTTATTTTAGAGATATATATATATATATATATATATATATATATATATATATATATATATATATATATATATATATATATATATATTTCTTCCTTCTTCTTTTTTTTTTTTTTTAAATGTTGCTACCCACAAGCACTTGGTTTTAAAAAAATCTGCAATTTTGGAATTTTCTTGTAATTCCTTAATTATGGGTGATCACACAGATCCCGAAGAGCGATGGCTCTGATACCAATGGAGTGTAAAACTCTAGTAAACTTTATAAGTATATATTATTATTGGTAAAATATGAAAGATGATTACAATGGGGAATCACCGAGACTTTAAATATAGCCTCATGGTGTCCCTTGGTGAAGAGGCATGATCTTTGATCATGCCCTTTCACTTAATAAAACCTAAGATAACTATATCTAACTAATAATTAATAAAATATACATAACATGATATCTCTTAATCTAAAAATGATTATTTTCGCAGTGTCCGAGGGTAGCCTCTTGGGCCACATCATTGATAAAAGTGGGATTAAATTAGAATTGGAGAGGTTCAAAGAAATTACGCAGATTCCTTTTCCCATGAACAAGAAAGCTATGCAGTCCTTCATGGGGAAAATTAACTTCCTCCACAATTTCATCTCCGATTACTCTCAGATAGTCATACCAATATAGGATATGGTGAAGAAGAATGTGATATACAAATGGGATAAAATGGAAAAGGATGCATTTTTCCATATTAAGAAAACTATTGCAGAAGCACCCACATTGTACATCCCAAATTTCAATAAATATTTCCTAGTCTACACTTTCACTTCTAACACTTCTCTCACCACTTTGCTTATGCAAAAGGATGAACAAAACAATAAGAGGCCAATATATTTCATGAGCTCTAGCCTCCAGGGACCTGAACTTAACTACCCCACCATCGACAAACAAACTTATGCAGTATACAAGAATGTGAAGCAATTACGGCCCTATCTCTTGAAAAATCATTGCATCATCTTTGTTCCACATCCAACAGTTAGAGCACTATTTGTTGAACAAGATCTAGGTGAGAGAAGATAAAACTAGATGACTGGTTTACAAGAATATGATTTAGAGTTCAATCTATTTAAAACAATCAATAGCCATGGTCTATGTCAGCTAGTAGTAGAAGCCACCGATGCTGAAGAAGAAGATCATTCCATAAGGGAGTAGGAAATCAAAATGTACAATATTGAGCGAGCTCCTCCCACTATCATCACAAACTCTTGGTATGCATATGTGTGCCAATACCTTGAGCACTACACCGTTCCCTCCCATTTATCCACATGATAGAAGAGGGCACTAAAACTTAAAGCATTATCCTACCAAATTTTGCATGGGGTGCTTTTTAGGAAGCAACATAATGGAGTATTTCTCAAGTGCTTAGAAGCGCACAATTCAAAGAAAGTATTACATGATCTCCACAACGGACTAGCCGGGGGAAACTTCGCAGGTAACAAAATTGTGAATAAATTCATGTGGTTCGGTTTCTATTGGCCTACACTATTCAAAGATGCTCATGCTTATCCCCACAAGTGTCCATTGTGTTAGGTGTGCTGACCAAAACAAGAATTAAGTTGCCCCATTGGAGCCTATCACAGTGGAAGAACCATTTCAATAGTGGGGCTTAGATTTCATTGGAGAAATATTTCTGCATTCGTCAAAGAAACACCATGACATTCTCACTTGTATAGAATACTTCACACTGTGGAAAAAATAAGTTTCGCTTAAATAGTTGAATGATGAGGAAGTCATCAAATTTATTAAACAACATATCATTTCTAGGTTCGACATTCCGAATTCACTTGTTTTTGATAATGCAACATAATTTTATTCATTGTAATTATATGATTTTTCATTAGAGAGTGGAATTTTAATGAAGCATTCAACTAAATACTATACACAAGGGAATGGTATTGCTAATTCCACAAATAAGAACCTCATCCTTATCATAAAAAATACCATCTTATCTGAACAAAGGAACTGGCACTCCGCTTGGTAAATGATTTATGGGATGATCGAGTCACGCCAAATACCTCTCTGAACACCTCCCCTTACTTCCTAATATATGGGAAAGATTCCATCCTCCTTCCTAACATCTACTTTCCCGCTCTGAATTTCGTAAGACTACTAGGGAAATCCATGTTTATTATTTCAACATAGGATGTACAATCTTCATAAGATATAGGAAGAAAGGCTGAAAGTAAAAGATTTTTTTTCCCTTGACCAAAATCGTATCAAGAGGTGGTTTAACAAGAAGTTTGCAGGGAAAAATTACTTCAGTGTGGGTGACTTATTCTTAAAGTGGGATAAATCCCATAAGGACAAAGTAAAACACACCAACTTTCAATCCATGTGGATTGGACCATTCATCGTTCACAAAAAGATTGGACAACACACATAACATCTACAATCACTAGACAAGAAGATTTACTCTCTCCCCATTAATGGCCAAGAATTGAAGCACTGTTTTCAATGATGAACTTGGGCTATGCCCTACACTGTGTACATAGTATTTTATTGTTTGTTTGATTTCTTTTTTGTTTTCATACTGTAAATAAGTTTTGTGTGAATGTGTTTTCTGGCTTCCTTGTGTACGACCGAATTGAACAGAGTCTTGTGACACCTCAACATTTGGTTAACCTCTTATCCATCTTCCTTGTGTTGGTTATATATTTTGGTCAATGAAGTTTTGACGGAAAATACAATCCATCCATAAGGAGAGTTTTGGTCAAACCAAGATACCTGTGTCTATGCTGGAAACCTTCTTCCAAAATTGGTTTTTATGTTTTGGTGGTTTCACACTTATCCAATTAGTATAAGAGGAGAAGAGGAAAAATCTAAACGAGAAAATCTAAATAAGAGGTCTCTATATGCTTCTTTTAAGGAACAACCTCTCCTGCTCTCAATAAGGTAGATCCCTCTTCCGCCCATAAAATGAATAAGTGTCAATGCACAATCAGCTTCAAATAAATAAATAAAGGTGAAAGAAGAGAAAGGCTTCATGCGTAGAGAGGTGAAGCAAGCAACTTCGTCGGGGTACTGTCTAGGCTCGCTGGAACCAGGACAATGTTTATGTTCCTTTATTGACTCTATTTTGGTACTCTCCAAGCTTTCTGGCAGCAGAGAAACACCAGATATGACAAATTATATGTTGGGAAACCAAATCCAAAAAGAGAAGAAAAGAGATATCAACGCCTTAGAAATAAGCCACTTCGAGTGGGCAACCTCCAATACATTACATGAATGAACAATTCTTGGATGATACAATTTACAAAACCTCCTTTCTATATATAGGAGTCCATGGGGCCATAATGTAATCCTAGTGGGCCACAATGTAACCCTAGCCGACCTAACAATAATAATTTAAGGGCACAATAATAACAAAATGGGGGTTACAAGGGTACAATAATAACAATAAGGGGTTTACACTAACAATAATAAGGGGTTATACTAGTGATATAGGGACCTAACATGCCCCTCTCCTTCAAAAAAGTGTTGTCCTCAACACTTGAGTAGCTCCGGGTGCTTCTGTATAAAATTCTCATCCTCCCATGTAGAATCTTCAGTGGGTAAGTTCTTCCACTCGATGAGATACTCTGAAATTGATCGATTCCGTAGCTGTCGAGTTCTTGTTTCCATGACCGCTTCAGGTTCCAATATGATTTTTCCTTCCTCATCAAGTTCTGGCAATATTGTTTGAACCGGAAGATTTTCACCTATAACCTTCTTTAAGCATGAAACATGGAAAACTGGATGTACTCGCGAAGAAGCAGGAAGCTCCAATTTGTATGCCATAGTACCAATCTTTTGGAACACCTTGTAAGGACCATAGTACTTTGGCGATAATTTATTATCCTTCTTAGCTTGCTTGAGGGACATTTGTTTGTATGGTTGTAGCCGTAAAATACCCAATCTCCTACATCAAAACTTCTCTCGCTGCGATGTTGATCTGCCTGTTGTTTCATTCGATTTTGTGCCAAATTCAGGTTATCCTTTAAGAGTTGGAGAACTTCTTGCTGATGCTCGATGTGATCTTCCACTGCTTTAACCTTAGAATTTTCTCTTAAAGATGATGTGATGGATGGTGGATGATATCCATAAAGTGCCATAAATGGGGTCATTTTTGCTGCAGTATGGAAGGAAGTGTTATACCACCATTCACCGAGAGGTAACCACTTGACCCATTGTGTTTGTTTATCAGATACAAAACAACGAAGATATCCTTCCAAACATTTATTTACTATCTCAGTTTGACCATCAGATTGAGGATGATAAGATGAGATATGAGCTAATTGAGTACCCAAACAAGAAAATAACTTTGTCCAAAAATTTCCAGTAAAAATGGGATCTCTGTCGCTCACAATAACCCTTGGGCTTCCATGTAGCTTTTGAATTCTGCCCATAAATGTAGTAGCAACTATACTTGCTTTAAATGGATGAGATAATGCACAAAAGTGTGCATACTTGGTAAGTCTATCAACTACCACCATGATGACATTCTTTCCTTCAGACTTAGGTAAACCTGTGATAAAATCCATTGAAATCTCCTCCCAACGCTGACTTGGAATGGATAAAGGTTGTAGAAGTCCCGGGGTCTTAATTGTCTCCACTTTATTCTGCTGGCAAACCAAACATTCCGCCACAAACTTTTGAATATCAGATTTAAGGCCATCCCAAAAAAATTCTTTCTTCACCCCGTGGTAAGTTTTTAAAAATCCTGAGTGTCCTCCTAAAGGAGAAGTGTGCAATTCCATAAGAATCTTTTGTTTTAGTTGGGAATTATTACAAAGATATAAGTGATCTTTGTACCATAAGGAATCATTTTTCCAACTAAATGTATCAGATGTACTAGGATCTTGCTGCAACTTTTGAATGAGTGTCCATACATCTTTTTCGTTCTTCCATTCATCTCTTGCTTCGGTTATCCAATCTGGTTGGATAATAGAAATGGCACAAAGCAATGCTTCCACCTCTTCATTCTTTCTTGAGAGTGCATCTGCAACAACATTATGCTTTCCTTTTTTGTAGATTATTTCAAAGTCATAACCCAACATCTTTGTGACCCATTTTTGCTACTCTTCTGAAGATAGTCTTTGTTCCAAAAAGTGTTTAAGACTATCATGATCAATTTTTACCTTGAAGTGTCTTCCCATTAGGTACGTTCGCCATTTCTTTAGTGCATGCAGTATTGCTAACATTTCCTTCTCATAAATAGGTTTCTGTAAATACTTTCCTTTGATTGGACGACTTTCAAAAGCAATGGGTATTCCTTCTTGCATTAAAACAACACCAATTCCATTTCCTGAGGCATCACATTCCACAATAAATGTTTTTGTGAAGTCTGGCGTAGCTAAGACTGGTGCTAGGCACATTGCCTCTTTAAGATGTTCAAAGGCCTTAGTTGCTTCAGGAGTCCATGAAAATGCATCTTTCTTCAATAATGTTTTTAGAGGTGCTGCTATTCTCCCATAATTCTTAACAAACTTGCGATAATACCCTGTTAACCCAAGAAATCCTCGCAACTGCTTTATGGTTGTGGGGACTTTCCATTCCTTAATGGTTTTAATTTTGTTAGGGTCTACTTTAACACCCTCGTGAGATACAATATGACCCAGATATTCCACCTCTTGTACTCCAAAGAAACATTTGGATGTTTTTGCATATAATTGTTTCTCCCGCAATAGTTTGAGCACCCTGTCAACATGTTGAACATGATCCTTCCAAGACTTGCTGTAGATTAGTATATCATCAAAAAATACTAGCACAAATTTTCTAATGAAGGGTTTGAAAATGGAATTCATCAACCCTTGAAATGTAGAAGGTGCATTGGTAAGGCCAAAAGGCATGACCAAAAATTCATAATGACCCTCATGAGTTCGAAATGTCGTTTTTCGAATATCTTCAGTCTTCATTCTAATTTGATGATATCCTGAACGAAGATCCAACTTGGTAAAATAAATTGCTCCATGTAATTCATCCAATAATTCATCAATCACAGGAATGTGAAATTTATCTTTAATGGTGAGCTTATTGAGCTCCCTATAATCCGGACACATTCGCCATGATCCATCCTTCTTGTGTACCAATACTACATGAGCAGAGAAAGAACTTTGACTAGGTTGAATTATACCCGCCTCTAACATTTCTGCAATCATACGTTCAATTTCGCTCTTTTGGAAGTAAGGATATCTATAAGGCCTGATGTTTGGAGGAACACTTCCTGGAATCAAATGAATAGCATGATCATGATCACGAATAGGTGGAGTCCTTTGGGAGTTTCAAACACCTTGGAATGATTGTCCAAGACTTGTTGGAGATCTGCAGAAATAGATGATTTTGATGTTGGAACTTCTAGTGAGCATAATTGTGCAATTACGCCTCGCTGTTCTTTCTTTAGAAGCTTTTTCATGACATTAGAGCTTATTATCCTTCTTGGCTTCCCCGCAATACCCCGTAATTCGACTTCCTTTCCTTCTGAAAAAAATTTCAAGAAAAGTTCTTGAAAATTAAAAGCTACCGTCCCTAAAGATTGTAACCATTGTACTCCTAGTACAACATCAACACCTCCCATAGGAATGGAAAGCATTGGACTAGTCAATACATATTCCCCCATGGTTAGCTTGATATTATGGCATTTTCCTAAGCAATTTATAGTTCCTCCATTTGCAACCATCACTTGACATTCTGGTGCTGGGTATAGGAAACAATTTAATTCCTTGGCTACCTTACAATGAATAAAATTATGGGTGCTACCTGAATCAATCAACACTATTAACCTTTTCTTCTTGATATGTCCTTCTATCTTGAGAGTTTGAGGAGTGGTAATTCCTGCCAGTGCATTACACGATATGGTCGGATTCATTTCTTCCTCTTCTAGGGCTGGTTCCCGGTGTATATCCTCTTCTTGTTCATTTTCTTCTTCCTCTTCACAATCTATGTAAAATAATTTCTTCTCAGCACACTTATGACCTTTAGTGTATTTTCTATCACAACTGTAGCAAAGTCCTTTTGCTCTTTTTTCTTCCAATTGTTGTGGTGTCAACCTTGTAGGTTGTGGAAATCTAGGCGTAGCAACACTTCCTTCTTTATAGAATTGAGTGGTAGGCTTCCTTGTCGCCATAATTTTACATTCAACTTTTCTTGCCAACCTGAATGCCTTCTCCAATGAATCAGGTTCCAAAATGCGAACTTCATATTGGATGTTATCCTTGTTATAGCATCATTTCTCACCTTGACATGATTCATGATTGCTTTATGGCTTTTGGGCACCCATTCCTACAGACTTGGACAAATTCACTTAAAAAAAGTGTAAAATCCCTCATACGCGACTATGCCCATACTTTTCCGCGTGTATACGCGGGTACAACTAGACTTTTCTGCGTATGCCATTAAAATGATTAAAAAATATATAAAAATCCCTAATTTCGCGCTGGGTTGATGGTTACTCAGGTAGTTCAACCACCCCAGCCCGTGGCCAACTGTTTCCAACTGCTGAAACTACTTGGAGGGACTATAAAAAGCCCTCATGTGTATGGCCTAAAGGGGAGAGAGAATTATTGATATTATACTCTGTTGGTATTCCCTATCCAAGTCTGATTCCCCGTGCCTCCTGCACTTTCCCAGTTCTTTGTAGGAAACCCTTGTTTCCTTGAGATACACATCCCTGTATATGTTATCTCGTATGCACCAGTTTGGAAGGAGTCTTAGCGAGGCAAGGGCTGGACGGATCCGGACGACGGTCTACAAAGGCCTTGGAAGGATCAGGTGATCTCTCCACTTGATTACTTTTGTACGTACTATTTATAATACAGAAGTATCATGCTGTTCCCAAAATAAACGTGTTAGCGTATGCTTTTATGTATGAGAATATTTGTTATACAAGCATTCATTATGATTTATTTAATGTTTTATATGAATCTCACTAACATATAGAGTAGATATATGCTGTACAAATTATCCTTTGTGCTGGTTTCTTCTTGTATTTCAGGTTAAGGAGGAAGGACGGTTGCAGGGAGTTTGGACTCCACGTGGATCTACTTCAAACGTAGGACCAACGGGTAAATCTCTCATTCTGCTCTATTTAGTTTTTCTGAACGTGCATGGTTGTGTGAGTCTCTTTTAAGTAGTACGCCCCTGCTCTGTGGAGGTTGTATCCCAACCAACCTCTAGGGTGTTCATTCCCCGAAACAAAACAGGCGACTCCGCTGGGGATCACATTCTTGTGATTCTCCTGTTGGGTTGTTTCAGCTGTTTGGTATGTTGCCAACAGTTTTTTCTGTCTTTTACAGTCCAGTTTATTTTCTTGCAGTCAGTCTGAAGTCTTGGTGTCTTTCCCAGGCTTGTCCTTTTTTGTTTTTCATTATCTTTCTTTGTATACGCTCTTTTTTCTGCACACAGTCGCGTATACACGCGAGTTTGTCTAAAGGGACCCGCGTATACGCGAGTTTCCCTTAACACAGACGCGTATACACGCTGGTTGCATAACTGCAAGGTCGCGTATACCTAGGAAGATTTTGAATTTTTGGGTTTATTGGCTTTTTGGTCCTTTCTGGCTGTGGAGGCCTGTGTCTACAGTGTCTCTGTATTTACTGGAGTGTGAAGGAAGTGGTTTCAAGTCTTGTTTCTCTTTCGTTTGTTCGAAAACTAATCTTTTTGGCAAAGTGTTCTTGCTGGTGCTAGCACTCCTGGATTGAGTTCCAAGATCGCTTTCTAAGCATTCTTGGCTGTTCTGCTTTATCAGAACAGAGAGCTTCTGCTCACTGACTCGCTCCTATCTTTGTGTTGTGTTTTGCATTGCGATTTTTGCTTTGTTTTCGATTGGTTTTCTTGAGTTCCATAGGCTAGGGTTTTGTTGCAATTTTCGAAGAACTTTTCTTGCTTCTTTGGAGTCTTTTGTTGCAGCGAGTTTGCACTATTTGTCTAGGCTGATTGGCTGAGTTTTTGGTCTTCCGTTGCTCTTATTGATCTTGCTATCATTAGCTTTATAAGGTTTGGGAGCATAGTTGAAGTTTGTGCTTGAAATTCGGTCTCGTTTTGGCTTGAATTGTGATAGTTGTGCTTGGTCTTTTTGAAGCTCTTGTTTTATAAAACTAAAAAGCCCAAAAAACATTTGTTTTGCTTTTTGTTTTTTGCATTTCAAAAACTAAAAAAAAAAAAACATTTGGTCTTGTTTTTGTTTTTGTTGTTGCATTTTCATTTTCGTTTGGCCATATCTTTTGGAGCTTTTGTGAAGTTTCTTGCTTCTAGTTTTCAGCTTGATTTTGAAGAGAAGTTGTCATTTGATTTCTTCTTCTTGTTGTTAAGTATTTTTGGTGTCTTATATTAAGAGTTCTTGTTTTCAAGAATTGGCTTTCTGGACAACAAAAGATGAGTTAAAACTGAAGGAGCTTTTTGGGAAATTTCACCTTGTTTCAAGAGACTTTTGCATCTTAGAATTTACATGCTTGTAGTGATTTGCATTAGGTGCATGGAATCATTTAGTTAGCTTCTTAGTTTTTGTGAGTGTGAGTTTGTAATTCGAAAAGAAAAATACAAATTTTTAGTCTCGTAGAACCTGTATAGAGATTACTTTTCATCGAAAGACAAAGAACTGCATGTGCATGTAGTTAAGTTTTTATTAATTTCTTTTGCGTCAAAACACCATTGGTTTCATCTCCATATCCTTGTGACTTAATATAACAGCCCTTAAAATAAGCGATTTAATCTAAAATCAACTAGCAAGTTTTATTAAGTGTCAATCACCAACTAGCTAGGTTGTAGGGCCTTGGAATAGGAGAGAGGAGAGTTAACTCTCCAAGGCCGCTCAAACAGACATAGAAGTTTACTAATTGAGCGAAATCCAACTCCGTGAGGTGGACTGGGAAAGCTCTCATCCGGGAGTCAAGCGCGAGGGGAAGTGAAGGTTAAGAAGAGGGATACCCCCCCTCCGATTAGCTGAATCTAACCTCAAGACCGTTCCGCCCAGCTTCTGATACGGATTGGTGTCCATGGTTGCTGTTCCTAGGTTCCACACAGGTGACTGCGGGGGGGAATACCCGTGGTACCTGAGGCAGACGTCGCATCACTTTCAGCAGTACTTCTCGGGGGTGCCCTTGCGAAGCTTGGGTGCTTGAGCCGGCAAAGGCTGTCGTTAGGAGGTCGGCGTAACTGTTTCTGATACCTTCGCTAGTTGTTCTGGGCCCTAATCATCCCAGACTGCTTTCGGAAGGCCCTATACTTCGCTTTCATGTATTTTGGCGTCCGGTCCTCATCACCCGGAGCGGAAATACTTGAAGGCTGTTTGCTTGCTGTTTCTCAGGGATTTTTTATTTTTAGTGAGTGCTCTTTGCTCCTAGCTTGCCTAGCTTTTCACTTTTTTGAGTCTAATATAATAAATCTATAAAAGTGGCTGATCAAGCGCCTCGACGTTCGAGGAGAATCCGGGGGTAATCTCCCGAGAGTGCAGAGCCTTCTTCGAGAAGGCGTAGGAGCGATTTAGCAGGTGGTTACCACCCTGTTGAGTCTGACGCTGTGGAGAGAGATCCTCCACCAAGGTCTGAAGGTTTCATAGCTGATTCCAGTGTCGGTTCCGAGAGGAGCGTTCCGCTCACCTCGCGAGTGTTGTTTCCTCAGGAAGAAGATTTTCAGATAGAAGATATACCTGAGCCTCCAGCTACAAGTCCATCTCCTCTTCCTCCTGATTATCCGTTTGTTGTTCAGTACATCGGACCGGAGTCTGAGAGACCGCCGGATCTTCCGTATCATTCTTATCTTTCGATGGCCACGACCGGGAACGCGGCTTCTACCGTGAGTGCTGCAGGCATTCAGATCCCTGCTTCTGTCGAGGCAGGGGGCACTATTGCTTCATCTTCGAGTGCTTCTAGTGCTGCTATGTTTGGCTCTGGGTTCACCCAAGCATATGCTTCTCATTCTGGTCCCTTCTGTTCAGGGATGTCCATTAGTGGAAATCCCTCTTTTTCCTTTTCCGCCGGTGCAGCTAGATCTACGCCCATGTCTAACATGGCTAGTGGATCAGCTTCGTTTCAGGGTTTCCCCTTTGGGACTGGGCATATTCCCAGTTCCAATCCTTCTTTAGGGTCGTTTCCTTTTACGTCCCAGACCCAGAGTTTCAACCCTTGGTCTGGGGGCAAAGTTCGACTACTTTTACAGGATGGAATCCTGTGTTTACAACGGCTGGGGCAGGGAATCAGTTCTTCGCGGGTCATCAAGGGAATGCTTATTTCCCTTCATCGAGTGCTTATCAGTCTTTTTCTCCTCTGTCTAATGCATGGAACCCCTACCAGGGGCTTTTCTCTTCATTTAATACTTCAGCGGGGGGAACTAGTCTGGGTTTTGGTAACTCGGCGTGGGGAGGAGGTTCCTCTTCATTTTCTACGTGTCCTTTCTGGCAGCCCGGTGCCTCATCAAATCCAGGCTATTCTTTTCAGAATGTTGGAAATCCATCCCATCAAGGATGGAATTCTCAGGCTCCGCCTCGATTACCATTTCTGGCAACGTTAAACTTGCCAGACTTGTCAAAGTTAACTAATGACCCGATTCGGTATAGTCCGGGGTGGCCTCTGGTTCCAACCAAACTTCCTTCAGACATTCCTAAGTTTGAAGGTAAGAATGGTGAAGATCCGGCAGACCACATCACCACTTTCCACTTATGGTGCTCTTCGAACTCTCTGATCGACGACTCGATTAGATTGAGATTATTTCAACGCACCCTAACTGGGAATGCTGCCAAATGGTATATAGAGCTCACTGGGGGCAGTTTCGCCACATTTGGAGAATTGGCTGTCACTTTTCTTAACCATTTTCAGTTGCCTGTCAGATATGAGGCTGGGACCGAACTCCTGGCTAATTTCAAGCAAGATGAGGCAACTCACATTTCTGATCACATTCAGGAATGGAGGAGAAGGAAGAGGCTTATCAAAGCCCATATTCCAGGTGAGTTCCTTCTCGAGTGGTTTTTGAAATCGCTTCAGTCAGACATTTCAAAGGATGTATCCCTATTTGGGGTATTTTCCGAGGAGCAGGCCATTTTTAGGGCCCAGCAGTTAGAACTGATCTATTCTAAGTCCGGGGTACTTTATAAGTATTTGCCCAATGCTCCTCGCTCCAAGTTGGATTTATCGAAACCCAAACCTGGTTCGCATGGTGACGGGCTTGTCGGATCGGTCAATAGTAGTGCAATCAGCCTGCTTTCTCAATTGCAGCAGTTGTCTTTACAATCTGCTCCTTCTGGTCAGGCTGTGCCTACTGATTCATCCCCTTCCCAGTCTTTGTCCATAAATGCTGTCCAATCTTTCGAACCCAAAGGAAATCAACAATCCGATGGGAAGAAGAAGGGACATAATAACAAGAAGAAGGGAAAGAATGGGAAGGGCAATGCAAATAAAACCAACGAGCGTGTTGGTGAGGGTCAAAAGGAGAAAAAGAAAGTGAAGTTTCCGTGCAAGCTTTGTGCCGAAGACCATCTCACACACCTTTGCCCGAAAATTCAGGATGCTCAGCGCCTGTTATCTCAGCAGGGTTCTTCTAGTTCCCAGGCTGTGCTAACAAACCCTTTTCCCCAAGGGCAGCAATTAATTGTTGGCGTGAACCAAAATCCTGGGGCTTCCTCTGGAGGTACTCAGGAAGGGGAAATTCCATCGAATATCTTTATGATGAGTGCTCACGTGGATGTCGCTACGAGATCCCGTGATTATGGCGGAGAGGAATCTTCGAAAGCTAAGGAAGTTCCTGATGCTACTGAGCCGCTTCACATCACGAAGCCAACTGCTGAGTCTATGCCTCGGATACCGAAGGCATCCTCTAAGCGGTCAACGATTAATCCGAACATGAGGGCTGCCCAGAACTACTCGATTGTAGAAGATCTGGTGCAGAGTCCTTGTGCTATGTCAGCTTTAGAGGTACTCCAGTCTTGTCCGGCTCAGCGCAGTGCTTTGCTCACTGCCATTGGGGCTATTGATCCGAAAAATTCTCTTCTGATTACTTTTGATATGAATAATTTTAAGATGAGACTTCCTCATCACATGGCATTTCATATTAAATCATCGTATCGAAAGACCAATATCTTTCGAACGGTGGTCGATGAGGGTGCTTCTACTTGCGTGATGTCTCTCGCATGCTGGAAGACACTTGGATCTCCCAAAGCTGTTCCATCTAGCACTGTTCTTACCGCATTCGATGGTCATTCTCACAGACCCCATGGTATTTTCCCGGCTTTGCCCATCTGTGTTGGGGGCAAAACCGTTAACATAGAGGTTGAGGTAGTGGATGCAGCCTTGGACTACAACCTTCTGCTGGGGAGGAACTGGATTTATGAGATGGATGCCATTGCATCCTCATTATTTCGAATTGTAGTACGCCCCTGCTCTGTGGAGGTTGTTTCCCCCATGAAGGGAGGATAGTCATAGTGGATCAACTGGACTGTCCTCCTGTAGACTTGGATGCGCCTTCTGACTCATCTGTGCCTAAGTTGGATAATACTAAGGCGCCTGTCGAGAATATAGGAGTTGGAATGTATTCTTCCCTGATGGGTTCTTTTGATCTTCCTCCTCCTAAGGTGTCTATTAATGCTATTTCATCCTCCAAGGCTCCCCTTCGAAGAGAGTTCTTTCGAACTCATTATTTTTCGGACCCTAGGACCTTACCTTCTCCAACTGCCACATTGGAAGAAGGGCAAGTGGGTGGAATGGCATTCCCGATTTCTGCAGTTGAGATTGCATATCAGTCTGTTGTTGACACTGCAGAGTCTGATCCAGCTCCTCTTTCGCCGGAAGAGTTGGATGGTGATGTGGCTCCGGCTTGGACGCTTACTTCTTCTTCCGCCCAGGATTGTCTAGATACCACTCTTCCATCTGAAGAGGCCATCCTGGAAGCGATGACAGGTATAGATAGACCGTGGGATGACTTGCATCATCGGTCTTACTTCCTACCTGACTTGAGCGTAGTCGAAACAAGTTTTCCAAGTCCTCAGTCTCCTGGTCTTGTTCACCCAGTCTTGAGCCCTTTAGCACCAGCACAGGTTTATGCTGAAGGGAACATGGCTGTGATCTCTCCTACTATCCCAGTGAACATCTCCAGGAATCCCAATATTGTCGAGAATGTCTTCATTGGAGCTGAATGTTCCCGTGAAGAGATTCAAATCTATACCGAGCTCTTCAAAGAGTATAGGGATGTTTTTGCTTGGTCTTATGAGGAAATTCCTGGCATAGACCCATCTATCGTCCAACATGAGATCAAGATGTATGAAAACGCTAAGCCGGTCAGGCAAAAACTTCGTCCGGTTAATCCTAGGAAGGCAGCAGCTATCAAAGCTGAAGTTGAAAAGCTGCTTAAGGCGGGATTCATTTTCCCAATTCCTCTGACTGAATGGGTTTCAAATCCCGTTCCGGTAGATAAAAAGCAAGGAACGATTCGAGTGTGCATCGATTTCAGAGACCTGAATAAGGCGTGTCCTAAAGATAATTACCCCACACCTTTCATTGATCAGATTATTGACGAGTGTGCCGGTAACGAGATTTTCTCCTTCATGGACGGTTTCTCTGGTTATAATCAAATTACTATCCGTCCAGAAGATCAACATAAGACCGCATTTATTTGTCCCCGGGGTACGTTTGCATATAAGAAAATGCCTTTTGGTCTTAAAAATGCTGGAGCTACCTTTCAGCGGGCCATGTCTTACGCCTTCCACGACATCAAGAAAATTATCGAGGCATACTTAGATGATCTAGCTGCTCATTCTCGAAAGAGGATGGATCATCCGGGTCACCTCCGGCAAATATTTGGATGATGTCGTTTTTAGGAATTGCTTTGAATCCGGGAACAAGTGCTGCCGGTAACACTTGGCCGTGATGTTGGGGATTGATCGTGCTCGGGGAAGGGATAGATCCCTTCGTGCTGAGGGCAATACTCGCTGCTCCCCCGTCTGTCCGTCACTTTCAAAGTCTCTCCACTTTTGAAGTCTAACTTTCTTCGGAGGTTTATCGTTAACTATGCTGAGATTACAAAGGGATATATGAGATTGTTGAAGAAAGGAGTTCCTTTTCTTTGGGACGACTACGCTCAACGCTCATTCGATGCCTTGAAAAAGGCATTGACCTCTGCTCCTTTACTGAGTCCACCCATTATAGCAGAGATTTTCTTTTGTATCTGGCTACAACATAATCTACCATTGGTATGGTTCTGGTTCAGGAGGATGATGCTCTTGTTGAGCATGTTATTTACTACCTTAGTCGAGGACTGGTAGGACCTGAACTTCGATACACCCCAATAGAAAAATTAGCCTTAGCAGCAGTCCATGCTGTGCAGCGACTCCGGCATTACATTATTCTTCGCAAAACTTATGTCTTGGCAGCTGCCAATCCATTTCAGTTTGTCCTCAGCAGGCGAGTGATTGGGGGCAAATATAATAGATGGATTGTGATATTACAAGAATTTGATCTCGAGTTCATGTCTGCCAAATCCAAGAATTCATTATTTTTTGCGGAATTGATCTCCGAGTTTCCTTGTGGAGAGGAGATGATCTATGATGAGTCATTTCCGGACGAACACTTGTTTCTTATCTCTCCACAAGATCCTTGGTATGGGGATATCATTGTGTATCTCCAGACTGCGAAGTTTCCCTCTTCTTTTTCGAAAGATGAGCGTCGTAAGCTGCGTCACTTAGCTAAAAGTTATCTGATTATTGGTGATGCTTTGCACCGTCGAGGGGTTGATTCAATCCTAAGACGCTGCTTAACTTTCGAAGAAGCTGAGGCTGTGCTCAATGATTCTCACAGTGGAGCTTGTGGGGGTCATTTATCAGGGCTTGCTACAGCCCAAAATATTTTGCGTGCTGGCTACTTCTGGCCCTCGATGTTCAAAGATTGTATTGAATCGGTTAAGAAGTGTCATCCTTGTCAGGTGTATACTCGAAAAATGCGCGCTCATCCAGCTCCGCTTTTTCCAGTCGTTACTGTCGGACCCTTTACAAAGTGGGGTATGGATTATACTACTTGTAACCCGCCTTCGGCAAAAGGTCACAAGTACATTATCATAGCAGTAGACTACTTTACGAAGTGGGTCGAGGCTATGCCTAATTTTGGGAACGATGGTGAGACTGCAGTTCTTTTCTTCTTCAACCAAGTTATCGCTCGTTTCGGTATACCTAGAGAGATTTTCACTGACCATGGTAGTCACTTTCAGAATAGTATGATGGCTGAGTTGGCTCTTAAATTGGGTTTCCGGCAGGAGCATTCATCTCCATATTATCCTCAGGCCAATGGGCAAGTGGAAGCCGTGAACAAATCCTTGAAGACAATTCTTCAACGGACAATTGATAAACATAGATCCAACTGGCATATTATGCTATATCCTGCACTCTGGGCATACAAGACGTCAGTTAAAACTGCAACTGGCTTTACTCCGTTTCAGTTAGTCCACGGGGTGGAATCCGTATTTCCCATTGAATGCTAGATTCCTTCCCTTAAATTAGCTGTTGAGCTTCTTCCTGACACTTCTAGTCTGGCAGAGCGGCTTCTTCATCTGGAACATCTTGATGAGCAGCGTCGAGATGCCGCCACGTTGAATGAAGCGCATAAAAACTGAGTCAAAGTTCAGTACGATAAGGCGGTTAAGCCTAGGGTCTTTTCCGAAGGTGACCTTGTTTTGGTCTATGCCCAAGAAAAAGATGCCTTGGGGGCAGGAAAGTTTAAGTCGATGTGGTATGGCCCCTATATCGTTAAAAAAGTTCTTAAGAAAGGAGCGTATACCTTGGTTGACTTCGAAGGGAACGAGTTGCCGGAGCCCCGAAATTGGCTCTATTTGAAGAAGTATTATGCCTAGGCTTTGGCCTGGCATTTTGCTTTGTATATAGTAGTTTTTTGCTTTGTACATATCTGTTTGATTTTCGATTTTTGATGAGATGGTGATGTTTTTGATTTGCTTTGGCAGGTTGTGTTGATGTCATGAGTCATTTTGGTTTCGCCGATGGTGCTAGTAGACACACCCAGAACTTAGCTTCCGCGGCTTGGGTGCTTCATTATCCTTCCGGTCAGCTGTTGGTATCAAGAGGAGTCTGCATTGGTCCTGCTTCCAATAATGTAGCAGAATACACTGCAGTCATTCATCTACTCTCGGAGGCAATATCTTTGGGTGTTGATTCATTGGTAGTTTTCTTAGACTCCCAGCTGGTGGTGTCGCAGTTGAACAACACTTATCGGGTACGAGATCCATCTTTATTACGATTGTTCTTGAGGGTACGTTTGTTACAAAGGTCATTTCAATTTTTAACATTCATTCATATTCCTCGAGTTGACAATTGGTTTGCTGACTCATTGGCTAATCAAGCTTTAGATTGGCATATTAATCATTCAATACAATAAATTTTTAATCATCAAAAACATCATACATTTGATACATTTATCACATCACATCAAATATCGCTATATATATATCATCGGTATGTCAAAAAACTTTACAAAATTTGGATCCATAAATGCCGTAAAAAACTTGGGCTTATGCCCCATCATGTTCAGTCTCAAAAAACAATATACAGTCATCTAACATATAAAATCTGTCTACTCCTGAGGACCCTGCCCAGAAGTCGTGTTCCTATAGAACATAACTGCAGTGGCCACACGGCGGAATAGTCTAACCCAGTCCCGGGGTACTCCTACAACCCGTCTCTGGACGGACTTCCGCAAGTCCTCCACGCAGCCATAGGGATTTGGCGGGTCAATCCCTCCAAGTTTCTCTGCACGGCCTGGAGTGTCCTGTCGGAATCCGTTGTTTCCGCCTCACCTCTGCGGCGCTTGTGGCGCGGTAGGCCCTCAGAACGAACTGGTCCAACATCTGAAACATGATCATTTTTAATTGTCAGTCATTATGAATCCAATCCAAAAACATGTTTGTTTTTCATTTTTTTATACATATTTGAAAAAATCCAAAAAATCATATAAGTCAAAAATTTTTGCAAGAACTTATCGACTGCACCCCATGCTGCGCCGGGTGGAAGTACTAGATCTGGATCTCCTCGGAAGTCCATCCCAGCATAGGGATAGTCGTCCACTGCGATGATCTGTTCTCCCCACCACAGGAAGAACTCATCGTCCCAGGTGGTTCGCGGTACCTCGCTGCCCCCCAGTCTCTTCATCATGTCTGCCCAACGGGCAATTCTTGGGTCCCGCGGGCTACTGATAGTCGAGATGACTCTGGGTCTCAAAGCTGGAACCCTATCGAAGAAGAATGTTGTCAAAATGGTACCATAACCAAAGTGTTTAGTTTTTACTTGGCGAATAGAAGTCAGCTGTTGTTTCATGTTCTGTAGCAGGGCTGTGCACCAATCGTAGACGTGAATCAAACACTCTACAGCTATACTCATTTGCGTCCTGGACGCCTGATGCAGTGAGGCAGATCCTGCCACTCTGCCGATGGTGAAAAGGAGGATCTTCATGTGAAAATCCCTGATATCTCTAATTGCAATCTGCGTTCCAACCTTCTTGGAATTATCTACGCAATATAAGTGGACATAATCTTCCACAGTTAACCCTCCCAGGGGTTTTCCGTGAAGGTCTACTGGATCTCCCCTCCTGGAGAGTCCAGTGATGAAATATATATCCTCCACTTCTATGCGTAGTGGCATCTGATCAATTATGAAGCAATCCTGATCTAGTTCCCAGTAATTTACGAGCATTTCAAGCAATCGCACATTACTTTTCATATTGGGCATTTTAAAGAATTTCAACAATCCGCAATTTCGGAGGATGTTTTGCGCTGCGCGGTCCTGCATGACCTCTTGGTCTACTGCGCTATGCTCACGTTCCCTCTATGAGATGGTCATCCCGAGAAATTTCAACAAAATTTGCATTAGAATCACTTTTTTGCAATCGGACTTGCGCATACGCTACTTTCCCTGTGCACAGTCGCGTGTATACGTGACTTGCCTTCATTAAACCCGCGTATGCGCAGATACAAATTTTTTAGTAAGGGTTTCTAAGCAAAAAATCACTTAATTTTAATTTTCAAACGGACAAAATGAATCAACAGGATGATTAAGGAGCCTACCTGAAGTTTCGCTGAAGTCCGACGGTCGGTTGTTTCTGATTTGACGAAACAAGTTTTTAGCTCCAGAGCTCTTTTTCCAAATCAGCTATGCAATAATGAACCAATTGAGAGGTAATTTGTGTATTTATGGCTAAAAATTGAAAATTTTCGCAAAAATTTCTTTATGCTTATTTTTTCGATCTATCTTATGCTGTATAACTTGATTGCTTGGAAGTGCCCAGTTTGGTATGTTTTCAGGTACATTTTGACGATTTTGAGACTTTTCCCGGTTTTTGACCCATGATTTTTGACTCTTCACGGCAGGTATATGATCTTCACTGGCATATAGGTTAGGGAATCAATTTCCGTTGCATCGTGCATACTAGCCTCCATACTGATCACTTGCCTTAGGGTCGATCCCATCAGGTCATGAGCATTACACCCATTTCACTCGCCGATTTTTAATCATGACTTGATGGTAGAGCCTTCCTTTACATGGGCTTCCTAGTTAGTTCCTCGCTATCACTTGTTGCCCATGCTGCTTTTTATGTAGGCTCGGGAGTCCTCTTTAGTCCCGCCATGTCTTCTGTGTTGAAGCCTCATTCTTCTCCTTCATCACTTATCATTTTTCTGGCTTATACCCTAGAGGCTCCCTGGTGTCGTTAAGTTGTATTACTGCATTGCATATTGGCTACTTGTTTATCCTGGCCTTTAGCCGGCTTCATTTGGACTCGATGTTTAAGCCAACTTTTGACCTTGAATTTCTGTACAAGTTAACCATTGCATGCACTTAGCTATCACGACTTGACACCTTTGTACCCATGGATGGAACGCTCCTCTGAGTATCACTGACCAGTTTTTGCCACCTTGCATTGAGCATAGGATTGTTCCAATCCCAGGAACTAGTGCATCTGCTTTATTGATACTCGTTCTATCCATTGTACCATAGCATTCTTTTATTCCTTTTCAGGCTTATTATATGAAAAAGACAAAAAAATTAAATATAACAAAAAGAGCGGGAACGGGATGTATCTTCGTTATTTTGATGGCAGTACAGAGTCAGTTTGTCGCCCTTGAACAAAGCACATATACTTATATATATTTCCTTCATCTGGGATGGTTCTAGTTTTGACCTAGGTTCAGCCTTTACCATGTTTCACTTGTCAGTTCTCCCCCGGTTGGTTATCTCTTCCAATCATATGGAGAGTTTGTTTTGCCTCCTGCAGGACAGACTTATACAGTGTCACTTTTTACTACCATGGTCATCACAGAGTCGTGCTTTTGTTCAAGGGAAGTCTAGCCTGAGTCGGCCATTCTGCGGTGTCTCTTGACTCATTATTCAGTCTTGACTCATTATTCAGTCGGCCTTCCCGGTCTTGTCAGTATCATGTTCTATCACATCAGATGTTTTGGTCTTCTGCTCGTGCTGGTTTGAGAAGGCCCCCATTGACTTCTTGCCGGCGGGTTTGTCTCTTATCGACTACGACACATTGCTCTGAGAGCAAACCTAGAGCCGCACCTTGGGCCTATTTCCATCATTGATAGGTGACCTCGTGCTCAGCATTTGATCATCATCATGGGTCTTTGACTGGGTGGTTTCCCCTGTGTTCGACGTCAGCACACATTATCACACTTGGGATTCGTGCAGTACCTGGATTTCCATTTGACCCTATCGGTGGATTTCTCGCCTCTCTGTCAGCTTTCATTATTGGTTGGTTCAGAGGGTTTCTTCCGTGCGCTAGCTTCATCTTGTGCACGTCGGAAACGTACTTCGGTTTTGGTTCCATCACTTTACTTCGTCCGATTCCTTCCAAATCTTGGCCTGCGGGTTACACTCGCGCTGGACTGATGTGGGATGCCTTAATGCCTTCCTTCCAGCAGATCTTTTCCCATCGACTCCGACTCATTGCTCTGGGAATAAGGTCTAGAGTCTTTTTGTCAGTACCTTAGGGTTTGCAGTCATCAGTGGCAGACTCTTCGCTATCGAAAGTGGGGATTCATCATTGCCTCCTGATTGGTAGATTCTTTCAAGTGTTTGACTTCAACTCATTTATTCGCACTTGTTAGATTGTACTGGGGCACCTTGACACTCATTTTCATTATTGGTGGGTTGTCTCGCGTTGGTTAACGGTATACATCATTGACCGGTAATCCAACGATTTCTCACATGGTCGACTTCAGCTCATTTATTTCCATTGTGTAGAATTGTGCCATAGTGATCGGTGAAGACCTCAAGTTAACGCATGTTTTCACCACTTTGGATGTTCTTTCAAGATTCTTACCGTTGATGCCATCTACCCTTGCAGCCAGAAGCCAAAGACATCAAAGATCTTATATGTTGGTCCCCAAAGGCGGATTGCACTGCTTGATCCACCTCTCATGCGGATTCAGGTACTTGGAGATTCAGCTTACTTATTTGATCGTATTATCCGCTGCATCATCTTGGATCAGATTTTACATGTGATACTTCGACATTGATTCACTTATTTCCTGCCCGCCGTATTGCTACTATGTACTTTCAGTTCAGCTATACTTGTATACATGTTGGATCTATTCAGTACTTTTCATATGATGTATTTTTTACTGAGCATGGGTATGCCCGCCTCAGCATGAGTTGACTCTCTGGTTTCTTTCATTGGTTTTTGGCAGGCTGAAATCTGGTGAAGTCCTCTCTTGTCCTTGCGAAGTTCTTTCTATGTGCATAATACATTTCGGCCATCATGTACCCCTTCTGACCTCATATATTAGGGGGCATCTGTTATAGCATCATTTCTCACCCTGACATGATTCATGATTGCTTTATGGCTTTTGGGCACCCATTCCTACAGACTTGGACAAATTCACTTAAAAACAGTGTAAAATCCCCCATACGCGACTATGCCTGTACTTTTCCGCGTGTATACGCGAGTCCAGCTAGAATTTTCCACGTATGCCATTAAAATGATTAAAAAATATATAAAAAATCCCTAATTTCGCGCTGGGTCGATGGTTACTCAGGTAGTTCAACCACCCCAGCCCGTGGCCAACTGTTTCCAACTGCTGAAACTACTTGGAGGGACTATAAAAGCCCTCATGTGTATGGCCTAAGGGAGAGAGAGAATTATTGATATTATACTCTGTTGGTATTCCCTATCCAAGTCTGATTCCCCGTGCCTCCTGCACTTTCCCAGTTCATTGTAGGAAACCCTTGTTCCCTTGAGATACACATCCCTTTATATGTTATCTCGTATGCACCAGTTTGGAAGGAGTCTTAGCGAGGCAAGGGCTGGACGGATCCGGACGACGGTCTGCGAAGGCCTTGGAAGGATCAGGTGATCTATCCACTTGATTACTTTTGTATGTACTATTTATAATACAGAAGTATCATGCTGTTCCTGAAATAAACATGTTAGTGTATGCTTTAATGTATGAGAATATTTGTTATACAAGCATTCATCATGATTTATTTAATGTTTTATATGAATCTCACTAACATATAGAGTAGATATATGCTGTACAACTTGTCCTTTGTGCTGGTTTCTTCTTGTATTTCAGGTTAAGGAGGAAGGACGGTTGCAGGGAGTTTGAACTCCACGTGGATCTACTTCAAACGTAGGACCAACGGGTAAACCTCTCATTCTGCTCTATTTAGTTTTTCTGAACGTGCATGGCTGTGTGAGTCTCTGTTAAGTAGTACGCCCCGCCCAGGGAGGTTGTATCCCAACCAACCTCTAGGGGTGTTAATTCCCTCGAAATAAATCCCCAAAGGCCGCAGATCAACTCACCTTCAATATCAGCTACCCTTATATTCAATTTTTGGAAGTCCTGTATTGTATTACCACTAAACCCTTTTGTTTGAGATTTATCAATTGGCTAAAGAAGGTGTTGCTCTTTGTATCCTCATAATGTGCTATCATTTCCTCCGTAAAAATTGACCAAGTGAAAATTTTAATGGATGTTTAATATACTCAAATGTATTTTGTTCTAAATGTAAAGTTGCAATGTGTACCTTTTGTGTGTTTTGCACGTTATGGAGATCAAAATATTGCTCCATCTGTAGTATCCATGTTACAGATCCTTTCCATCAAACTTCCTCATATCCATTTTTGGAATATGGTGGTTCTTCCCGCCAACATTAGAGTTTATGAAATCACGATTAACATTGATTTTTTTCTCATCATGAGGTTCTTCTACTATCTTTTCACCATTAGAAAACATTTTTTATCAACTTTTCCAAACCTTCGATGTCTACTTTTGATCCTTCTTCATGTTTTCCATGTTGTTTCTCATTTTTTCATCGATCTTAGCTCTCCATGTCATCCATCTTAGCTTCCATGCCGACTTCCATGCCATCCATCTTAGCTTCCAAACCATTCATCTTAGCTTCCACGCCTTTCTTCAAGCCATCCATCTTAGTTTCCACGCCTTTCTTCAAAACTTCCATTTCATTTTTGTTGTTCTTTGCGAGAGCGAAATTTGCTCTTGTAATTTTGATATGTCATGTTGCCATTCTTCATCTTCATGAGTCATAGTAGAGCCTTCTGAAGGCTTAATGGGTGTTGAATTCTTTTTAGGGGCCATTTTATAATCCAATATTGATATCTATTCTACAATATGCCCTTGGAATCAATTCAACTTGATTCTTCAAACAAGACTTATGCAATTCGGAAAAACAATACACACCTTTTACTTGCTCTCAGGAGCTCGATATTGAAATTGTATTATCTCTGTGATTGCAGCTCTTCAATATCTAAAATTTAGCACTGAATTATCCCTCTGAATTCTCTTTTGAATGCCACAGGTCTGACTTGATTTGGATTCTCCAAGACAAATTTATGTCCAATCTCCCACAATGACCTAATTATGGACTGGTTCAGTATATCAAACTTGTATGACTTTCCACGTGTCACTGTTTTGTCCTTTGCCTCTAAAATTGATAGCCAAGAAACTAAAGTCCGTGTACTTGTGACAAATTTTTACGGCACTCCAATCCGATGCTCAGAGAGAGAGTTATTGAAATTTTCCCATGATCACCTTTTTGAGATGAAATTCAGGAGCCTGAAAAAGAACTACCTTCCCCAGATCATATCTCCAAAAATATTACGAAAAAAGCTCTGAAATGTTTTGACGAGTTTCCTTTGGATTTCACCTTTGCACCATAAAAATTTCAGATTCTGAACCTCAGTAGAAAACAAGTTAAAGCGCACATTCCACGATGACCTGTTTAGGAGCCTGAACAAAGACCTAACTTCCACAGATCATATCTCTGAAAATATTTCGAACCAAGATCTGCAATTTTTAGACAATATTCCTCAGGATTGTAGCTTCACACCCTAAAAATTTCAGCTTCTGAAACTTCGTAGAAAAAAATTTATAGCGAAAATTCCATGATGACCTGTTTGGAGCAGCGAAACCCTAGAATCCAAAGCTCTGATACCAAATGTTGGGATTTCACTCTCCAAAAAAAGAGAAGAAAAGAGATATAAACGACTTAGAAATAAGCCACTTTGAGGGGGCAACCTCCAATACATTACATGAATGAAAAATTCTTGGATGATACAAATTACAAAACCTCCTTTCTATATATAGGAATCCATGGGGCCATAATGTAATCCTAGTGGGCCACAATGTAATCCTAGCCGACCTAAAAATAATAATTTAAGGGCACAATAATAACAAAATGGGGGTTACAAGGGTACAATAATAACAATAAGGGGTTTACACTAACAATAATAAGAGACTATACTAGTGATATAGGGACCTAACATTATACTCTAAAAATATTAAGCTCGTGAAATACACTACCCTTCCCAACTCGAAACTTTCTGATATTGCTAAATCGTATGTTGTGTTCAACCGAGAAGGTATAAAGGGGACCATGTTTATGCATTGGGTAAAGGGGGAGACCAAAGTGATCTACACAATGAATCAATAATCCCAAAGAACCAAGACCATGCACATAAGAGTTATCTAAGGCAAAGAAGTTGGAATTCTATCAATGTGTCACCAGGTGCTGTCACTGCTACAACACCCTCCAAAATTTTGGCCTATGCTCAATTTTGAAGCCTTCCTTGGTCTTGTACATTGTTTTCTCAAACATTAAAATTAATTTCATGTGTTTTCTTGCGGTGTTTCAGTCCCTTTTGCAATATAGGAAAAATTCCATCTTTTCGCATGCTAACTATTGCAAAAATGTGTATAAGCTTGTTCTGATGGTTTCAAGGGCCTAAATTTGTGTAAATGAGTTGTTCTAACCATGTAAACATGTGTCACACTAAGTCCAAAAGTTATAAGAATTTTTTCACAAGTGTCGTCACAGTCGTCACAATGTGTACCTTTAATGTCACACTTGTCGTAAAGTCATCGCAAAGTTGTTGCATTGAGGGAAATATGTTGTAACATATTCTGGGTGATATATGTTGTTATGTATTTAAGTGTTCTAAGTTTGTGATCACAGTTAATTCATATCAATGATCTCATTAGTCTCACTAGTCCCACACTTAGCCCATTTTTTGATATTCCCCAGAAACGTAACATCATCCGGCCTTCCTCAACTGTGCATTATGTAGTTCCAACCCTCAAGATACTACCTCGTCCCTTGAAACTGTGCAATGTGTATTTCCTGCCTCCCAGGACTACTGCACTGTGTATTTCTAGTGCTCAAGCCCAAACCTTGCCTCCCAGAATTACACAATACATCTTCCCATCCTGGCCTCAACTACACACTATGAAATATCTAGTCTCAAGCTTATCCCTTGAGATCCCGAGAGACACAATTATGTAATAGCCCAACCTCCTCTATTCCCTAGAATTGTGCAATGCACTAGTCTAGTGCTCATCCCCTCATCTTGTCACCTTGACCTCTAGAAATGTGCAATTTTCTTCCTCATCCCAGCCCGGACTACGCATTACACAGTCTCAGGGCTCAAGCTTCACCCCTGATTGCTTGAAATACACAGTCACTGAGCCCCTCTTCCCATCCTATCACCCAGTTCTGGCTCAATCAATGGATCAAAATTTTGTATCTTAGACTAGGTGGTTTTCAGAAAAAGGATGATGAAGAAGGAGACGGAGAAGGGAATCATGCTAAAAGAAATATTTGTAGCTGAATATGCAAGCTGATCAACCAAGGGAAAGAAAAGGGACACAAATTTGCGACCACAACTCAAGACTTGAGATCATTGAAAATTTCTTATAACCAAACCATGCGGAGGTGGAAAAAACAAAAATTCTCAAGAAGACATTAGAAACACAACAATAGAAGTGACTTGCCATTTCCACATCATCAAGCAGTCCATGTCAGCAGTGTTATGTCATGTCATGATTTGTCATATGCCACATCATTATTGTGGATCATGTAAATTGTTATTCAAAATTTATTTTAAAGTGGAATTCCAAAGGACAAAAATGGAATATGAAGAGTCATGTAAGTCGAAAAGTCATAGGAAGTTAAACAGTCATGAGGGTATTCAAAGAGTCACAAGGAAGGTGAATCATCACCCCTTGGTTATATATACACCCTCATTGTATGAGAAAATGAATTTTCACCTTGGCTCCTCTCGTAAGGCATTAGAGAGATAAATTAGATATTTTTGGGAGCAAGGAGTGGCTCCAACACTCCACTATTGGAGCTAGAGATGTTCATTGTGTACACGAGTCTTAGAATTTTTACTTCATAAAAAATCCTTATAGGCCATCATGTTCTTCATGCACAGATTATGAATATTTGTAAGACTATTTTGTGGATGTTTGTATTTCATGTTTGCTTTCATCTGTGCTAAAGCAGTTGAAATACTTCGTTTATTTTAGTACTTATCTTATTGAGAATGTGTTGCAATGTTTATTATTGTGGTCCCATCCCTGCAGAATATTCCGTTGGATGCTATACAAATATTTCTTGTAATGACCATCACATTTTTTGTGGACTATTTTGTTGGATGTTAGACAAATCCCTCTTTATTGCATGTGTCTCTTCTAGAGTGGTACTATTGTCTCTCTTAGAGGGTCACTTTACTCTCTCCTTCTGTAGTATAATAAATTTGAAACACTTACATCTGAACACTCACTAGGCACACCTTCTTTCTTTTCGAAAGTACAATTTCAATCCTCTCTTTTGCTGACAGTTAGAGCCAAGGAAAATATTTAAGAATCTGACAACTGGGCCATATTCCGGCTCGGGATCCTATCCCAAATGGTGTGAGGTCTAATTGGCACCACATATCGGGGAGACCCCTTGAATGTTTACAAGACCAACACCTTCAACAACTTCTCAAGGTATCTCCTATGTCAGGAGGGTACTCTTAAGTAAAATAATTTGTATTATATTACTAACATAAATTATCAATCCGGTATCCGTAGGACTTGTGAGACATACGTGCATAATATATGATAGGGATAAATTTATCAAAAACTAAAAACTAACATAATCACACCATTCCTAATTGATATTCCATGGATTGAAAGCATAAATCCTATGACTAAGAATTGAAATGGAAATGCTATCTAAATTGAAAGTAAATACAAAGTATATGAAAATAAAATATGAATTTATGTATGACCAAATACTTCAAATATCATTCAATTGAAAAATGACAAAGTCACCTTCTTGAGATGATTTAACAAGCACATGATTATACATTTAATTGTAAACTTAATCTAGCAAAGCATTATAAAAAAATGTAAAAGGAAACTAAAACTACTGTATGAACAAATACTCAAATATCATTCAATTTTGGAAAATGACAAAGTCACCTTCTTGATATGATTTAGCAAGTATAATATTACACAGTAATTGGAAACTTAATCTATGAAAGCAATAAAAAAATGTAAAAGGAAACTAAAACTACTATATGACCAAATACTCAAATATCATTCAATTTTGGAAAATGACAAAGTCACCTTCTTGAAATGATTTGACAAGCATAAGATTACATAGTAATTGGAAAATTAACCTATGAAAGCAATAAATATTAATCTATGAAAGAAAATAAATCTTAATCTATGAAAGAAAATAAATCTCACACATTATAGGTGGCCAATCCAAAAGTATGAGAGATGGGCAAAATTGAACACATCCCAATGCAATCATTACCAAAACAATGGTGAACATTACTCATGAGTGTTTGTATTCAAGATGTGAGTAATCTTAACTTGTACACCTGAGTCTTCTCTAACTTTACACCATAACATGATAGGAGAAATCTTCCCCTATTTATACAAAAAATAGGGATATCTACTTAATAAATGTATATCCCTTAAATATCTACTAGATCCATACTTGTCTCAACTTATCCCTAAATTCTAGATACAAATCCTATGGCACATCAAGATATCATCTTTCTCCTTGGAATATGGTCCACTTCTTGAGTGGAAATTCGAATTTGTGTTGGGAGGCCAAGTAAGACCCTTCTAGAATCTCCAAAATAGGCCTACACATGTCACAAAACTCATAACACATATATAGATATATGAAACCATGTTAATTTTCTAGTTTTTAATCATAAATTCACTTTAAATACATAAAATAAATAACTTTGGAAAACAAGGATCCTAACCCATATATTTATGAAAATGGTTACTTGATGTAGGGTTTTAGGCTAGACAAGTATGAAATGAGAGCTGAATGGTTATGAAATAATGGAAACATATATGAATATGGAAGACAACTTTGAGACTCAACATACCCCCCAACTGAAGTTGTTGCATGTCCTCATGCAACTATTGCATTGATTCATTTGTCCATGAGTTGATCTTTTATGAGTTTTGACTTGTATAGATTATTTCCAAACTTTGCTTCATGATATTTTCTTTTGGCAAAGTATAATACATTTGATTGCAACATTTTTTTTCTTGTGTGAAAACCGATTTTTGAGCAACGGTTCTTGTGTAAAAATGCTTTATTTTATTTGTTGCATCAAAGTTCATGAAAACATTTAGAATCAAATACTATAATAATTCATCAATGAATTGATAATTTTCAAAACATATAATCTTTTAGAATAATACTGCAACAATAGTTGGTTGGGAAGTATATGCGGGTTGGAAAGAAATGAAAATGTGTGATAGTGTATGAAATGTGAATATGAAATGATGTCCCTTACCCCCAAATAAAGATATGACAATGTGAAAAAGGGAGTGAGGAATTTTTCCAAAGTTAAAATTTTAGCATTCTAAGGAATTACATGACTAAAAATTAGAAAACTGCATACCTTCACTTACCTTAAATGTGGATGAGTTGTGTATATTGAAGAGTGTGGTTGTTGATGTTGTTGGATCACGAAGTATGTAAAAAAATGAATTTGATCTGCTTCTTTGTTCTCTTTGTGCTGATGGCAATATTGGGATCTTTATTGCTGCTGATACAAATTGATTCATGCCGCAAATCGCTGAAATGATGTAGTCTTCAATCATTACCAAATTTGATGGTACAATTCTAGTCATGCGAATAAATGTGTTGATGTCGAGCATGAAGAGAAGTAATTGGATTACCGACCATTGATGAATGTCGTTAACCAATGTGAGGCAAACTCACCAAAAATTTCAATGAGTGCCAAGGTAGCTGTTAGTGTCAGCCTTTGCAGCCTTCCTCCAGTGATCAAACATGCTCTTACAAAGTGATCTTAAAGTGTCAAGGTCAAATCTTGTCATTTCAGTGAGTCTTCAAACAAAATTTGGTCGCTAGGTATTAGGTCTAGGGTTTGTTTTTAATCCTGTCAAAGTTGTCCAAATGTCAGTCCATGTCACCATTCAGCTGAGTGTACCATCATTCAGAGGGTTTTCATCATAATGTCAAGTTCCACTGGGTCATTTTACACCTTGTTCATGCTTCAGTTGTGCCTAGGTAAGGTTCATTTCCCTCTCCTAGGGTTTTGAAGGTAATTTCTCTTGGATGGTCAAATCATCATAAAAACTTGTATCCTGATGTTCATAAACCTTCCCCTATTCTTAATATACCTTATTAAACACTTCCCATCACTGAGATTCCCCAAATTCCTCATTTTTGCACAAACCCTAGTTTCTTGCTACAACTTGGCAATTTTCTAGGCTAGGCCTGTGTTTTTCCCTTTTGGACCCCTTCCCCTCACTCAATCTCTGAAATTCAACTTTCCCCTACTTCCTAACATCCCTCCCTACTTCCAAAAATTTTTCCAAGAATTTAGAAGCCCCTTATCCCCTTCATTTCGCTTCATTTCGACAAATCCCTTGTTCCACACATCGGGATAGGTTTCACTCAAATGATGTTTCAGAGAAATAAAAGATGAATTTTGGAAAACTGAGAGAGGTTTTTGTCTAAAACATGCCAAATAAGAAAAACCTCCTTCACTTTTTACACAGGTATCATGGTTTTAGAGAAATCTCAAAAATACCATTTCCTCAGGAGAATTGAATGCACCTCTGAAGTGACCTTGGGAAAATTAATATTTCGCCTAGCGTGGTTGGAAAAATGACTTGCTTGATGAGTCAAAGGATAACTAGACAAAAATATCTTTCCAATTAACTATCATGAGCTCAATTTGGAGTTGAGGAATACCTTCAAAAGTTGACTGCAACAGCACTCTGCCTTGAGGCAGCCTCATTCTGCTCATTTTGACCAGTCTTGGGAGATTTGATTTTTTGACAGGGTAAATGAACTCCAAATTGAAACATTCCACTTGGGTTGGAAATTATACTCAAAGATATTTCCAACGAGCTATCATGCGCCCAATTTGGACACAAGGAATGCCTCCAAAAGCCTCCTGAAAAATGCACTATTTATGGTGCGGCGCATTGGGTAGGAGCGCGGCGGACTGAAGGTGCGCGGCGCATAGAAAAATTTTTCCCAGTGTAAATTAACACTGGCGTGGCACATCCAGCCTGTGTGGCACGTTGGGCTGGGGTGCGGCGCACAGAGCCTACAAGAAAATTTTTTACCACTGCTTCATCAAAAGTTCAAATTAACTCGAATTCCTCGCTCCGAGTAAGTGTGGATGCCTTTGTCATTTATATTAAAAAATGTTTGTTGTAGTTTGAAATGAGATATAAGAATTTGTAATGTCAAATTGAAAACCCTATTACCTTGCTTAAAACTACTACTTTGGGTTTTGAGTTGGTGTTTTAAAATGGTTTGTGCCACATATACCATTTTTATTATCCCATTATCTCCTCACCATCCTGTTATATCCCAAGGTTATTCACTTCCAAGTCCATCTCCTATCCCTAAGCTACTTCACTTCCTATCATTTTTCCTATTCCCCCCATCTCATTTGTAAAATCCCTAAACCCTACTGTCCCCTATCACTCTTCCTCTCATATCACTTATTCCTAAAATCTCATTATCCTATCCCTAAACCTTACCATCTCCCGTGTCATTTACAAAAATCCCCAAATCCTATATCTCAAACATATTAAGTGGTTGTCCTCACATTCTAAATGCACTTGACAAAACTCCTTCATTCCCTCTACTCCATTTTTACCACAGTCCCTTCCTACTTGGCACACATTTGGAAATCGGAGGCAAATACACCAAATTGTTGTTTTCCATCTCATACAGGTCAAACATTCACTTGACATAGACTTTCAAACATCATGGAGACGGACACAGATAGCTCATAGGATCGAGACAGTGTTTTCACTACTAAACTGCATGCACCAAGAAGGCATCGAGGAGGCGAAAAAGGCATGTTAGATTCGAAATCTTGGCCGAAGCTTCCTTGGCTGAGCATGAGACATGATGGGAGACCTTCACTCCAAATTTCAGCAAATTTGGAGAATATTTTGTCATTTTTGGAAATTTTGGTTGCAAAACAGGTTTTTCCGCCCGACGCGCACTTATGATTGGGACATCTTCTGGAGGAAAACTTAATATTTTTGGGTTTGTTATGGTAAATTATGCATGCTCAGGAATGGCTGAAAGATTTCATGAAGTTCTGGGTGGTCTTAAAGGTCAAAAACACTCCAAAAATGGCCTTTCTGCCACTTTTTTCACCAGCAGGAACCAGTCTTGGGAGATTGCAGTTTTGGAGGGGAAAATGACATCCAAATTAAAAAATTCCACTTGGGTTGGATAGCAAACATCCAGGGATTTCCAACGAGCTATCATGAGCTCAATTTGGACTTCAGGAAGTGCCCCAAAAATTGGCTCAAAATGGCACGGCGCATTGAGTTTTCTAGCGTGCACATAGAGAAATTTTGCCCAATTTTCACTTTTCAGCTCAGGAATTCGGCCAGTTTGATTAGTTTCACTTTTTGATGTAATTATTGATCTATCTTGATGTAATTTTGTGGCTATGATGTAAATTTGGCATGTTTTTACTTGTTCTAGAGGATTCATTCACTAAAAAGTGAAAATTAAGTGAATGGATCAGTTTCCTAGCATATAGAGGCAAGTTGCTTGGCTGCCTAGATTTCAGTTCCATGTTTAGAATTGGTTGAAACAAATCCTAGAAGGATGAGCTCGACCCATAGAGGCATGGGAAGGGGTTAGGATGGTATATATATTGTATTTTCTGAGACATTTTCAGGGTTGGATACTTGGGAAAAGTTTGGCACCTCATTGTATATCCATTTTCAGTTTTTGGCAAAGGAAAGACCAGAGTTTTGCAGCACTTATTGGGATCCTTGTGGCTTCTGAGTTTTGATGATTTTCTTCTCATGTTATTGTAAGTTTCATTAATGTTATACGTATGTCATTTTCCTTCTCTTTACCTATGAATTAAACAAATGAGTAATTGAGGTAGAATTCATTGATTTGCTGATGATCTGCCTTAGACTTCTGTTTAGTTTTATATGTTTTTCGTCAATTTGAAGAGGATCCTTGCACTCTCTTGCCCTCTTCAGCTCCTCAGCAGTCTTTTCAATCCATTCATTTGATCTAATACATCAAGATCATTTCCTACCCTGCCCCAACTTGAACTCTGCAAGAATTTGGCCTCATCCCCAAGCCCAAATTGTTTTTCCCTTTTTTCAACAAAAACACCTAAAAATCATTCCAAAATCCTTGATTAATATACCTAGCCTAAAATTAGCACTCATTTCAGTCATCTCAAGCCCTATTGATACATTTTTCCTGAGATTGACCTGGAGAGAGCCCTCTCCTATTCTGGTAGGGCTAGCTACCAGACTGAGCGTGGTATGATGTTACCCTGAACTCTGCCTTCCTTCAGCCTGAGGTAGATTTATGAAATAACATAGTGGCGACTCCACTGGGGAAGAAAATGGTTTGCTTGTTGGTGTTATTTGTTTCATAAGTTACATACGAAGCCTGAGGTCACGCCAGGTAGCTTTTGAAATGCTTTTGCTTTGCATTAGCGGAAGTAGATAAACGCTGCTTCAGTCAATCTCCGGTCTAGCTTGTGAACGTGACACTTGACTTGTGGATTGTCTTGCCCCAGTACATGTATCAAGTTTCGATCTGATTGTTGATGGTGGACAACGGTCAGACATAAGAAGGCTGAAATCATTCACCTGGTGACTCCAACTCAATGTAGAGAATCCACTGGAGGACTGACTCTTTCTCTGAGAAAATGGAAGGATCTTACACAAAGCTCAGGTATCCAAAGTGGAATGGTATTCAGGATCTAGTATGCTTTCTTCTAAACTATTTCTTCGCTGTTCTTGAAGCTGTCCTGAAATTTTTTCAGAATTTGTTGTATGAGAAAGGTGATCAAAATATTCACTCGACCTATTCAAAGAGTGTAAATACTGAGTTTCCCTTTGATCCTGGCCTCCTTAATTTTCCCACATCTTATGATGAATTTCTTCAGAGTGATGAGCCTAAAGGAAACAAAACTGATCCCGTAGCCCTTGTATATACTCCTACACCATTTGTAGTCCCAGATAGGTATAAACCTCTTGTTTTACCTTCTGTTCTTCATGCTTTCCTTGCAAATTATGACCTATATTTACCAAGATTTGACGGTGAATGTAACAATGTCAGTGCTGAGCAACATGTGCAGAATGTTGAGACTTTTCTAGATCTTTTTGAAGTTGATGAAGAAGATGTTAGTATTAGAATTTTTTCTCTTTCTTTGCAAGCCAAAGTCAAGAGTTGGTTTAAAGCCCTGCCTGATGCGAGCATCTCAGATTTCCAACAGTTCGTCAAAGTTTTCCTTGACAGGTGGATGATCGGACAGAACCTTTTCTTGATTATAGAAGAGTATAACCAACTGAAAAGACTGCCAGGGGAGACAATACAACAGTTTTCTGCCAGATTTAACCAAGTTTATTTTTCGATGCCAGCTGATATAAGACCTTCCCCTAGATCTGCTCTCTTGCACTACCCGGGTGCCTTTGATCCGGAAATGGAGTTTCAATTGAGAGAAATGAATCTTGCAACACTTATAGAGATACAGAATAGTGCAGTAAATGTAGAGGCTCATTTTCTGATCTTGAGGGCAAGGTTGAAGGAAGAAGAGATGAGAAACATAGATCCAGAGAAATTGGCATCTTTAGAGGTAAAGTTTGACATGTTGGTAAGTGCGGTGGAAGAGATGATGCAAAAGAACACCACAAGGGATGAGTATAATGTTCAAGCCCATGACTTGCTGATTGAAGAAGAACCAGTGGCTGATCCAAAACATTTTGTTTCTTATCCCAGCTGTCATAGTAATTGTTTTATAGATCATTTTGAAGAAGAGAGAGCTGTTGATATGACATGTATGCTTGATGATGTGTTGTATACTGATGATTTTCCTCAGTTCGATCAGTATGATGATGATTATGTTCTCTAAACAGAAGCTAATCTTGCAGAAAAATCAACAGCTAGTTTGTGGGAGGAAGAAGTTCACTTTCAGCAGCTTGTCTACAATGATCAACCGATGCATATCAGCTATGACAATGACGAGGAAAGTGTAGCAAATTTTGAAGTAAGTGAAGGATCTTTGCCTTTTTGTTTTGATTCATTTCAGTTCATCAGAGATAAATACCATGCAATCAGAAATCAACTGTCAAAAAGTCTTGATTTGGACCATCTTGAGGGCAATGGAAACCTTTTTCAAGACTTCTCATATTCAGATTTGCAGCCCTCGAAAGCCATTGATTTTCAAGTTGCATATGAAGCCATGGAAACTGGAACATATGATCAAATGATACAAGGTGACTCCGTTCCATTTTGTTTTGAATCATTCCAATTTTTGAAGGGTAAATTGCATAGTAAAGCTTCAAATGAGCAGCCTGTAGCATCAGATTTGCAGCCACCAAACGCAATGGAAGGTCAGATTACAAATGAAGGCGTGGAAGTTGAAATACATGATTTAATGATGCAAGAGAATTCTATACCCTTTTGTTTCGAAGCATTTCAGTTCATAAAGCAGAATCTTCGTAATATCTCTCAAGAAAAAGATGAACAATCAGTAGGATGTAAGACAATTTCAATGGATACATCACAACAGTCTTCTCAAGTTTTTGATGATCCTATTGCTGATGTGTTGGATGATGTTTGCAGTCAAAGTCTTTCTCCATTGACTTTATGTAAGGTTGAAACGTGTGCTGATATAGACTTGATCCGACAGCCAGTCTCTTTGTCATTTTTAGCAGGAGTCTCGTCCCAAAGCTCAGATCAAAGTTTGCATTCATGGTATGAGGAGAAGAGAAGTAATCCATTGGATGAGCTAAGTCCTAGTGTGCATTTTGAGATCCTTATGCAGCATGAATTTCAAGATCCTTATGCAGTGTTTTTGGAGGCGGATAGAGACCATTTTCAAACTAGGAAACACCCATGCCAAAGATAAAAATGAACCAAATAAACAAATGCATGTACCATGCATTCACACCTCATCTAAGAAATCACTCATGCAACCTTTTTGCTGCAAAATACTCATGGTAAATCTAATTGATCCAAAATTTCTTGCTTTCCTTGATTGTCCTTTTAATTCATTTTATCTCCTTGTCCTTCATTTTTATTGCTTACTTTCTTTCTTCTCTTGGTGCTTTTCTCCTCTCTCCAACTGATTCCAAATCCAAACTGATAAAAAATAATGAACTGATCCTCTGAAGCCTTTTTATCATTGAGGCCTCTATTTTCTAAATTTTACTTCATTTTCATTGTCATGAAAATTTGTGACCCTTCATCTCCCTTTTCTCCTATTTTACTTTATTTTCATAAATAAATGCCAATTAATGCTTGTTTTCCTTTTCCAATGCCTTTGCCAATTCATTTTTTAATTTCCTTAGCCATAATAAAAAACAAGTGATGCCCACTATATAGTTTTTCTCGATATTCATCTTTTGATACATGTACTATGACCTTGGTAATATTTTTCCTTTATTACATGAAATTTTAACCCTGGACTATTACATAAACCATGCATCCTACGAGAAAGTCGAGGTGGATCTGCCATAGTGAATTATAATTAATACTTTTAAAAATGTATGATAGCTAAATCCATAATTTTTTATCAATCAAATAAACAGGAGAAGTAAAAAAGTGTCATTAGGTATCAACGATTTACCAAGTTGCATTGAACTACTATATATCGTTATGTATGTGTAGGCTATGCTCCTAGAATGTTGTGTTCGATATATCACATACAAAAAGGTGACCAACTCAGTTACTTATGGCTGGTTTGAAACCTAGAAGTGGGATTCTTATATACCCAAGGGTACATGGAAGTACAATCCGTGTTAGTACTGTCTAATTCTTAATTATACAATGGGGGGCTTCCTATATACTCATCACACATGGAGCACCTTCCTATATACCCAAAGGTATGTGGAAGAACGATCCTATATACTTTGATGTATGTGGAAGAACTAGACCACTCGCAAAATGTAACACTGACAAGAAACAAAACTCCTACATTTATAGATGTCAGAACATGTCTTCTATCATAGAACCACACTAAATGTGATTACTATTAATTAATTTTTTATTTTAAATACTTTGATTTATTTTAAAGTCTCATTTTTCATTAAAGGTAATTAAATGTGTATGATGACTAAATGGAATAATAACTCAATTCGGAAATAACACAAAAAATATGAAATTATAACATCTTCAATTTGATGAAATCCTATTTATAGGAAGGAGAAGACATCTTTCAATTTTCAACAAATACATAGATCACATCTTCAACAAATCTCTTTTCACCAGAAACAAAACGATTCCAAAAGCACTCTTTCAAAACAAACCATATATTAATTATAATACAAGAATCAATTCGCAAGAGAAAACACAACTAACTCTAAATGCACGAATTTTCAAAATGATGAAATCAATATCAGACAATCCAAGGACGTTTTTTGGTGTTTTGTAGAAATAATAATCACAATTCAATTCAATCTAACAAAAATAAATAAATTCAAATAGAAGTTATCTTTCCATGAGAGTTACTTACTTTTAAATCAATGGAATAATTATTTCCAACAGGCATAAGAGAATATTTGATTTGATTCAATGAAATAAAAGAAACTGACACAACCAATTCCAGAAGAAAAAGACCCTTTTCTGGTAGATTAATAAATTAATCAGACACAAAAACCGTAAAATGTAAAGATAAGTAATTTCTCAAAAAAAACAATTATACACAACAATTAAAATTTAATTTGACTTTTTCTCGATGAACACAGATTCAAAAAACCACTAAAAGAAAATAATTTCAGATCCAAAAGAAAAAAACCCTAAAATTTTCACTTTTCTAAGGTTGTCTTAGGTAGATTGTTCACAATGTTGGAAACTTCAAAGTGGCAACTATTAATTCCAATTTTCCTTTAAAATTAATATTTTCTTGTGAAGTCAGTCTTCTTGTGTTCTTTATTTAAATATTTTCATCAAAAAAATATCAAGAATAGAAGCATTAACAACAAAGGAAAAAAAATTAGGCTCTCTGCCAGGGTAAAATCCCTCTAAGGGGAAAACCCGAAAAACTCTTCTCTTCTTATATAAGACCCAAACCATAGACCAAGTCATCCTCCAAGTACCAAGTTAGCCCTTCCAACTAGTCCTTCATTGATCTAGCGCTAACCAGCTTCAAGCTGCAGCTTTGACCTACCAACTTCAATATTTCTAATTTGACCTGCAACTTTGGCCCCGTTGCTAATGCAAAAACCATAATCCAAGCTTTTCTAGAGACCCTCCTTGATAAAGACAACTACTTCCAAGGTCATGAACAAGGTGAAGACAAAATATTCTTACTTCCAACAACATGAGACTACACTTCATCCTATTGCAACTCGGATATACAATTTTGGCCTCTTTTGTAGCTGTAGAAACCCTAATTTTTCTCACGTGTGAGAGAGTGATATCCAAAAAACAAGTCTTCTTATTCTAGACCTTATCTCTTCTTGTCTTCTTTCTTCCCATCTATATATCAAAATTTTTCCTTGAGATCAAACTTCTTAGTGAGTGAGTGCCAAATGAGGTCAAATTAATCCTTTATATAGCCTTTCTAAGGGGTCAAATTCCCTCCTTTAGGAAGAACTGAAGTTACCAGGGCTGACTTGTAATTTTGGAGTTTCCAGGACTTTCTAGACTATAAAATAATTAATTTTCCAGTTACATTTTTCCCAAAGGGCTCTTATAAACATGATGTTGAATCCTTTGACTCATGACAATAAATCCTAAGACCTAACAAACCATAGTAGCACGAAGAACATGATTTTACCTAGAAGACCATGAAAAATGAGGATGAAACCCATGCTTTAAAATAATTTTTTTTTTGTTTTCTTCTTTTGTTTGTTACATAAGATACATATTAAAATGAGTACAATAAAATTATGATGACCAAAACTATTTACATTTTCAACACTCCCTCTTAACTAGGGAGGTATTCATAATTGTACAACTAATACACCATCATTATCAAACTGAAGAGTTCTCATAATAAGAGTTGGATTAATAAGCCAAATTGTAAGCATCATCGTTATTACTAGCACTGTCACTAAGGCCTAACTTGACAAGATCAACTTCATTTGAGAGAATTATGCTGGGAGGCTTTATGTGTGATACCACACTACTTATAAAAGGCACATACCCCATCCAGATGTTCACAAGGCATGTCATTTTAGGACTATTCTTATCTTGGATCTCAAATAATACCGATCCTTTTTTATATTGATTTTTGGATTAATCACATCATCACTATTTTCTGGTTGACGTTTTGAACCCTCTAATGCGGTTCATCCTCATCTCGGTCCCAAGGATGAACCAAATTAGAAGGTTCGAAACATCGACCGACAAATATTGATAATGTGATTAATTTGAAATTCAATTTCAAAAATCAATATGGATCACAAAAGTATGATATCAAATATTGGTCCTCTTCGACCACTCTTATCTTGGATACTTGTCATATCCTCAAAGAGTATCGATACCTTTCCTTTCTTGAATTATATATCCTCAAGGAAACCACATATTCCTATATAATCCTCCACCATTCTATTTTCATCACTTGAAGAAGAGAATGTACATGTGATGTCAAACATCATTCTCTCTCAACCAGAGAGGACATTCCTATTCTCTGTAGAGAATAGATCCTTGCTCCTATCTAATGAGACTCCTTAACTTCTAAAAAACCAAAGAATATTCTATAATTCCTTTCAATTTGGGAAGTCAACACCACAATCCTTATGGCTTGTCTTCATAAGAGTATAAGTTGCCCATTTTTCCTGGCTCCCTCTTTTCTCCACATCTCACCATATCGATCTTGCTTCCTTTCGAGGTATCATGGATCCATCTTCACTCTTAAATCTTGTGAGAAGAACCAGGTCACCTTTCTTGTACATCACTTTCATCTTGTCATCATTTATGAAGGAATTTTACTGATCCTCTCCAAAATTCAATATGGTCATAACTACCGTTTGAAAAAGGTCTCCTTTAACGTTCAAGTTATCTTCTCGCACTACTACCTTTCAATCCCAAGATGGGCACATCTTGACTTCATAGTTTCCAGGTACCAGATATTGAGCTTCCCTCAATATTCTTCATACATTTATATCCATATAGCTGAACTTGCCTAAAATATCATCATGTGTACCTGCAACATTCTTCTAGGTAGAAAAATAATACGTTAACCAAATAACTAATGATTAAAATTAGACTTACCTCATCCATATGCCCTTCTTATCTAATCAACATCCTCATGGTCCATCTCCATTTGAATCTTCCTTCATGCATCATAGTGCCCAAGGATTGAACTTGATTACCAAGTTACTACTTTTTATTTTAGAGGTTATACTGGATAATCATTATCTTACATATTCTTGAGAAAGTATTAATCTTATATACATCCTCAAGTAAGTCAAATTATTCCTTTTAACACAAAATCATACTAAGCATGTTACAAGATTATACACACATGAATCTTAACCAATATTCACTTACAATGTGAATACTTATGCCTATTATTCCATCATCTATCTATATGTGTCATAATGAGCTTGCATCTTGACCCATTGCATTCCTTCATCCCTTTAACAATATTTTTCATACATTACATGGAATGTATACTAATATTGTCATAATTATTTTCCCAAGAACGTTCCAAAATTATGGTCCTTTTAGGATCATGATGATACAATTTAGCAAGATGACTACCTCTAACATAATTTTAGATAATGCTTAGATGGACGATATGCAAAATGGTCTATCTATCTATTCTTAAATACTAGATTATTTCTACAAAGAAAATTAACCAAATAGAATCTACATATGCTACTACAACGTGCTTCTCTCTATGATGTTATGAAAAATCAATATTCTTCTAAAGTAAAAAAAAATATATGCACTCTAAAAGGAAAGACCAATTTTACCAAGAACGTGACAAACCATGATGCCTTCTTTAATAGTAAAGATCCTTCACTTCTTCTTTCTTCAGCTTCTTCTTTCTTTGGCTTCTTCTTAGGTTCTCGTACTTCCTCAGCTATGTGAGACTCACTTATTTCCTTTCTCTTTTTGTTATATTGGCTTGGACAATCCATTTTATAGTGTCCATATCCATTTCACTCAAAACATTGAACCTTGGACATATATTTCTTCTTGGACTTCCCAAACTTTTCCTTCTTCAACTTCTTAACAAGAGCTAGAAAGGCTTGAGAATTTTCATCTGATCCAGTTTCATATTTTACTTTTATCCTTGATTCTTACAAAATGAATTTAGCCCACAAATCATCAAAGGGAGTTGAATATTTCTTAGAGTAAATTATTTTTGCAAAGAGGCTCCATTATGGTGGCAATGTATTTAATACATAAATGGTCATTTCCGAAGCATAAATTGTCTCTCCAAGCCCTTACAAGTGATCTCTTAATTGATATATATTCACTAGAAAGGATTCCATATCCTCATACTTTTATTTATTCATCCTATATAACTTATTCCACAAATACATATTTTGTGCCAATGTACTTACAAAGTACAAGTTCACTAGCTTGTCATACATAGCCTTGGAAGTTTTCAAATTTGAAACAAATGGAACAAGAGGATCCTTAATTGATTCAACTATGATCATTTGTGCCCTTAATTCCCCTTTATTTCACTTTGGTAGTTCTTGTGTCTTGTCCTTTTTAGGTTCGGTGATTCTCCTAGTTACATATTCCATTACCTCATGCTCTATAAGTGCCTGGTCAATCCTTTTCTTCCATGAAAGATAGTTTGATGCTCCAATGAGCTTATTTCTCTCCTTGCATAAAGAAACCATATTACTAGTGGATTCAAACATAGAGTAATAATATGATACTTACTTGATAACCAATATTCTCCTCTTCCTTGATGATGTCTCCAACCTTTCTTGATTCCCTCAAGACCTTTGAAGAAAATTCAATGATGTCCTTGAAAGATGTTTCCTATGTTTCCTCCAACAATAGCTTTGAAGATGATAAATGATACCAAGATCATTCTGATGCTTCCTTCAAAGATACCTTTTAACGAGCCTTTAAATAGATATTATTCTCTCAAGAGACAACCTTTCTTGTAGTCTTCCTAAAAAAAAATCCTTTCATGAGAGCTTGAGGTAGTCTTGATCTTATTCAATGTAGAATTCCTCCTTCTAGATCAATAGGCTTCTACTTCCACAAATTATTCCCCTTGAAAATCAAACCCTTCTTGTGTCCACAAGATGATCCTTCATTTTTCCTTCTTGTTGACCTTAGCTCTGATACCATGTTGGAAAATTCAAAGTGGAAAATATTAATTCCAATTTTCCTCTAACCTTAATATTTTCTTGTGAACTTAGTTAGTATTATTATGTTAATTATTTATATATTTTCACCAAAAAAATATCAAGAAAATAAAAAATAACAATAAAGGACATAGAAATTATGTTCTCATTCAGGGGAAAATCCCTCCAAGGAGAAAACCCAGAAAAATCTTCTCTTCTTATAGAATCTGCTTCAGATGAGACCACAAATACCCAAACCATAGACCAAGTCCACCTCCAAGTACCAAGTCATCCTTTAAAACAAGTCCTTCCTTGATCTAAGACTAACCAAATTCAGACTGCAAATTCGACCTGATTACTTTAATACTGCTACTTTGACCTCCAACTTCGACATTGTTGCTGTTGTAGAAACCTTAATCCAACATTTTATAAAGACCTTCCTTGAGCAAGAAAACTCATCCCAAGGTCAACGAGGTCAAGAAAAAGTATTATTTCTTCAAACAACATGGGACAACACTTCATCCTATTGTAACTTGGATCTACAATTTCAACCTCCTTTGTAGCTACATAAACCGTATACTTTCGCACTTGTGAGAGAGTGATAGCCCAAAAACATGTCTTCTTCTTCTTCTAGACCTTATCTCTTATTCTTTTCTTGCTTCCCAACTATAGATTGAACGTTTTAATTGAGATAGAACTTATTGGTGAGTGTGTTCCAAATGAGGTATAATTTCTCCTTTATATAGCCTTTCCAAGGGGTCAAATTCCCTCCTTTAGGATGAATTGAAGCTGCGAGGGTCAACTTGTAATTTTGGAGTTTCAAAGACTATCTAGACTAAAAAATAATTATTTTTCCAATCATATTTTTCCTGGAAGGGTCTTATAAACATGATGTTGACTCGTTTGACTCATGAAAATTAATATTAAGACCTAATAAACGCTAGAAGCACAAAAAAAATGCTTTTACCTAGAAGATAATAAAAAATGAACATGAAATCCATGCTTTAAAATAATTAAAATTTTCTTTTATTCTTATGTTTTTTACATAGGATACATATCGAAATGAGTAAGACAACAATTACGAAGACTGAAACTAGTTACATTTTAAACACACACCAGTGCAGTGTCACAGTTATAACACATGTAAATTGTGACAATTGTCTCTTTGTTGCTAAAAGAAGAGTGCAACAATTGTGATATGCAAAGAAAAATATAAAAATTCTTAAAAGATATAAGAAAAATATGTTTTAAGGATCAAAATAAATCACCAGAGGTACTGGAAGGAAACAAAGGGAAAAATAAGCCACTGAATAACTAAACGTTCCCCAATATGGTGGCCAATTTTATTTGGCAGAGAAATTTCTCTTACGAGCAAGAGCGATCTCCCTAGACTTACAAAAATATAGAACAAACATGTCAATGCATACTATCTTTCTCTAGTAAAGTTTGAACAAGACTTACTTGTTTAACAACATAAATCTTCACTTAAATCCTTGTCCTTCTTTATTTCCCACTCCATTTAAATCTATGAAAACTAGAACTTATAATAATAGAGAATAAAAATAAATTTTGAAGCATACTATGGATGAATAAGTTCAGACAAATACTAATCAAAATAGCAAGAAGCTTTGATACAAGGAATGCAAATGATAAGAAAATCACGTGAGAAAAAAACATATATTGTATTAAAAAATAAGAGGGATAAATTACAACCCATGCCTTGATTTCATAAGCCTCCACTCAAAATATCTCCAATCCTTCCTTTTCAAATAAGCCTTCAATTTCAAATGGACAACATAAGGGAATAAACAAAGTACTTCAAAATCCAACCCCTTACCCTTTGATTTGCACTGTATTTAAAGAAGAGGAGATGATCAGATGCTCAATGTTAAAACTAAAAAATGGAAGTGCTCAGAATCAATTGGAAACTACACGAAAATGAAGAGCTCGTCGCCAGGAACCTGACCCAATTCGTTTCATCAAAAACCGACTTCAGATGAGGAAGATAGAGCCTGTTGTTCGTTTTCCTAAAAAGCTAAAAAATTTGAAGAATAGGACAGAATGGTGACATGGAAGCCTAGTAAGAAAAAAAGGGATATTCTGGGAATATTGCGTCAATTTTTCCCAATGACATTGTGACAAGTGTCATTGCAGGATTCACTGGAATGTTTTGAAGGTGAATTCTTTTTTACCACCAAAGTCGAATTTCGAATTTCATATTTTAATGGTCCAATGAAATTTTATTATATGGTCATATAGTCTAACTAGAGGCAGACACGTGGTGTAGCTAGGGTCCGCCACGTGCCCCCTTTGGTGGACCAAGGTATAGCCAAATCTCAATATTCAAAGGTTGGAATTATATTATATGGGCATAAGCGCAATTTTAAACTATGGTCGAAATATCATATATGTCAAAGGTCGAAATTTTAATGAAGTCCAAGGTATTAAACCTTATGTATTAAGGTGGAAAAATTGTTTATACACAGCCCTGGGTAGAGGTTGGGGCTCGACCCCGTGACCTCCCCCACACAACGCACCTCCCTTACCACTATACCATAGCTTGGATATTAACATATATAGATGCTGACATATATTTATATTTGAATGGTTTGACAAGCGGGGGTAAGGAGCGCTGCAGGACAACCCCCTCACCACAAGACCTTTATGTTATAACCAGGAGCAAATATCATTGCGAATTGTAGAGGTTAAGTTTAAAAATGGGTTATTTAAGCCTTAAACAAGCTTTAATTTGCGCTAATCTCATTTTAAATGTGAATTATGTTAACACGCCTGATTAGCGCTAATATTAAGTTTAAATACTATTTAATTTAATTAAAACCGGAACTACGAAGGAGCTGAAGGCGGGCGATCATGGCGGCGACCGAACCCTAGTTTCAACCTGATTTCTGTGATTTGGCTATGACTCCCGTTCACTATGGAAGTTTTACTGCGCTTGGCGATGATGGACCTCTGACTCCTCGCGGGTTTTGCTATTTCACCGGGTATTTTTACATTTCATTTTAAACCCTGTTTGATTTTTGCTCGTCCGGCTTTTCCTGGGCCCCTTCGGTCCATTCTGGTGGTTACTATACCTCTGGTGGGCTTCCACTTGGATTACTGCTCGGGGATTGCAGACGGGGCTGTCTAGGGTTTCGCCCTTTCTTGGTCGCTGAACCGGAGGTCTCTATTTGGTGGGTCTGTGTGGTCTGGCACCCCTACTTGGTGGGGTCGTATACCACAACTTCTTGGCGGGTTACTTCTGGACCCAGCTCCGGGCCAACATTATTCGCACCAGCACTGACTTCTGGCTCCAAGACCGAGTCTGTCAGTCAAATCGGCAATTATTAATGCGCCCTTGGCTATCTGTGGGCAACTGTCGATTCCAACAGCATTCTGGAGGGTTTTGAAGGGCAGTTCATGATATGGGTACTTACGAAGATGAGGTCGACTACTCGGAGGACCCTCTGGAGGGGGTCGACATCTGGGGTTTGGAACCCGAAGATGATGTGGATTCCATGTCAGATTTGGACCCATTATCCGGGGTGGACTTGCCTGCTCAGCCCGCTTCCACCGTGGCAGGTTGCATCTCGCCCTTGGGGGACCTCGCGGAGTTAACTTTTGGCTCGCCCTCGAATGAGGATATCGGGCTTTGGACGTTTCCGCAGGCTGAACAGGACATTCAGGTTAGTGCCGACATCGAAAGATCTGCACTATTCTCGGAGGCGGCCTTTCTTGAGAAGGGAGATCCATCTTGCTACTTGGCGCATCAGCCTATTGAGAGCCTTCCACCTCGTGGGCTTAACACATTTGACCCTTCCGGGATAGAGATCGCGGCACAAGACAGTGAGGCGCCCTCTGCACCTTTGGCGGCCTCGGGGGCTTTCAACATCCTACCAGAGGACCTTAACATCCGTGAGCAGGACTGCAACCTACCTGCATCTGAAGACACAGCGGAGCTGACATTGGGGGTTTGTAGGGTCAATAAGCCGCACAAGGTCACGAGGAACAAGCTAAACTACCTCTCTAACTTTGGGAGCGAGAGTGGCATGGAGGATTGGAGCACCGTTGCAGCAAAGACCCTGGTTGGGAAGATCCGCGGCAGAAAATACTCCTCTGCTAGACTCCAGAAGTGGACAAGCGAAATCTGGGGCGAGACCCTTGATTGCCTCCCGGTGGTTGGGGCCATGACCAAGGGCTGGTTCTCCCTTACCTTTGCGCGCCCTGAACACACAGATTGGGTCCTCAAGCAGTTCTGGCACCTGGAGTTACACCCCGTCCACCTCAAGAGATAGGTGCCCTTATTTGACCCTAAAAAAGAAAATGCGGGGGTTGGCCCCATTTGGATGAGGCTACCTGGTTTGCCCCTACATTTCTGGAATGATACAGCACTTCGAACTATTGGAGGCCATTTCGGACGCTACTTAGACCATGATCGATCCTACCTGTCCACTGGTAGCAGAGCAGTGGCCCGGATCCTGATTTTTCTCGACACTCGGGAAGGACTATACGAAAATTTTATCATGAGGTTTGATGGGATGCAATGGCAACAACCACTGGACTATGAAGGCGTGCCATTTCGATGTAGAATTTGTCACGAGGTCGGTCATCTATATAAAGACTGTCCGAGGAAGGGGGCTGGCCGATCGATTGCTAAGAAATCCTGCACCAGAGGCACACAAACCGTGGAGCACTCCAGTTTATTGCCGGACAGAGAGGGTTTGCAGTCGAAGATACCAGAGCCCTCTGGTGATGGCGATTCGAGGACAGTGACTCTTCCCACTTGGACCTCCACGCAGCCCAGATCTCGGCCACAGACCTCATCGGTGCCTCCACAGCAGGCATCTTCCATCCCGGGTACTACTATTTCTGGCTCTTTTTCCTCTGTATTTGCAGATATATCGTCTCTCCCTTCATTGCCTTCTACTGTTTCTGTTAATGAACTTGTTAATCTGTCAACTGCTTTATCCTCATCTCGATTTTCATCTGGTCAACTGCTTTATCCTTCTACATAAACCATTAATTATCCCCTCGGTATGCTGCTCAATCGCTTCGGCCTCTCCTTCCTTCTCACCTATTATCCACCTTACATCTACTGCACCCTCCCCGGGCCATTCAAATTCCTCTTCGAAGACTCACTCTTCGAAGCACAACTACTTCCTTAGATCCTCTACCAATCCTCAGTCTGGGGAGGCTTTCGGTATTGGGCCGGATCCGGGATTCTTACCCACTAAATCCCGTGGCAGACCATCTGCCCTAGCGAAGGCCATCAAAAGAGCAAACATTGAGGTAGAAGCTGGCACACAATCTTCACTTATGCGGGTCCTTAGAGCATGATGACCCTTGCCGACTGTTACATCATGATCTGTCTATCCTACAACTGCAGGGGACTGGCCAACCCCGACAAGAGATTGGCCCTTAGAGATCTGCTCACCCACAAGCCCTTCGACATACTCTTCTTGCAAGAAACGCTCGGGGTAGGGTTTGAGGTGTCGGCTACCTTATCTTCCATTCTCCCAGAGTGGTCCTTCATAACTCTTGATGCCCGAGGTAGATCAGGAGGTTGTGCCCTTGGCATTAACAACAAAACTACCAGGATGACTAATTGCTGGGGCCGGTCGGGTGTCCTGGCTATGAATGTACTGTTTGGCAGTTCTGAGATGGAATTTACCTTGGTCAATGTATATGGACCTTGTTCCGACAGAGAACACTTCTGGCGCTCCCTTTTGTCCTGCTCTCTTTTGTCTGCCCCTCACCTCATACTAGGTGGTGACCTTAATTTCTCGTTGGGTATTGCTGAATCTTGGGGTCCCCAGGCAACCCCGGACCCTTTGGCAGAGTTTTTCAACTCTGAGCTCGGTACCTCTCACCTGATTGACATTCAGACTACCAAGTTGTTACCTACCTGGCGGAACAGAAGGACTGGTAACGCTGCTCTGGCCCGGTGCCTTGACAGATTTCTTATTAAACAGGATCTTCTCCCGGTTCTGTCTCGTGCTCGGCAATGGGTTGGATCTGGAGGAAGATCCGACCACTCGCCCATTTTTCTGGAGTTTGTTTGTGGCCCTGAGAGAGCTCGGCCCCCTTTCAAGTTTAATTCCAGATGGTTGAGAGATCCGGACTACAACCAGTTGGTCAATCAAACCTGGGTGCACTTCAGACCTCCGATGAATATTGACCAAGGCAGGGCTTTCAATGAAAACCTTAAGCGCATAAAGAACCTCACCATTCTTTGGGTCCGAAACAAAAAGAAACTGGAAAGGGCGGCCCTACATAGTATTGAGGACAAAATTAGCTTACTCAACAATGAGGAACTGTTGGGTTATCGCAACGAGGAGGCCAGAGCACATCTTTTTTCACTGGAAGCTGAAAAAGCCAAACTGTTGAAACAGATTGAGGAAGATTGGAGGCTTAAAAGTCGGGCTATATGGATTCAGGCCGGTGACGAGAACACAAAATTCTTTCAACAGCATGCAAATGGTCGCAAGGCGACCAACACCATCTGGGAACTATCAGACCGAAATGGCATCACTGCAAAAACACATGCTCAGTTATCGGAGCTGGGTACCAAACACTTCTCTAATCTGTATAGGGCCTCTCCAAATATAAATCTACCTGATATCCTGCGCATTACTCAAAAATTTAAACTCATCGTGGAACAGGAGCAGCAGGAAGATCTCAACTCCCCGGTCACCATGGGTGAACTGGAGGGTGTTTTGAAATGGTTCAAGCGAGACAAGAGCCCGGGTCCTGATGGTTGGCCCGTTGAGTTTTTCATCCATTTCTTCGATCTCATATCTGCAGACCTCCTGGCAGTGATTGAAGACAGCAGGCAGAGGGGCAGGATCTATGATGGATTTAATACCACTTTTATTGCTCTTATTCCCAAGTCAGACAAACCAAACAGTTTTAATGATTTCAGGCCCATTTCGCTGTGCAATTGTATATACAAGATCACTTCCAAAATTATTTCTAACCGCATCAAACCTTTCCTATCAGAGCACATTGAAAAGGAACAATTTACTTTCTTGCATCACAGGCAAATTCATGAGGCTATTGGCACAGCCCAGGAGGCCCTACACTCTATTAAATCTCTCCGGCTGAAATCGACCATCCTCAAGATTGATCTTACTAAGGCATTCGACCAAGTTGACTGGAGTTACCTACACCTTATGCTGATCCATGCGGGTTTTACTCATACTTTAATCAACTGGATCATGGGCTGTGTTTGTCATGCCACTTTCAGCATACTGATCAATGGTACTGCTACAAATTTCTTCCATGCGGGAAGGGGACTCCGCCAGGGCTGCCCCCTTTCTCCTCTTCTTTTTGTCCTAGTCATGGAGGGTCTATCCGTCCTTATCAACAATGCTAAAGATAGAGGACTAATTCAAGGGCTCCGGATTGTGGACAATTTATACCTCACTCACCTCTTATTTGTAGATGATGTTCTTATTTTCCTAAATGGTACTAGGCATGATTCTGTGCATTTTGACCTGCTCCTGAAATGGTTTTGCAGGGCTACCGGTATGGCATCGAATAGCACTAAATCATCTATCATCATGACTGGGTGCTCGCGACAGGAGCAAGACATCTCTCGAAATCTTTTCGATTTTGTCTGTATTGACATCAACAGCGGCCTCAAGTATTTGGGGTATATCATAAAACCTAATGATTATCATATTCAGGATTGGAACTGGATCTTGGCTAAAATTGAGCGCAGAATCAACGTCTGGTATAACCGATGGCTTTCTAGGGCTGGTAGACTCATACTCATCAAGTATGTTCTGGAAGCCATCCCGGTCTATTGGATGACCCTGGCCTGGATTCCGATTGGCATCACCAATCGGATAAAAAACATTTGCAGGCATTTTCTTTGGCGCAACCAAGGAAAGGCATCCACATTTGCATGGATAGCATGGGACCGCATCAACTTGCCCAAACAGTGGGGTGGCTGGGGGTTAAAGGATCTCCACCTTTTCTCTCGCGCCCTTGCAGCTAAGATGGGTTGGCACATAATTACAGGTCAGCGTCTATGGAAGGAGGTCATGGTCGCCAAATATATCTCGCCCCAAAGTCCTCTGGATTGGATCCGAGGCAGCATCACTCTGAATTTGGGGGCATCGATCATATGGAAGGCTATCACAAGGGCGGCTCCCATTCTCCAAAGTGGTCTTTCGTGGCAGATTGGTTCAGGAACCCAAGTGCGTATAGGTACTGACTCTTGGTCAGGGAGTGGGATTTATCACAAACTTCCGGAGTTTATTATTCAGCACCTTGCCCACAGAAATGTCATCTTCCTGGCACAGATCGCTGACTGGGCTCATACCTCTTGGCGACAACAAGCCTGGCTACAGGCGGGTGACTTGGGAATCCCCCAGGAGGGCACTCGTATCTGGGGTAAATTTATCTGGGCACTAAAAGCTTCAAACATACGCTTCACTGACCAACCAGACAATTTGATTTGGGCTGTTTCTAAGGATGGGCATTATACTCCAAAGCTTGGCTACCTTGAACTAATTAAACACAGGGAACCCCCCATAAAGGACTGGTGGTGGACAATCATTTGGCGATTGAAAGCCCCGCATAAACACAGGCTTCTGTTCTGGTGCCTGCTTAAAGATTGCATACCTACCACGGATTTTCTCCACAGAAGAGCTTTCCACGGGGCGTCTAGATGCTGTTATTGCCTAAACGACAGGGAGGATGCCCTCCATTTATTCCTGCACTGTCGAATCATACAAAATATTTGGTCCAGCATCACTACTGACATGGGCTGCAGATTTTATTGGCAGGGTAATTCATTATTAGAAGCCTGGTCTCTTTGGTGGCAGCATTCTGCTCAGAATACTAAATTACGCAACCTCCCCCTTATTGTTACTTGGGAATTATGGATTGGTCGTAACAATCTGATATTTAATGATATACCTATTGAATGCCAAAGGATATCCGCGGCCTCTCTCGCCTCATATAAGCTTATACCCGAGGACAGTAGCAGCGGCAAGCCTTCACATGAGACACCTGAAACTATCGATTACAGCCGGGCATGGGCATACTTTGATGGTGCGTCCAACGCCCATGGGTGTGGGGGGGGAGCCATAATTTATTTGACTGATCAGCACTTCTACAACATCAGAATGGGGCTTGGACCTGGTACCAACAACTATGCCGAACTGCAGAGCCTTAGACTTCTTCTTACCTTTGCTCGAGACATTCTCTATGACTCCATCCAGATATTTGGCGATTCACAACTTGTGACAAATTGGTTCAACAACATATCTCATTGCCACTCGCACACACTGTCTGCACTGCTGCATGAGGTTCACCATCTCAGAACACTCTTTGACTCCATCACTGTGACTCATATTTACAGGTCTCAGAACAAAGAGGCTGATCAACTATCCAAAGAAGCTACGGAGCTGACCTGGGGTACCTGGCATATTACAGAGCACACAGAGGGACAGATCTACAGATACTATCATCGGCCTTTTATCGAGGAGGCTCCTCCAGATTTTGTTTTTTAGTTTTTACAGCTACTTGCAGGGAGATTTTGCTTACCTCCCCTTATTTATATATTCGGCATGTATAACATTTCATACTTATATTCTGGGTCTGTAGGATTTAGTAAGTTATGCACCGAACTTACTAGGGGACTTATTTATGTCTTTACACTGTATATGTCATGTTTTTTTGGACTGTGACTGCCTACAGTTTTCTATGGAAATCTGACTGATATTGTAATTGTATATGTTTCGGACTGAACAGTAGTTTATATACTACAGCAATATGTAACAGGTAGCTGATCATTAATATGAATAGTTACGAACTTTTTCACTGTGAAAAAATTTAATTAAAACCAAGTTTAATTCGGCGATTAAAATGGCAGAGCCCCAAAATTAGGCACCAACTCCAAAAATAGTGGTATTAACTAGATTTTCTTGAGTTTTAGTGGGTTTTCCTAGGCCAAAATTGAGGAGGCCATAACTTTTGAAAAATTTGAGCAAATTGGGCTCAAGAAGAGTCTATTCTGGATGATTTGGACATTTTGAACACATTGAAGTAGGTATTATGAGAAGTATATGATTTTAAACATATTTTTTTTCTAATTTGAGCTAATTTAGGGGCCCAAGCCATGAAAGTTGGACCAAGGAGATGTAGCCCAGGAGGGGTGAATTCCTTCATCCAAATATTGTGTTAATGGATCATTGGATAGTTTGTTGTACATTTCATTACTGCTATTAGAATTATGTTTTAATGTTTTATGCTCATTAATTTAACATGAAACTTGATACATTTACCTATTTAACACTCACAAACACCTCAAGAAACCTACGCACATGATGCAAAAGATCAACAAATTGTTTATAATTATGAAGATGAAATTAGCACAACAAAACTAACATTCAGATTCAGATCAAGGTGGTATTAGAGAAGAGGTTGAAAGGTTATTTGATTTATTTTCTTGACTTTTGTGCAAATAGGGTTTTAATGGTTGCAAATTTGTGATGCTTACAAGGTTGAAGTTGCAGAGAGGAGAACGGAAAATATTGGTTGCTAGTCCTGAGGTTAGGACTAGAGGAAGGAGAGCCACAAGGGCACCATCTCCACCAATAGTTTCACTCACAAATACACTTGAAGAACCTTAGGTTTATCTAAGATTGAAGAGGTACAAGTTGCACCAGAATTTGAGCTTGAATCCATAGCCATCATGTCAGGTGTTGGAGAGGCTAAAGGTCTTTCAGAAGAGGAAACATATAAGAAGGCTTTCTATGAACTAACTAAAAGGGTTAGGATCCTCTTTGAAGAGAGGGAAAAAAATGATGAAGAGAGGGATTCAAAGGGTAGTGGAGGAAAGCTTCCTCCATCTCCACCATCTTCATCCTCATCCTCATCATCACCATCAACGTCATCTTCCACTTCCACAACCACAACCACCCATACTCACTCAAAAACCACAAAAGTAAAAGTTCCCTTACTCAAACTTGATGTCAAATTTGAGCTTCCAATGTATAATGGCGAGGTAAATGCAGAGAGGCTGGATAATTGGATTCATGAATTGGAGGTTTATTTCAGAATTCAGAACCTTTAAGAAGATGACATAAAGATTCAACTGGCTTGCTTGAGGATGGAGGGATCAAAATTTGTATGGTGGGAAGCAAGGACTCAATAATAGAATAAAAAATATGGTAATATCTCAATGTCTTGGTCAAGTTTATTGCTACCATTAAAAGGAAATTCTATCCTATAGCTTACATGAAAAAAAACCATTATGGACTGGAAAAATTTTAGACAATTGAAAGGGAAAAGTGTGCAAGATTATACTCATGAATTTAGGAGAAGAGCTCTTATTTTGGGTATTAATTTGTATTCTCAAGAAACTTTGTTAAAGTATATTGGGGGTTTTCACAATTACCTTAGGAAAACTATTCTCATGTTCAATCCCAAAAACATATATGAGGTTTGCATTCAAGCCACACATTTAGAAGCAAGAGGGAAACTGAGTGTAGATGAGAAAGTGATAGTTTCATTGAGTATGAGGGTAAAGGAAAGTGCAATTTTAATGGAAGAGGAAATAGAGATAGCTCTATCAAAAAAGAGAAAGAGAAACTCACATGCAAACATTGTTCAAAGAATGGCCATGATGAAAACCATTTTTGGAAACTTCATCCAGAGTTGAAGCCAAACAAATTGAAAGCCAAAGAAAAGGGGAAAACTGTTGAAATCATTGAACATGAATTAGGTTCAGATTCAAGAGATGAAACCAAGATTATAGCAATGGGTTTGAAAGGTAAGAACATAGAAAGCACTAGTTCTTCAAATTTTTCCATTATAATTCAAGATGAAGATACAAGAATTGAACTCTTTCATATTAGAGTCGTTTCTAAACATACCAAGATAGACACACTTTTTGATAGTGGGTCTCAAGCTAATTTGATTTTCGAAGACTTAGTTAAGGAGATAAACCTTGAAACTATTAGACATCCAAGACCTTATCCTTTAGGGTGGATATGAAAGAATGAAAATTTGCAGGTAACAAGGAGGTGCACTCAAAGGTTTTCCATCAATTCAAACTTTCTTGATGAAGTTGAACTTGATGTAGTGTTGCTTGAGATTTCAGGTATTGTTTTGGGAAATCCTTATATTTATGATAGGAAAGCAATATTTCATCGCCATGAGAATAAGTATCACTTTTTTAAATATGGAATTGAGTAAATAGTTAGAGTGCATAACAAGAAGATAAGTTTGTCTCTTATACATACAAGAGAAATGAAGATAATAGTGAATGCAAGTCAAAATTTGACTTTGTTAATGATCAAGCGTAGAGATGTTTTTAATGAGGCCTTTCAAAAAGATGCATCTAATGAACAAGTTGATTTCATTGAAGTTTCTTATACTTGTAATGAGATTATTCAAGACTCTAACAGGTTGCCTTTGAAAGGAGGTAAACAAGATGTGAAATATTTTCAACATTCAATATCAGTGTTGAGTAGTGTTGAAAACAAGATGCCAATGCAAGAGAGAGCAAAGGTCAAAGAGAAAGCGCCAAAGCAATTTTAAAAATAAGGCATAGGTTCCACAAGTGCTTGTTTTTGGTTTCCAAAGGGAACATGACAATGGTGAAAATAATTGGTAAAAATTCGATGCAAGTACAAATCAAGATTAGCTAAGAATCACCATGATGACAATGTGCGAGGTGAGATAGTTTTCAAGTTTCCTTTGATTGATGACTGAGGTGGGAAAAAGTTTGTTTATGAAATAACAACTTGCTGCTCTAAAAATTTAGGGAAATTGCAACATGATGGTATCTAAAACAATAAGAGAGGGTCTCAAGAGTAAAGGAAAAATCTTATTTTTTGTGAAAAGCTCAATTTGATGAAAACTGGAGAATTTCAGTGGATTGAGACTGGAAGGGTGAGAGAATTGTACCCTCATTGACATGTTCAGTAATAAAAGAGATTTTGGGGTCCAAAAGGCTTCTAGTGGGGAGGAATGATCAGGTTCTCAGTGTTAAAGCTAAAAAATGGAAGTGATCAAAATCGATTGGAAATTGAATGATAACAAAGAGATCGTCGCCAAGAATCCGACGTAATTTGTTTCATTGAAAAGTGACTCCGGATGAGGAAGATAGAGCCCGTTGTTCATTTTCCTAAACAACTAAAAAATTTGCAGAATAGGACATAATGGTGACAAGGAAGCCTAGTTAGCCAAAAATGGATATTCTGGGAATATTTTGTCATTTTAGCCCAATGACATTGTGACAAGTGTCACTACAAGATTCGCTGGAAAGTTTGGAAGGTGATTTTTTTACCACCAAGGTCAAATTCTGAATTTCATATTTTAATGATCGAATAAAATTTTATTATATGGTTGGATAGTCCAACCAGGGGTGGACACGTGGTGTAGCCAAGGGATGCCATGTGTCCGCTTTGGTGGACCAAGGTATAGCCGGATTTTAATATTCAAAGGTATGAACTATATTATATGGGCATGGGCACAATTTTAAACTATGGTCAAAATATCATATATGTCAAAGGTCGAAATTTTAATGAAGTACAAGGTATTAAACATTATGTATTTAGATGGCAAAAATTTTTATACACAGGCCGGGTGGAGGTCGGGGCTCGACCTCGATACCTCCCCCACACAACGCGCCTCCCTTACCACTATACCAAAACTTGGATCTTAACATATATAACCACTGACATATATTTATATTCGAATGGTTTAACCGGCGGGGGTAAGGAGGGGACCAGCCCCGTGGGCCAACCCCATCACCACATGAACTTTATGTTATAACCATGAGTGGAGCTTATTTCTAATTATGGAGGTTAAGTTTAAAAACAAGATATTTAACCCTTAAACAAAATTTAATTTGCGTTATTCACATTTTAAATGTGAATTATGTTGACGCGCCTGATTAGTGCCAATATAAAGTTTAAATACCACTTAATTTAACTAAGCCTGAGTTCAATTCAGTGGTTAAAACAACAGAGCCCTCAAATTCAACACCAAATCCAAAAATAGCGGCACTAACTGGAGTTTCTCCAGTTTTAGTGGGGCTTCCTAGGCCAAAATTGAGGAGGCCATAACTTTTGCAAAATTCGACCAAATTGGGCTCAAGAAGAGTCTATTCTGGATGATTTGGAAATTATGAACACATTGAAGCAAGTTTTAGGAACAATAGATGGTTGTAAACAATAATTTTTTCCAATTTGAGCTAATACAGAGGCCCAAGCCATGGAAGCTCAACAAATGAGATGTAGCTGAGGAGGGGTGAATTCCTTCATCAAAATACTGTGTTAATGGATCATTTTGATGGTTTGTTGTACATTTTATTGCTGCTATTCCACATTTTTAATTTTTTATGCTCATAAATTTAACATAAAACTTGATACATTTACCTGTTTAACACTCACAAACACCTTAAGAAACCTATGCACATGAAGCAAAAGATCAGAAAATTGTTTATAATTCTGAAGATGAAATTAGCACAAAAAAACTAACATTCAGATTCAGATCAAGGTGGTATCCAAGCAAAGGTTGAAAGGTTATTTTCTTTATTTTCTTAAGTTTTGTGCAATTATGGTTTTAATGATTGCAAATTTGTGATGCTTAAAAGGTTGAAGTTGCAGAGAGGAGAAGGGAAATTATTGGTTACTAGTCCTGAGGTTAGGACCAGAAGAAGGAGAGCCACAAGGGCACCATCTCCACCCAAAGTTTCACTCAGAACTGCACTTGAAGCACCTCAAGTTTTATCTCTAGTTGAGATTGAAGAGGTACAAGTTGCACCAGAAGTTGAGCTTGAATCCATAGCCATCATGTCAGGTGTTTGAGAGACTGAAGGTCTTTCAGAAAATGAAGCATACAAGAGGATTTATATGAATTAACTGAAAGGGTTATGATCCTGTTTGAAGAGAGGGACAAAAAGGATGAAGAGAGGGATTCAAAGGGCAGTGGAGGAAAGCCTCCTCCATCTCCACCATCTTCATCATCATCCTCATCATCACCATCAACATCATCTTCCACTTCCACAACCACAACCACCCATAATCACTCAAAAACCACAAAAGGAAAAAATACCTTACTCAAACTTGATGTCACATTTGAGATTCCAATGTATAATGGCGAGGTAAATTTAGATAGGCTGGATAATTGGATTCGTCAATTGGAGGTTTATCGCATCATTCAGAACCTTAAAGAAGATGACATAAAGATTCAATTGGCTTCCTTAAGGATGGAAGGATCAACACTTGTATGGTGGGAAGCAAGGACTCAAGAAGAGATTAAAAACTATAGTAAGATCTCAATGTCTTGGTCAAGTTTTATTGCTGCCATTAACAGGAAATTATTTCCTTTAGCTTACATGAAAAAAGCCATTTTGGAATGGCAGAATTTTAGACAATTGAAAGGGAAAAGTGTGCAAGATTATACTCATGAATTTAGGAGAAGAGATATTATTTTGGGTATTAATTTGTATTCTCAATAAACTTTGGTAAGGTATATTGGGGTTTGCACAGTTACCTTAGGCACACTATTGTGATGTTCAATCCCACAAACATAGATGAGGTTTGCTTTCAAGCCACACATTTAGAAGCAAGAGGGAAACAAAGTGTAGATGAGAAAAGTGAGAGTTTCATTGAGTATGAGGGTAAAGGAAAGGGAAAGTTTAATGGAAGAGGAAAGAGAAATAGCTCTATAAAAAAAGAGAAAGATAAAATCACATGCAAAAATTGTTCGAAGAATGGTCATGATGAAAAACATTGTTGGAAACTTCATCGAGAGTTGAATCCAAAAAAATTGAAAGCCAAAGAAAAGCGAAAAACTGTTGTAATCATTGAACATGACTTAGGTTCAGATTCAGGAGATGAAACCAATATTACAGTAATGGGTTTGAAAGGTAAGAACATAGCAATCACTAGTTCTTCAATTTTTTCCAATGTAACTCAAGATGAAGATACAAGGATTGAACTCTTTCATATTAGAGTTGTTTCTAAACATACCAATATAGGCACACTTTTTGATAGTGGGTCTCAAGCTAATTTGGTTTCCGAAGACTTAGTTAAGGAGATAAACCTTGAAACTACTAGAAATCCAAGACCATATCCTTTAGGGTGGATATGCAAGAATGAAAATTTGTAGGTAACAAGGATGTGCACTGTAAGGTTTGCCATCAATTCAAACTTTCTTGATGAAGTTGAACTTGATGTAGTGTTGCTTGAGATTTCAGGTATTGTTTTGGGAAGTTCTTATCTTTATGATAGGAAAGTAGTACTTCATCGCCATGAGAATAAGTATCACTTGTTTAAAGATAGAATTGAGTACTTAGTTATATCTCATAAGAAGAAGATAAGTTTATCTCTTATACATGCAGGAGAAATGAAGAGAACAGTGATTGCAAGTCAAAATTTGACTTTGTTAATGATCAAGCATAGAGATGTTTTGAATGAGGTCTTTCAAAAAGATGCATCAAATGAACAATTTGATTTCATTGAAGTTACTTATGCTTGTAATGAGATGTTTAAGGACTCTAACATGTTGCCTTTGAAAGGAGGTAAAAAATATGTGAAATATTTGCAGTAGTCAACATCAGTGTTGAGCAGTGTTGGAAACAAGATTTCGGTGCAAGAGAGAGCAAAGGTCAAAGAGAAAGCACCAAAGAAATTTGAAAAAGAAGGCATAGGTTCCACAAGTGGTTGTTTTTGGTTTCCAAAGGGAACATGGAAATGAAAAAAATACTTAGTTAAAAGTTGACGCAAAAACAAAGAAAGATCAACTAAGAATCACCATGATGACAGTGTGCGAGGTGAGACAGTTTTCAAATTCACTGGTGACCGAGGTGGGAACAAGTTTGTTTTTGCAAATACAACTTGCTGCTCTGAAAATTCATGGAAATTTTCGCATGACGATGTCTAAAAAAACAAGAGAGGGTCTCAAGAGTCAATGAAAAATATTATTTTTTGTGAAAATCTCAATTTGATGAAAATGGGAGAATACCAGTGGATTGAGGCTGGAAGGGTGAGGGAACTATACCCTCGTCCACATGTTCAGTAATCAAATAGATTTTGGGGTCCAAAAGGATTCTAATGGGGAGGAATGATCAGGTGCTCAGTGTTAAAGCTAAAAAATGGAAGTGCTTAGAATTGATTGAAAACTGAATGAAAGCGAAGAGCTTGTCTCCAGGTATCTGATGCAATTCGTTTCATTGAAAACCGACTCCAGATGAGGAAGATAGAGCCTATTGTTCATTTTCATAAACAGTGAAAAAATTTGCAGAACAAGATAGAATGGTGACATGGTAGCTTAGTCAGAAAAAAGGGATATTTCGAGAATATTCTGTCATTTTCACCCAATGACACTGTGGAAAGTGTCACTGCAGGATTCGCTGGAAATTTTAGAAGGTGAATTTTTACCACCAAGGTCGAATTTCGAATTTCATATTTTAATGGTCTAACGAAATTTTATTATATGGTCGGATAGTCTTACTAGAGGTGGACACCTGGTGCAATCAGGGGCTGCCAATCTGCACCATGTGTCGCCACGTGTCTCCTCTAGTGGACCAAGGTATAACCATATTTCAATATTCAAAGGTCATAATTATATTATATGGGCATGGGCGCAATTTTAAACTATGGTCAAAATATCATATATGTCAAAGTTCATAATTTTAATGAAGTCCAAGGTATTAAAACTTATGTATTCAGGTGGAAAATGTTTTTATACACAGGCTCAGGGGAGATCGGGGCTCAACCCCGATACCTCCCCCACACAACGCACCTCCGTTACCACTATACCAGTACAACATGGATCTTAACATATATAGCCACTGATGCATATTTATATTCGAATGGTTTGATCGGCGGGGGTAAGGAGGGGGCCAACCCTCTCACGACAGGACCTTTATGTTATAACCAGGAGCAGAGCTTATTGCTAATTACATAGGTTAAGTTTAAAAATGAGTTATTTAACCCTTAAAACAAATTGTAATTTGCACTAATTGAATTTTAAATTCGAATTATGTTAACACGCTTGATTAGCGCTAATATTAAGTTTAACTACCACTTAATTTAATTAAATCTGAGTTTAATTTGGCGGTTAAAATGGTGGATCCCCCAAATTCAGTGCCAAATCTAAAAATAGCGGCACTAACTAGAGTTTTTCCAGTTTTAGTGGGGTTTCCTAGGCCAGAATTGAGGAGGCCATAACTTTTGCAAAATTTGACCAAATTGGGCTCAAGAAGAGTTTATTCTAGATGATTTGAACATTATGAACACATTGAAGCAGATTTCCGGAGTAGTATATGATTGTAAAAATCATTTTTTTCAATTTGAGCTAATATAGAGGCCTAGGCCATGGAAGCTGGACCAAGGAGATGTAGTCCAGAAGGGGTGAACTCCATCAAAATACCGTGTTAATGGATCATTTTTATGGTTTGCTGTACATTTTATTGCTGTTTTTCAACAATGTGTTTTAATGTTTTATTATCATGAATTTAACATAAAAATTAATACATTTACCTGTTTAACACTCACAAACACCTCAAGAAACCTATGCACATGAAGCAAAATATCAAAAAATTGTTTATAATTTTGTAGATGAAATTAGCACAACAAAAATAACATTCAGATTCAGATTAGGAGAAGAGGTTGGAGTTCCATTTTCCATGGGATAAGATACACAAAAATGAGGAATAATTTCCATAATGAGTGGGATTGGATAAATCAATCTTGGGAGGGGGTCCAAACAGGTAGGATCTCAAGTCCATGTTGTTGGCATAAGATTCCTCAACAAGGCTTCTAGAATTTACTTAATATTTTTACCCATGTAGCAAAGGCGTCACACCTTTTAATTCAGAAACGTGTGAAAATTCTCACAGGTTGTAATGATTCAACCCGCATTGTCACAATTTGTTAATGGGAAAAGTGTGACACTGGCTGAAATTAGGGTTTTGTCATAATGTAATCCAAGATTCTTGTAATTCTCAATTTTTTTTTTTTTTTTTGTAGGGGATTATTAAAAAGGGTTCATCAGATAAGGAAAGATTAAGATTTGTGGTCATTTTCCTAATGGTGACAAAATGACGTGTAACACATGCTGTATAACTTCTCTTTATATATGAGATGCCTAGTCATAACCATTCTTTCAATGGGGGAAATTCTAGCTTCAATCAAGAGGATATGTTAGGGGTTTATTTCCTTTAATCTCGAGGTTGTAGGATATAAATTTCTTTTGGATAAAATCAATCTTCCTCCAAGATTTTCTATATATAATACAACCCCAAACCTCATATCCATATAAAATAACAGGGGCGACGAGAGTCTCATAGAGGAACATTTTTTACTCAGTCTCAAAGTTCTATCAACTTAAAATTGTTTTCAAGACCATAGTAAGTTGTCCAACCTCCAATTATCCTTTCCTCATTGTTATAATTCCAATTGAGCTTATGATAGATGTCACTTCCTAGATATTTTTATGAAGAAAATTTCTCCAATTAGTTATTATGAAAAATGAAATTATCATAGTTGATATTTTTGGTTTTAATGACCATGATGTCAGTTTTTGTAGCCCTACCCATATTATAGTAGTAATATTGGAGGATTCTAAGCTTCTTGTCAAGCTCATCATAACTCTGGGCTAAAATAACAATATTTTCAGTATTGGAATGTGTAGACAAAATAAAATAATGGACATGAAATCCACATTTATTAAAGATGATATAGATATAAATAAAACACATTGACCACTGGATTAACTTCTAAGCTTTCTTGGAAATTCTGTAACTTCCCACCATATGAATAAGGTGTTCAAAATTCCCCCACTTAATATGAAGGGGTTTATATGAGTCCAAGAAGGGAGCTAAAGTGAAAAAATGCATGGCATCCAATGGTTGGATGTGCTCTATAAAATGGTAGTTTAAGGAAAACCAAAAACCAAATTAGGTATAAGAACATGAGGACTCTATTGGTGGTGGCTTAAGGTTTACCACCAACTCTAGAAATAAAGCTCGAATCAGTTCCTGGAACAATTATAAATATGGACATAAGCTTAATATTTTTGCTGGTGGAAGTGCTCCCTGAAAATGGTTTGAAGATGACCACAATTTGATGTTAATTTGGAGATGAGTGAAAAATAATATAGTAGAGATGGAAGTCTTATGTAGGTGGTGGTTTAAGGCATGTCACCAAACAAAAATCATAGGCTCATGGAACATAAATATGTCACTAGCTACAACTATGAATTTGGGTATGGTTGACTCTAGATCTAGGCTCTCGTAGATGGCCTTGATTTAGGTTGTGGCTTAAGATCGCTATATAAATATTCAAATCAAGTAGCTAACCATCAATTCCTCCCCGTAAAATACAAGGTGAGAAGATGAAGAAATATTCAATGCAAGAATAGTCAATACTTGAGAACAAATTATGTGGTATGGATGTTGAAGACCATTTCCAAGAAGTGATCCATCCAAGATGAATCTTCATTCTTATAGGATTTTTTCTTTTGGAATTCCTGCCTAAATGATGATTGTGTTTACCAAAATTCTCACACGATTGAAGATGAAAATATTGATCTTACACATGGCCAACCCTGTCACAATGTTGTCATTTGACAATATGCGGTTGTGGCAGAGGAGAAGGTGAAGATGGATCATCCTAAATAATCTCAATGCTATGGAACTAGATGGGCTTAGAGTAGTTTGGAATATGAAAGGGCACATCATTTTCATATCCAAGACCAATTTCTTCCTATTATTACGACTTCTTTCCAAGGTCTATGATGGGCTTGAGAAGTACAAGTTGAACCTTTTCATCTTTATTCGAATCTTCTCCTAAAATGACATTACAAATATGATTAATTTCATACTGTTGATGGGAGTCAACTTCAAACTCAAAAAATGGTGTTGTTATGAAAAAAAACCATTTCAAAATGACGACTCTTTTGTTGTAGTTCATCTCACTGGAGCTAATATTCAAGTTGTAGAAACTTGATCTTGTCTTGTGCATTTTGCAAAAGAGGTTTGGTTATCAAAGAGATTGTCCATGTTGATTTTGACCGTGTTATCAACATTAGATAGTATCAAAGTATTTAGTAACTTGAATACTCCATCAAGTATGACCATAATAAGTCAAGCTTATAATATTAGGGGTGTCAACTTCAACCGAAAAAGAACCTGCTCATAATGAAAATTCAATAAGTTAAAGATGAATAGTTGTTGGTACCATATTCAAAATTTTGAAGGAGAATAGAAGAGAGGAAGGGAAGGCATTCAAGGTGAGAATAAACACCTAGATATTAGCTGGTTTTCATGTACATTGAATTCAAAAATCCAACTACACTCCTTACCTCCCCATAAATCACTTCGTATCCCTTAAAGGATTTCACCAAAACTTTTTGACAACTTTTCTCCCTTTAAACTGCCAAATTACTTAAGGAAAGCACACAAAAAATAAATCGACAAAGCCCATTTTAAAGAAAATTTTAATCTTCATTATTTTAATTACTAACCGCTATGCATATTCCCATTGACATATCCAAAAAAAATTATTTTAAATATAAACAAAGTTTTTATGCATAAAATGATATCTCATATATTTTAAGCATGTGCTTTCTATCACTATATGTATGCCTTTGCAATTCTTTCATTCTTTGTCACTTTTTCCTCCTGAAGCTCTTCTCCAATTCATTTTCAACTTTCTTTTTGTTTCTTGATTTGTTTATTCCCACCCATAAAGTTGTTGCTTTTGAAATTAATATAATATTTCCTATATGACTTTACAATAAAAGGATAATATTTCCAATAAGACCAACATCTTTTATATACCTTGATACAAAACCACTTTGTTTATCTTTTACAAATGTTGAGGCATTCTTTCAAAGCCGTCTTCTTCATGTAAACATGAATCAATATTAACGTTCTATGCATCACCAAATTTCATTGATATATTATTTATTTAGATGGTTTGAATATTAAAAGGCATAAAATCCAATATTAAGGTGTGCATAATAAAAGGATAGGCTCCAGTAAAGGAAAATAATTTAGTCAAGCTTTATGCATAGGATTGTTCGGTTTAGGTAAACCATGGCTATAAGAAAGAACACACCATTGGCCTTGAGAGAAAACACCTGAGAGAGATTGGAAACCACTGTAAGAGAGAAGAAATAAAAGATATAGACAATAGTATAATTTATCAAATGGGGATCCATCTTCAATGTTCATAGGTATTATTTTCAATATACAGATCCATCTTCAATGTTCATAGGTATTATTTTCAATATACAAATCCTCATAAATAAGCATTGAAAATGGAACTTTATTATTGCGTATTGCTCAGATGTGATTTTTATTTCTTAAAAGAACCCTATGCTTGTTGTATAATAATAGACATACCAGAACCCAAAAAAAACATTCTTCCAAAAAAATCACAAGGGGCCTTCAATGCTTCCAATTCCTACAGGATTTCGCACAGGACCACCCCGATTTTTAACCCAAATAAATAAACTGTGGCTTATGATTTATCTAGTGGGTACTTAGTCACACCTGCGATGTTTACATATGAAGTGGAGTCACATGAAACAAGTGATAAATCCCTATAACAATATTGAATCTCACAGTATCCTTGAACCATAGGGATGGCAATTTTGGCAACCAAAAAATTGAAAACACTATGACTATAAATTAATTATCTCGTGCTTGAAATTTCTTCACTATTATACAGATGAAGGGATCAAATTAATGTGAGAAAATGAATATAATTATCTCACCTTTGCTCCCAATGTAATCCGCTCCCCATACTTTGTCTTGTAATTGTTTATGTCAAAGTCATTATGAGACTGAGCGAGGATTTTTCCAAATATCATACAACAATTTGGAGTCAAACTTCTTATGCTATGGTGAGAATATTCATTTTCGGGTGAAAGTACCATCAATTTCACCAACTTCCACTTCACGATCAAGAGAATTTGATTGCATAGTGTCATAGACAAAGATAGGTCTTGGTCGTAGCACTATTGAGAGGGCATGTCAGGCCCGGGATACTTTGTTTTTTTTTAGGTCCCTATAATGCTATTGTATTACCCTTTCGTATTGTTAGTGCATCCCCCTATTGTTATTATTGTTCCCATGCATACCCCATGTTGTTATTATTGTTCCCCATAGAAGCCCACTATTTTTCTTGTTGTGCCCTTACATTATTATTGCTATGTAGGATCTAATTATATTGTGACCCCTTAGACTCCTATATGGAGGCATTATCATTTGTATTATCCAAGAATTGTTCATTTATGTAATGTAAAGGAGATTCCCCCCTCGAAGACGCTATTTTTCAAGTCGCTGATCTATATTATCTCTATTTTTTGAGTTGGTTGCATAACATTTCGTATCAGAGCTTTGGATTCTAGGGGTTCACTTCTTCAAACATGGCATATTGGAATTTTTGCTATAAAATTTTTTCTACGAGGATTTAGAAGCTAAAATTGAAACCACATAGAGATAAATTATTGGTGAACCTATTGTACACATTTCATATCTTGCTTCACTATATTTTTTGAGATATGATCGAAGGAATTTAGGATTTTTGCAGGCTCCAAAATTCCATCTCAAATAGGTGACCTAGGGAAAATCGTCATAACTTTCTCTCTGAGCATTAGATTTGAATTTCATAAAAAGTGACTAAAAGTGAATGAAATTTAATTTTTTGTTTATCATTTTTAGGGCCGATGGTCAAAACAGTGACACATGGAACTCCGCACAATTTGACTCTACTGAGCCAGTCTATAATCAGTTCTTCGTGTGAGATTGGGAATAGCTCTTTCTTGAATAATCAAATATCGGTCTGAATTGTGGGGTTGGAAAAAAGACTCATAGGGATACCACAGGATGAAATTTCAGACCTTGGAGATACGAAATTACAAATATACAACAACTTCAATATAGAGCTCTTAAAAAGCAAGAAAAAGGTGTGTATTTTTTTTAAAAACTTGCATACGTTTTGTTTTCAAACAAAGTTTAAAGTGATTCAAGGGGTAAAATGAAGCATAAATATCATTGTTTGATCCCAAAATGACTCAAAGAAAGAAAATGGAAATACCTAGTAAGAAACCAGAAATATCTACTAGCTCCTGAGAAAGACATCACATGTACTAGATTTAAGGGATTAGTCATGCTATCGTATTCATTCACGCATGAATAAGAGGAAGAAATGTAACATGATATATATTCAAAATTACGAGACCAAATGAAACAAATTTCTCTCTTTCAAAGAGTAACCAAAAATGAAATGGAAGCTAAGATGGATGTTTTGAAGAATGGTTTAAAATCAGACATGGAAGTTTTTAAGGATGGCATGGAAGCTAATATGGATGGTTTGAAATCATGCATGAAATGTTTGAAGGAAGGTTTGACAAAATTGTTGCAAGAAATTATTCCTAGTGGTGACAAGGTACTTCATGAATATCAGGTTGAGGACAAAATAAATATGAAAAATTATTTTAGATATTCCAACATTGGGTTTAAGACGCACCACATTCTAAAGATCGATATGAAGAATTTTTATGTCAAGGATCCGGTAACATGGATACTACAAATGGAGCAATATTTTGATCTCCATGATGTGCAACACACACAAAATGTACGCATTGCATCTGTATATTTAGAACCAAATCAATTTGTATGGTATTTATGGCTTTGTTCTCGTAAACCACTTGTCACTTGATCAAGTTTTACAGAGTAAATGATAACACATTATGAGTATACAAAGAGAAACAAATTCTTTATCCAATTGATAAATCTCAAACAAAAGGGTTCAATGGTGGAGCACATTGAAGACATCCAAAAATTGAATATTGGGGTAATTGATATTCCAAAGGATAATAGGATTTATGTATTCATAGGTACTTTTGAGGATAACATTCAACATGATATTCTCCTTTGGGAACCCAATTCATTGGAGAAGGTATTCAAGGTGGCAAGAAAAGTTGAAAGTAAAATAATGGAAACAAGGAAGTCTATCACTCACAACTATAAAGATAGAAGTGTTTCTACTCGTGGACTTCCACAACCTACAAGGTTGATGCCACAAAAATTGGAGGAAAAAAAATAATTTTTTTTTGTTATCGTAGTTATGATAGCAAATACACTAAAGGTCATAAGTGTGATGAGAATAAATTATTCTACATAGGCTATGAAGAGGAGGAAGAAAAGGAACAAGAAACATCCAAAGAGGGAGATATACACTAGGAACCAACCCCAAAGAAAGAGTAAATGAATATGACCATATATTGTAATGCATTGGAAGGATTTAACTGTTGTGAAACCAGCTCCAAAAAGAGAAGAAAAGAGATATCAATGCCTTCGAAATAAGCCACTTCGAGGGGAAAACCTCCAATACATTACATGAATGAAAAATTCTTGGATGATTCAAATTACAAAACCTCCTTTCTATATATAGGAGTCCATGCGGCCACAATGTAATCCTTGTTGACATAACAATAATAATTTAAGGGCACAATAATAACAATATGGGGGTTACAAGGGTACAATAATAAAAATAAGGGGGTTACACTAACAACAATAAGGGACTATACTAGTAATATAGGGACCTAACATGCCCCTCTCCTTCAAAAAAGTGTTGTCCTCAACGCTTGAGTAGCCCTGGGTGCTTCTGTATAAAATTCTCATCCTCCCATGTAGAATTTTCAGTGGGTATGTTCTTCCACTTGATGAGATACTCTGAAATTGATTGATTTAGTAGCTATCGAGTTCTTGTTTCTGTGACTCCTTCAGGTTCCAATATGATTTTTCCTTCCTTATAAAGTTTTGGAAATATTGTTTGAACTGGAAGATTTTCACCTATAACCTTTTTTAAGCATGAAACATGGAAAATTTGATGCACTCGTGAAGAAGAAGGAAGCTCCAATTTGTATGCCATAGTACCAATATTTTGCAACACCTTGTAAGGACCATAGTACTTTGGCAATAATTTATTATCCTTCTTAGCTTGCTTGAGGGACATTTTCTTGTATGGTTGTATCCGTAAAAATACCCAGTCTCCTACATCAAAAATTCTCTCACTGCGATGCTGATCTGCCTGTTGTTTCATTCGATTTTGTGCCAAATTTAGGTTGTCCTTTAAGAGTTGGAGAACTTCTTGTTGATGCTCAATGTGATCTTCCACTGCTTGAACCTTCGAATTTTCTCTTAAAGATGATGTGATGGATGGTGGATGATATCCATAAAGTGCCATAAATGGGGTCATTTTTGCTACAATATGGAAGGAAGTGTTATACAGCCATTCAGCTAGAGGTAACCACTTGACCCATTCTGTTTGTTTATCAGATACAAAACAACAAAGATATCCTTCCAAACATTTATTTACTATTTTAGTTGGACCATTGGATTGAGGATGATAAGATGAGCTATGAGCGAATTGAGTACCCAAACAAGAAAATAACTCCGTCCAAAAATTTCTAGTAAAAATGGGATCTTTGTCGCTCACAATAACCCTTAGGTTTCCATGTAGCTTTTGAATTGTGTCCATAAATGTAGTAGCAACTGTACTTGCTTTAAATGGATGAGATAATGCACAAAAGTGTGCATAGTTGGTAAGTCTATCAACTACCACCATGATGACACTCTTTCCTTCGGACTTAGGTAAACCTGTGATAAAATCCATTGAAATCTCCTCCCAACGTTGACTTGGAATGGATAAAGGTTGTAGAAGACCCGGGGTCTTAATTGTCTCAACTTTATTCTGCTGGAAAACCAAACATTCCACCACAAACTTTTGAATATCAAATTTAAGGTCATCCCAAAAAAATTCTTTCTTCACCTTGTGGTAAGTTTTTAAAAATCCTGAGTGTCCTCCTAAAGGATAATTGTGCAATTCCAAAATAATCTTTTGTTTTAGTCAGGAATTCTTACAAGGGTACAATAATAACAATAAGGGGGTTACACTAACAAAAATAAGGGACTATACTAGTAATATAGGGACCTAACATTACCACTCCTCAAACTCTCAATATAGAAGGATATATCAAGAAGAAGAAGGTAATAGTGTTGATTGATTCAGGTAGTACTCATAATTTTATTCATTGTAAGATAGCCAAGGAATTGAATTGATTCCTATATCCAGCACCAAAGTTTCAAGTGATGGTTGGTGAGCCTCGATATTGCACTAAGAGTGTTTCAACTCCCAAGGGCTCATCAACTCTATTTATCAACCCGAGGTTCGTACAAACTTACAGGAGACAGTGCTATATGAAAAATAGATGGGATTCTACTCATGCCACCCTTAACTATGAAATTGGATCAAAAGTGCTCAGAGACCATTCATCCTATTGAATTAGAATGAAATAATTCTAATGAAGGTACAATTGAAAGCTACTTATAGCTGTTGAGTAGTGGAAAAGGTATGAATTCGCTATGTGTTTTCCCATTCTTTAACTTTAAACATAATTATTTTTACTTTAGAAAGGTGAATTATTACAATAATTGTGGTAGAATTGTGAAGATTTATGTTTATTGTAAAATGTAACTAAAAACTGCCTTTTATTGCTAAAAACAGGAATCAGGTGAGGTGAACAGTTATACCAGAGGCAAGGCTAAAGTAAGTGCAACTGTTGTTCCTCTAGCGTTAGACCAAATCCTGCCAAAGACAAGGAAATCTGAACGGATTACTAAGAAAAGGCAGGGGACAGCTCGGCTTCGGTCGAAGGGAATCAAGTGATAGCTAAAGAAAGAAGAGAAGCGAATCCCTCAGGATCCTTCAAGCCTGAGGGATCGTTGTTCAAACCTCATCTCGTTCCTTGTCTTGTCCTTCAAATTTTGTTATATAAGGCAACACCTTTAGCGATTGGAGGGAGTTGAATAATTTGATTAAAAAACATTCCTTTTATAATTCTGTGTTTTATTGACTCTCGTGATCAGAGAGCGATCCCTATAACACTTTTATGTTCGATTAATACAAAGGCACATTTAATTTCATCTTTCAAGCTCTAAAGTAACCCAGCAGGGTTTCACTGGTGCTAAGGGCCCGAACCTGGTGGAATTGCTCTGCTGTTTGTATTTCTATCCTTTGATTACTGTCATGTGATAATTACGTTTGGTTTCATTACGATTACAGTGTTATTTGATTACTGTTGAATTGAGTACTGGATTGCTGTGTGCGCTAATGGATTGCATTGCTGTTCTATTTTAGCAAGGATCATGATTACTATCGTATTCATCTTGCTATATCTTATTAAGCTTTGCTGTTCCATACCTAACTTTGTTTGCTGTTCCATTGGATTATGGTTCATTTTGATTGACTACTTAATAACGTTTGCTGTCGATAGGGTTGGAGTTAAAGAAGACTTGTTATATGATTTTGTTAAGTTCATATTTGCTATTCAATTAATTTTTGTTGTTCAATTGATGTTTGCTGTTCATTTCTAATTCATTAACTTCAGATTGCAGAGAGATTGTTTGTTTACAGTTTGCTGTGTAGACATATAGATTACAAATTGTTGTTCCTTTCCAATTCTTTCTTTTAGGAATTCTTCTTAGTTTATTTTCAACAGCAAGTAGTTCAATTTCAATTTCACTTTGATTGCTTAAAGAGCAGGACTGTCAACTGTAGAGAACATTGGTTATTGCCTCCAAGTTCCCAAATTGATTGCCTTGTCTCAGTGTGATTTCAGTTACATCGATTTCTAAGGGAATGAGTTATTGCTACTGTATCATTGATTGATGCTTTGCAGAGTGAGTAGTTAAGATTTTAGAGTATTTACATTCATATTATTGTAATTATATTTCTTTACAAGCATCTGTTTACTCTTGTATCTAGAATACTATACTACATCTCTCACAGCATTACTCTTAGCTAAATTGCAGTCTCAAACATAGTACACTCTTGAAACAAAAAGTTGTTCTCAGATTGATAATTAATGTAGGATAAATAGGTGTTAAAAAGATACCTTTTATACCTCAACATTTTGGCGCTGTTGCCGGGGAGGGTGTATGCCATTTCAAAGGAGTGATGCACATTTGATTTTCTTCTGCTTGTGAAGAATTGGGTATTAAAGACGGAAGGTAAGAACCTGTGCACCGGGAAAGGAACATACTTGCTCATGGCTCTCTTCACAACAGAATTAGGTAAACTTATTTCTTTAGGTAGGAATGAAGGCTTGTTTTCTTGAATGAATAAACCAGCTAAAAAAAACAAAATTCCTCCTAAACCTGAAAAACCTAAGGGACCGGTGACCCTTGGGCGAACAACTTTCATTGATGAAATCCTTAAGAAGACCGAATCTCAGCCATCAGTAGGACCTAGGAAACTTATCTGTATACAACCTACTAGTTCCCTTCAGGCTAAAGAGTCACCATCTGAAGCCTTTGCTGAGATACATAGTCAAACAGTGGGAATTGAGCAAGATTCCCAAGAAATTGAGAATCCCTGCCTAATCTCTCCACAAGAAGGGAACTCTAGCAATCTCAGCGAAGGAACAGGGGAAATAGGAGAAGCAGAAGAACCAAAATCTCCTCTTGAAATAGTCCAAACAGTGAGCAGTCCAGATAAGGGAAGTGTTGTCAAACTCATTCAAAACAAAGGACCTGAATCTCCTCAAATAGTAGGTCAGCAAGGAATACTTATTGTTCCATATCAAGGGAGTGCTGTCAAGGCCTTTCCTACTCCTTCCAGTCAGCCTAGGAATTCCCTTGATATCCCAAAAGGATATTGGCACATATTTGATCAAATGGCCCAAAACCAGAACCAGCAAACACCCCAGCAAACTTCCACACTGCAATATCCTATACTGGATGCTGCAGTTAATGCACCTATGAAAGCCATTCCTCTTCAACATATTCCTACCTTTCATGGCTTGAAATTGGAAGATCCAGATGCATTTATGTTCGAATTTGATGTGTTATGGAGGGGGTATGACTATACCACCGATCCCCAAAAATTGAAACTATTTCCTTCCACATTAAAAGGAGCAGCCTTAAGATGGTTTATGGGGCTAGGTGGGGGTGTCATAACTGATTGGGATCAGATGAAAGCTGCATTTCTAAAGAAATATCAGGATTATTATAGGTCTCAGGAACTAAAAGATGAAATATTTCAAATGACAGCAAAGTCGAACAAAACCCTAGAAGAATATGTGGAACGATTTCAATACAATCTTCAGAGATCTTATGCATCTTTACCCTTACCTGATAATGTGCTGAAGACTACATTAATTAGGGGGATGAAGGATCAATGTGTTGAAACATTGAATATTATGGGAAAAGGTGATATATATCAGGAAAGATATGCTAACATTATTGATTTTTGTATCAGGAGTTCGAGGGGAAATACAAGGCTAAAATCAGCAGAACGTGACATGGTCACAAGGGATAATAAGACCTCCAGTGAAGGTGTAAGTCGTGCACAGATTGGAAATTTGCTCGAAGATTTTAAAATAGATATTCTAGGGACTCTAACAACGTAGTTCAACATTATGCAAGACAAAAAAAAGCAAGCAAAAGAAGAACAAAATTTGGCAGTATTTTGTCCCAGATGTAGGAATAAACACAACCACAAAGAGTGCCCGCTGGATATAATCAAAGTTTGTGCCATTTGCACGAAAGAACACCCCACAGAAGGATGTCCCTTGCTTCCTGGCCTGAAAGTAATCTATAAAGAGGCAGAAGAAGAATCAGAAGTGGTATGCTTACTTAATCAGTGTCGACAATGGAAACCATGACAATCAGGTATGCCAACTGATCCATTTTCTTCTTTTCAGCCTCCTCAATATAATACTCAGCAATATAATTGAATGTGGCAAAATCAACCACCTTTCCCCAATTGGTCACAACAACCATTCCATACATCATCATGACCAAATCAAACAAACCAAAGTAATTGGCCAAATTTTCCTTTCTGCCAACTGTTTTGGAGAAACAATGCTTATCCAACATAATGTTCCCCCTCTACTTCGCAGAGTCAGGCCTGGCAGTCAAACTGGCAAAGACCTACAAATCAGCCAACTGGAACAATTCCCCTCTGTCAACCTACACTGCCAGCTCCCTATACATTACCACAAAATCCCCAGACCAACTTAAGACCACAACTCCCAACCCAGCCCAACCCAAACCCAAACAATAGGCCAGTTCATTCTGCCCAAATAATGGAACCACCAGAATTATAAACTGAACTGAGGGAGTGTAATGACCTTCAATTGAGGTCTGGGCGTATAGTAAAAATAGAGAGAGACAAAAATGTTCGTACTGAAGATCTGTTACTTGTAGAACAAACATTGCAAAAAGAGAAGGTGGTTCAACAACAAAATCAACATCAAATCCCACAACAAGCAACAACCTCTTCTCCACCATTCCCAGAACGATTAATCATACCTCACCCATTAGAATATCCTGATTTTGATCTTATGGGAGAATTAAAAAAATTGTGTATAAAAATCCCTCTCCTCCAAGCTATCCAAGACATCCCTATTTATGCAAAAACCATCAAGGAATTGTGTATAAAGAAGCCAAAGAGGAGAACAACCACCAACCCAACTGTCCAAATAGTCGGTAATATATCCGACTTATTATCAGGAATGGAAACACCTGTAAAATATGAAGACCCAGGAAATCCTATAGTGACAGTGAAAATAAATGGGCAATTGTTCCCAAATGCCTTAGTTGATTTGGGAGTTGCAATCAATATCTTAACAACCACCACCTGTCAAAACATTTGCATTACATCATTAGAACCAACAACAACCTTATTAGAGTTGGCTGACCGATCGGTAGTCAAACCAGAAGGTACACTACAAGATGTAATGGTATCCGTAGATTCCTGGGAATACCTGCTGACTTCCTAGTGATCAACCCAAAGAACCAGCTAGATGGACACCCGTTAATCCTAGGTAGACCTTGTTTGGAAATTGCCGAAGCTTATATTGGCTGCCAACAAGGCAACATGACAATAACAAGGGGAAACTATGTCAAGAATTTAGCTTTATATCCCCCAACCCAGCCAAGCCTATCAATAATCAAAACAAGAAAGCAACATGTATCATATATTATGGAAAATATGAGATCACCTCTAACTATAGAAGATGCCCTCGATTTTAAAGACAAAACAGAGGATGATATCATTAATAGTTTTATTAAGAAACCACAAATCAGATCCCATCTACAATGTCACATGATCAAGGCAACATTTGATAATAAAGAAGAAGAAGATCCTTTGAAATACATCCCTGATCAAGTAATACCCACTACTTCTGTGTACAATAGTAAGATTGTAGAAATTGAGCCAGGAAAAACTCTAAACATTAACAAAAATCTGACTGCTGAACAAGAAGAGAAGTTGGTCCAATTACTACGGAAATGTAAATCAGCCTTTGCATGGGATTATCCAGACATGAAGGGAATTGATCCCCAATTATGCACACACCACATCTATACCGAAAAGGATGCGAGACCCATTATCCAACCCCAAAGAATACTAAACCCTCACCTTAAAGATATTGTGAAAGCTGAATTACAAAAACTATTGGATGTTGATTTCATTTACCCAATATCTGATAGCAAGTGGTTCTCTCCATTAGTAGTGGTACGAAAGAAGAACGAGAAGTGGAGAATATGTCTAGATTATAGAGAACTCAACAAGGCAACCCAGAAATACCACTTTCCCCTCCCTTTCATTGACCAGGTATTTGACACATTGGCAGGAAAGAAATTCTTTTTTTTCCTCGATGGCTTTAGTGGGTACAATCAAATCCAGACTGCCCCTAAAGACCAAGACAAAACTACTTTTACCTGTCCTTGGGGGAAATTTTCCTACCGAGTCTTACCCTTTGGCCTATGCAATGCCCCCACTACATTTCAAAGGGCCATTCTCAACATCTTTTCAGATTTAATAAATGAAGGGCTCGAAGTATATATGGATGACTTCACATCTTACGAAGATGATTTTGAACTAGCATTAGAAAATTTAGAAAAGGTGTTGCAAAGATGTATTGACACTAGGCTTTGTTTAAGCCATGAAAAGTGTCATATGATGATGACCGAAGGACTTATCTTAGGACATTATATTTCAGCAGCTGGAATTTAGGTGGATCCAGCCAAAATTCAGATAATTTTGTTAATACCCACACCCACCACAAAAATAGAGGTACATAGATTTCTTGGATTTTCTGGTTATTATAGGAGATTTATAGAAAATTATTCTCGAATAGCTGCACCTTTATATGCACTAACAGGAAATGTTGATTTTATTTTGACAGATAAATGTGACAATGCCTTCAATGATCTGAAAAAGCTTGTATCAACAGCCCCAGTGCTAAGGGGCCTGTATTGGAATTTTCCATTCCAAATTTCATCTGATGCCTCAGACACAACGATTGGAGCAGTGCTTGGGCAGGAAGAAGATAAAAAACCATATGCAATCTATTATATAAGCAAAAATCTATCTCCTGCTGAACTAAACTATACTATGACTGAGAAGGAATTTTTAGCTGTAGTACATGCTGTAAATAAGTTTAGACATTATATAACTGTGTATCCTGTAGTTCTATATACTGATCACTTTGTCATTAAATTTTTAGAAAATAAACCTGTTGCAAATGGAAGAGTGAAAATATGGTTGATTTTATTGTAGGAATTCGAAATTACAATCAAAGATCGACCTGGAAAAGAGAACCCTGTAGCTGATTTTCTGTCAAGAATGCCAAAGCCAACAGATGCAGCAGCAGTCAAAGACCACTTCCCAGATGAACATTTGTTCGCTGTTACTGTTAGAACCCCATGGTATGCTGATATAATAATAGGTAAATTACCTAAACATCTAACCCTTAATGAATGAAAGCAGATAATACAACGTAGTACCTGATTCTCTTGGATTGGGGGTTACTTTTTTCATATAGGGTCAGATATGAAAATTAGGCGATGTGTCTGGGAGGACGAAGTATTTGATATTTTGAAAGCATGCCATGACGGGCTGTGTGGTGGTCATTTTGTAGATCGAAGAACCACCCATAAGGTTTTACAGACAGGCTATTATTGGCCTACCATTTTTAAAGATGCCAAAAAATTTGTGCAGGCCTGTGATAACTGCCAAAGGGCAGGTCGTCCTGGACAGTTCGACGAAATTCCTTTGAACCCACAACTAGAAATTGAACCATTTGAATGCTGGGTGCTCGATTTTGTTGGCCCCATTAGCCCCCCATCAAGCCAAAGAACATACATCCTAGTTGCAACCGAGTATGTCACTAAATGGGTTGAAGCAGAGGCACTTTTGAAAGCTACAGAAGACTCTGTAATACAATTCCTTTTCCAAATCTTTGTGCGATATGGCCTCCCAAGGGATATAATCACAGATGGAGGACTTCCATTTGTAGATAATAAACTCGTTGAAACATTACAGAAATACCACATTCAGCACAAGATTACAACCCCTTACCACCCACAGGCAAACGGCCAAGTAGAGAGCATGAATAAAGTGATCGAGTCTATATTGACAAAAAATGTTGCCTCACACAGACGTGACTAGGCCTACAGATTGCCTGAAGCCTTGTGGGCGTACCGAACAACATGGAGATCTACTACAGGATATTCACCATATCAACTGGTATTTGGAAAAGAGCACATATTTCCAATAGAGTTTGAAATTTAGACACTAAGAATAGCCCAAAAGGTGGGTCTAGATTTAAATGAAGCCCAGGCCAAAATATTGCAGCAAATCAATGAGTTAGATGAAATTAGGCTCTCTGCTCTTCAGCACACTGCGTTAATTCAACAACAGAGAGAAAAATGGCACGACACCCTCATCAAAGAAAAGATCTTGCATGAAGGAGATTGGGCACTCCTATATGACTCCAGGTTTCAGGATTTTCCAGGGAAACTCCAGACATGATGGCTTGGACCTTATGAGATACAAAAAGTGCATGATAATGGAAACTTTACATTAACCACCATTGATGTATCTGGACATTCCTTCAAAGTAAACGGTCACCGAGTACAATTGTACCATAAACCGCTTACTCAAGAATCCTTCTACCAACAATTACGGGAAGATTCTACCATGCAAATTCTGGCTGAAGGGGATAACTCCTCCTCGGCACCCATTCATTAAATCATTTCTTTCCTTTGAAATTTGTACATAAATATTGTTCATTTTTTTTGTTTTTTTTTTTGATGGAATTCTGTCTCTTCAAACTCTGTTTATTTCACTTATTTTGAGTTTTTGCTGTTCCTTTCCAAAGGAAAAACATTTTTGCTGTTCCTTTCGAAAGGAACAACAACTTTTCTGAGAGTGTTTTTGCTGTTCCTTTTGAAAGGAACAACAGTTGTGCTGTTTATTTTCGCTTTTCCACAGATTGTTTTTCTGTTCCTTTCGAAAGGAACAACAGTTTCACAGATTCTTTTTGTTGTTCCTTTCAAAAGGAACAACACTTTTCGCAGATTTTTTTTTTGCTGTTCTTTTCCTGAGGAACAACATTTTCGAAGATTGTTTTTGTTGTTCATTTCCAAAGGAAAAACACTTTTCGAGTGTATTATTTTTCTTGTTTTAGACCAGTATTTTGAGGATTTCTAATGACTCTTATAAAGGGAAAACATACTATTTATACAAAATCACACAAATTAAAGCTTACTGGAATCAGAAAATCAAAAGAAATTGTCATTTTTTTAAGAAATTGTTTGGTGATGATAAGAAAAAGGAAAAAAGGTCATAATCAATAATATGACTTTGCTGTCTTACTATCACTAAAATTAATATGATCGATCATCTTTATCATGTTGGTTCTTCCCCAAATCTTTATAAATTTCTTTATTTTTACTTATTGAGTAGGAATAAGGGCATATTCTTTTCTATTGAGATGTTTAGACTTCTTCCACCATCCCTAATCTTAAGGAGTGCTGAGCCATCATTTATATATAAGTAGGAAAGTGCTATATGAAAAAGAAGAAAAAATATTTATATATTTCACTAACAATTTCATGATATGGCAGATGGAGGATAGGGGGTATCATCAAGAGCCAACCTACCATGATCATAAGGAAGCAAGTGAAGTGGCATTCCCATCATGTCCACCACACCAGGGATATGGTCCAATGGACAATTGAAAAAAAAGAAAAGTCCTTGGAACAAGAGGTCTCATCACGAGCCGGCCTGCCCACTTTTCACTTCTTCCCTGTGAATGACATTGCGATTCATCTGGTTCCCAAGCTAGCACAATGGCCTCCATTATGAAATTAGACAACACTTCCCTAGGCATAAATAAAGGGTAATGGTTCCAAGGGTGAGAAATCAAATTTGCCAAGGTTATGGACACCTGTGGGCAACATAGCTCTACTGATGGTATTGGAGTCACATTTTTACAAATCAATGGTAATATTAAACACTTTTTCCTATATCTCTATCTAAATGTCAAATGAAAGTATGAATCCTAAACCCTTGATTTCTAACCTATTATACATGAAAATCATCATAAATCGATCACATTAGTTTGAGTGGGTAATAAGCACAGTAGTACTTGTGTTCACCTTAGCTATCCCTTTTCCTTATCTTTAAATAATTACAAACGTTTCTATATCTATTTACAATTTAATCACACGCATCGATTTCAGTAAATGCAATAATTTGATTGATTGTATCATAAGTATGCATGCTTTTTCCTGATGTACAACTACTGTGCAGTACTTTCCTCTCTTATTTGACAGTCGAGGACGACCTATCATCCTCCAGGGGGCGCGGGGCGCGGATGCCTCTTAATCATTGCATGCAAATCAAATTCCTATATTTTTTTACCTATAAAAGAATCAAATCCCTACATGCTAGGGAATAACAAAAACTTAACGATATTATTCCAATTCACCATGCTGTGTTGTTCCATTACATTACTGTGTGTTTGGAAAGAAGTAATAGTGTGCAGAGAAGATGGGAGGTCGACAAATTCGTATCGATCCACAAGTTCTAGTTGTTTTTGATGCTGCACGAGATATTCTAGAAAAATTGGGATGGATTACATATTTCACAAGGCTGCAACAACCCCATGAAACAATGGCTACCAAATTTCTACAGAATTTGCAGGAAGGATACTCCATGGTTAGAGGAAGACATATAGCAGTAACAGACGAAATAATTGCAGAGGTGTCTGGTCTACCAGCACAAGGAACTATATGGACTCAGAAGAAGGTAATTCTTCAAGAAGCCATGAATATTTTCCAGGATGAAGGACAAACATTGGTCATCAAAGGCAAAGGAGTTTAGCCGACATCATTGGGAGAATGATGGATGAAATTGGCAAAGGTGGTGTATGCCTATATAACATGCGATGGAAGGAAATGCGTGGTAAGACCTCGCCACCTTAAGTTATTGGTAGTATTAAAGAAAAAATGTACTGTAAATTTTCCTGCATTTTTAAATTCCTTACTGCATGATGTTGCCCGTAGTATAAGAAAATATCGGCACACAGATATGGTGGTAAGCCACCATTTCCTAATCAAATTAATAGTAAGTCAGAGTCTTGCCCAACAACAGACCAATTGGGAAGAATTGATATTTTCGATTGATGGAGGATTAGCCTTACCTGCCCCAAAATGAAAGAGAATGGCTAGCTCGGCAGCTGAGCCATCAAAACATAGACAGTCCTCCCACTCAAAAAGAAGTAGGGGAATGATAGAAGGCCTTCCGGGTAGCAGTAGCCAGCCCTTGGAATTTCCCAGCTCGGAGGATGAACAACCTCAACAATTGGAAGGAGGGAGTCCCCGTACTGATGAGGATGAAGAAGAAATGGGTCACCACACAAGTGGTGAGAAACAAACCAGCACAGAATAAGGAAATAATGAAGAAGAGGAAATTGAGGGAGAAGAGGGAAGCCCTCATACTGGTGTAGAGGGAGAAATTCACTACTCTGATGAGGAAGAAGGTAGTTACCATACCTGCGAGGAGGACGAAGATAATCACAGTAGTGAAAGAGAAGGAACAAAGCCTCCTGAAAACACTACTGAAAGTTCACCACGAAGTCCTTTGCAAGAAGACCAATTGGCCAAAATTTTGGCCAATATGAGTGAATATGTGCAGCCTCACAGCCCACTAGACCTTAATGTTGATATCAACCAATTACAGGAGCAATCTGTTGTCAATAAAGAAATGGCTGAGGGAATTCTGGATGAAACACAAGGAGCAAACCCTAACGAAATGGTAGAATCAGCTGGGGTTGCTTCCCCTGAGAAGTATGGATAGGAAAAGGAGAACACTGAAGTATTGTCCCAAGCTAAAAATTCTCAGGGGATTGCAGAGTCAATTGAGGGTATAACCCCTATAGAATTCAGCTGGGGGCATATGAAAACTGAATAAGAACCCCAAGAAGAAAACAAAGAAGAAAGCCCAACTGAAGGCATGACTGATGAGGAGCAAAACCCCATTGAGAAAGTAGGTCCAGAAAAAAGAACAACCGTTCCATCAAGGAAAAGGAAGAAAGTAACTTAGCTTGAAAAACTTCGGAGAGAATGACTGAAGCTTCAGAGACTAGTGGAACAACTTAGGCAGACCATTAGGGTTCTTAAAATGAAACAAATTCCCAAGAAAACCCCAAAGAAAAGAAGCATAGTCACCAAACGAGCCTCAAAAAAGAGGAAAGTGGCCACTAAAATAAAGCCCCAAGTTGCAGAAACTATGGCTGAGCCTAGTCATGAAGATATGGAACAACATGAAGCTATTCCAGAAGCATCTGTTCCATATGGAGCAAATTCAAGTGAAAATGTGCAAGCCAGTAGTCAAAACACTTTTAGTGACCCTACATTAGCCAGACTCCAAGAGGAGTTGGCACAGGCTCGACAGGAAAGGGAAAAACTTGAAGAAGACACTATTCCTAGAAGGAAATATCAGGAGTTGCAGCAACAGATGAAGATCATCCATGCAGCAGAGGCTGAAGCCCATGAGAAGTGTCAAAAGGCAGAGGAGAAGGCTGAAAAGGTAATGAATCAATTAAAATTAGCCCATAATCGAATGGACACTCTCTGCTCATTATACACAGGTGTTTTAGCTTGTAGATTCCCTACTAAGAATTATGATTTATTTTTATTAGAGAGATATTTACAGTTAAATATTAAAGCATTTAGGGTAGGAAAATCTATATAGTTAAACACTATAGATGATTTTTTAACATGCTGCAAACTCTATGGGGTAAAGGTACAATGTCTCCTGTGTGAGTTCTATTTTCATAATATCATATTGAAAAATGATAGTGAGACAAATCCCAGCCCTTTTGTGGGTGACATCCAATACCAAGCATTTATTTCCATTGCTGTTAATCAGTTAAAATGGCTCAAAGCCTATATTTTTTTTCAAAGGCAGGAAAATGAGTTAGACTTGTGGGTTAGGAGTGAACCTAAGCACTTGTTACAATTGTGGGCTAGGCAGAAGAATTTGATGACAAGAGAAGGTGTTATCCAAGCATTGGGGCCTATCCATAACGCAATTGTCTTGAATGGGATAGAATATTTCCTATCTATTAGAAACTAGGCCTACATAGTAGCTAAGGTCCGATGGGGAATTTCCAATCGGAATGTTCAAAATAGATAACCATTTAACTATAAAAATTTTGGATTAGCTGTAGACTGCTTGGTTCTCTATAGCAACCTCATTTTGAGGGAAGGCCCATTCTGGCTAGGGTGTAGGTTTTGAAGCCCCATTGCATGGTATCCTACTACAAATTATAAAGCCATTTATGAAATACCCAAAGGACAGATAGGGCATGTCTTCGAAGCATTAGTTGCAATGCATGGTTTTAGGCCTTTTGATGAAAAACCTTCTCCAGCTTATTCTTTAATTGCTTTGCATGTAAACTATGGTTTTCATGAGGACATGAAAAAGGGTAAGCAGGGGGGTATGTTGAGTAGTGGAAAATGTATGACTTCACTATGTGTTTTCCCATTCTTTTACTTTAAACATAATTATTTTTACTTTAGAAAGGTGACTTATTACAAGAATTGTGAAGATTTATGTTTATTGTAAATATAACTAAAAACTGCCTTTTATTGCTAAAAACAGGTTTCAGGCGAGGTAAACAGTTATACCAGAGGCGAGGCTAAACTAAGTGCAACTGCTGTTCCTCCAGTGTTAGACCAAATCCTGCCAAAGACAAGGAAATCTGAACGCATTGCTAAGAAAAGGCAGGGGACAGCTTGGCTTCGGTCGAAGGGAATCAAGTGACAACTAAATAAAGAAGAGAAGAAAATCCCTTAGGATCCTTCGATCCTAAGGGATCACTGTTCAAACCTCATCTCGTTCGTTGTCTTTTCCGTCGAAGTTTGTTATATAAGGCAACGCCTTTAGCGATTGGAGGGAGTCGAATCATTTGATTAAAAAAAATTCCTTTTGTAATTCTGTGTTTTATTGACTCTCGCGATCAGAGAGTGATCCCTGTAACACTTTTATGTTCGATTAATACAAAGGCACATTTTATTTCATCTTTCAAGCTCTGAAGTAACCCAGCAGGGTTTCGCTGGTGCTAAGGGCTTGACCCTGGTGGAATTGCTCTGCTGTTTGTATTTCTATCCTTTGATTACTGTCATGTGATAATTGCGTTTGGTTTCATTACGATTACATAGTTATTTGATTACTGTTGAATTGAGTACTAGATTGCTGTGTGCGCTAATGGATTGCATTGCTGTTCTATTTTAGCAAGGATCGTGATTACTGTCTTATTCATCTTGCTATCTCTTATAAAGCTTTGCTGTTCCATACTTAACTTCGTTTGTTGTTCCATTGGATTATGGTTCATTTCGATTGACTACTTAATAGTGTTTGCTGTCGACAGGGTTGGAGTTTAAGAAAACTTGTTATATGATTTTGTTAAGTTCATATTTGCTGTTCAATTACTTTTTGCTGTTCGATTGCTGTTTGTTGTTCATTTCTAATTCGTTAACTTCAGATTGCAGAGAGATTGCTTGTTTACAGTTTGCTATGTAGGCATATAGATTAAAAATTGTTGTTCCTTTCCAATTGTTGCTTTTAGGAATTATTCTTAGTTTATTTTCAACAACATGTAGTTCAATTTCAATTTCACTTTGATTTCTTAAAGAGAAGGACTGTCAACTGTAGAGAACATTGGTTATTGCTTCCAATTTCCTAGATTGATTGCCTTGTCTCAGTGTGATTTCAGTTGCATCGATTTCTAAGGGAATGAGTTATTGCTACTGTATCCTTGATTGATGCTTTGCAGAGTGAGTAGTTAAGATTTAAGAGTATTTTCATTCATGTTATTGTAATTAGATTTATTTACAAGCATCCGTTTACTCTTTTATCTAGAATACTATACTACATCTCTCACAACATTACTCTTAGCTAAATTGCAGTCTCAAATAGAGTACACTCTTGAAACAAAAAGTCGTTCTTGGATTGATAATTAATGTAGGATAAATAGGTGTTAAAAAGATACCTTTTATACTGCAACAATAGCTATGCAAGAGTAAATTCCATTGACTCTGTAATATTCCCAATTAGCAGCAGCTAATTGAAAATATTAATTTTTCTCATATTTTTCCTTCCTAATGTTAGTAATTTAATAAAGGGGGTGATGGGATCCATAACCTACACATAGGAGATAATAATTACCTAAAGTCACTTATGCAAATTTGGTTGCAGTGTGGGGCCCAGGAGGGTCAAGTGACAGTGCATGGAAAGGGGCAGTGTGGAGGCAGCATGGGCCAGGCATCGTAGTGGAAACGTGGGCCAGGATAGTGTAGTGGCAGGAACAACATGGCCAAGGAGGAACAACGCAGTTGAGTGGGGCTCAAGGGAGATCTAGGCTCTCAAGAATAAAAAGATAGGAGGCTCACCATTCAGTCATTCTATTATGCATCTTTTGATTTTCTGTCTTTAGACATTGAGCATGATTTGTTGTTTAGCGAAGTCTGTAAGTGATGTTCAGCACACGAGTGTCTCTGAGTGGAGATCCCAACCTCAGCCTCGGGGGACTTCGAGTGCCCACTCAGGTGAGGAGATCCACCATTGTTTTTCAGGGCATAGTACTTATCACTCTTCAGTAAGGAGCATGCACTCACTAAGGCAGCGCAGTCACACTTGGGGATTACACAGTCTTGAGAGCAGGCAACACCGAGAGAGAAGGGAGATCAGGGATTTCAGCCCATGAGTATTATGAAGGGATCAACCCTTCAAAAATCATATTTTGCAGTAGGAGGAGGCCCTCATTTTCAGTGTATCAGTTCAAGGCCAACATACTCACCTAGAGTGCGTGATTTTCCAAGGGAGGTCAAATTCTGGGTCAACCATTCCAGGGTTCCTTCCTGGGCTTTCTGGGTTATTGGAGGAGAGATTAAATTCCGAGTTTCATATTTTTTTGAGCAGGGGAACAACCCCAAATAAAAACTCCATTCCAGCAGTAGCAGCAGTTCAGTGGGATATTCTGAGAGTATTTCCAGCTTGCCTTGAGCAAGCCAAGGTGCCATCATTCTGATCACCTTTGTACCCATTGTTATCTTTCATATTATAATAAAATAGTTCAATGTTTCTCCATGTTTGTAGTGTTTTTATGATGTCTCTCTATTTTTTGTAGTTATTTGTTTATGTTGCTTTATATTGTTGTCTATTTACTCTTCAGAATATTACAGTGGTATCAGAGCTCATAGACTTGGCTCAGCCTGTGGAGCAAATCATTCTATGAAACTGGGAGAAAAACCATATATCACTTACCGGGGAAGGAGGTATAGGAGCCAAGAGCGGAGGCTCGAGGCTACTTTTGGAGAAGGAGACTACGTTCCAATGGTGGACACATAGGAGAAAGAACCTATGGCAGAGGAAAGAGATGAAGGGATGGAGTTCGGGAATCTCCTCCTGAAATTTGTGCAGGAGCTCTCGAGGAGGATAAAGGAGATGGGTCAGAAGTTTTCCGTGGATAAAAGACAATGGGAAACCCCAAGGGGTTCTCACATAGGTGAGGGAGTTGACACTTCTCATCATGCTCAGGAGCAGATCACAACACAACAGGTAGTACCGGTCACTCCCCCATGTTCCACGATGCCCACATTTCTGACTTCAGGCACCGAGATGGGAGGACCTTAGGAGCCAAAGGTGGTTCATTTTGGGGATTATTTCGCAGAGTATCATTCCTATGGGTGAGATTTTGGTGAAGATATAACTTTCTAAGATTTTTTCTAGCTCAAGAAGGACAACAGATCCCGCAACCAGAACAGAGGTGCTGGGTACGTTCAGGGAGGAGAGTTGCAACGTACTGTGGGTAGTTTTTTCTTGCCAAAATTTGGCGGGTCCTCTAAATTTTCAAAAAAATCTTGGGTGGAGAAGCTGGACATTTATTTCCAGCTTAATAAGATGGCATAGGGAGTGGCCATCAAGGTGGCAACGCTGCACCTTGAGGGAGAGGCCCATGACTGGTGGTTCCATGGGATGGCCATGCTGGGTCACTTGACAGTGAAAACGTATGCAGAGTTTACACGGAGGTTGGTGGAGCGGTTTGAATGGAAATATCTGGAAGAACATTTTGTTGATTTGACCAAGCTCAAGCAAACCGACAACCTGGAAAATTACATTTCCGAGTTCTTGAGGCTTTCAGTGATGGTTCCCGACTTGTCCTCAGCTAGGAGGATTTACATGTTCAATGACGGGTTGGAAGAACCTCTATGTGGGATAGTCAGATCCACAAGGCCTACTACACTTCAGGGTGCAGTAGGGAGGACCAGAGATTTGCAGGATGCTCTGCCTAGGACCAGAGCTCCTTTCCCCCACAGACTAACATTTCAACCAAAGGGGAAGGACACGAAGGTTCCACCTCCAAAAGGGAACCAAGGCTGGGGGCCTTTCGATGATGATACATGGAGAGGCTTGAGACGAAGGAAGTTATGCTTCACATGTGAGGAGCCATGGGCACTAGGTCATCGATGTGTCGTGGGGAAGGCACATTACATAGAGGTCTTCTCCGATAGAGAGGGGGAAGAAGATACCTATGAGGAGATAGAAACAAAGGCGAGTGTTGTAGTTCAGAGAGGGGATCATCCACCACCTCCTCCCCATGATTAGGAGGAGTAGCGTTTGCACCCACAGGAGGAGTCCTTGCATATTTGCGAGGGGTTCTGAAGTATTTGACATTGCGTGTTAGTGGCACCATTCAGGGACAACGTGTTTAAGTTCTTGTCGATAGTGGGGCCACTAACAACTTTATTGATGCCCAACTGGTAGAGAGGAGGGGCATACAGATGGAGATATTTGATGGCTTCTTAGTACTGGTACCGAGTGCTAGAACTATGCAGTGTGCCAGGTACGTTCCAACATTAGCTGTGACCATGGGGACTTATACGATGACAAATAATTTTTTTGTGGTCGACATTCTAAACACCAACGTGGTGCTAGGAGTATAGTGTTTGATCACTTGGGGAATGTCACCGCAGACTGTGAGACTTTGGAGATGGAGTGGATGGACAAGAAGATCAGTAAGCATGTGATGATTCGAGGCATGCACACGTATCCTCCATAAACAGTTTTGTCACACTAGATGGAGGAAGACTTCTAGAAGGGAGATATAGAGTGGGTAGTGGAGCTGCACATTTCAGAGGCAGAGGCCACATGGTAGGAAGTTCACCTAGATGTGAAGTCAATCTTGGATAGGTATGCTACGTTTTTTAGGGATATACCTCCAGGGCAACCACCACATCGGGGGTTTGAGCACACCATTGAGCTTTAGCAGGGTATTCAGGCTGTGATTACCACACCCTATAGGCATCCTAAAGCCTAGAGGGATGAGATTGAGAGAGCCATTCATGAGCTCTTTGCTTATTTTTTTGTATTGGTGAAGAAGGAGGATGACACAATGAGGATGTGCATCGATTACCAGGCTCTCAACAAGAAAACGATGAAGAACTGATACCCCATTCCGTAGAGTGACGAGTTGATGGATGAGATGAGAGGATTGAAATTATTCTCCATGATTGATCTAAGGTCAGGCTACCATTAGATCCGAGTGAAGATCAGGATGTCCCCAAGACAACCTTCAGATGTCATTACGACCATTTTGAGTTTTTGGTGATGCCCATCGGGCTAACTAATGCACCGGGCACCTTCCAGTCCTGTATGAACCACATTTTCCATGGTCAGTTGAGGAATTTCGTGTTGGTATTCTTCGATGATATCCTTATATACAACCGCACTTGCGAGGATCACTTGCATCTAATTGAGGCTGTACTGCGTATCTTGGAAGAGAAACATTTCTATGCTAAGCTCTCCAAGTGCGAGTTTGGGTTGAAAAATATTCTCTATTTGGGGCATATCATTGGTGTTGATGAAGTGAGGGTACATGAGGATAAGATCCAGGCCATTCAGGAATGGCTAAAGCTGAAGAATGTGATATAACTCTGAGGGTTTGTAGGCATCTACACCTACTACCAGAAGTTTTTCAAGGGGTTTTCCCAACTTGCTGCACCCCTCACAGACCTTACCAAAAATAGGGCATTCAGTTCGATAGACACAACATAGAGAGCCTTTGATAGGCTCAAGGAGGTGATGAGTAGTTGCCTAGTATTGGCCTTGCCGGATTTCACAAAACCATTCATCTTGGAGAGTGATACTTCAAGAGAGGGAGTGGGCACAGTTTTGATGCAGGGAGGCCACCCCATAGCTTTTGAGAGTATAAAAGTGTTGCCACATGAGAGGTTTTATCCTATATATGAAAAAAAGATGCTAGCCATTATGCATGCACTGGCCAAGTTCCGGCAGTACCTGGTGGGAAACATATTTCAGGTGAGGACTGACCATAACAACCTCTGGTTTTTCCTATAACAGAAGTAGTTGTAGGAGAGGTAGCATAAGTGGTTCAGTGAGATCCATGAATTTGACTTTGAAATTGAGTATGTCAAAGGGAAGAACAACATGGTGGTCGATGCTCTATCCCATAGACCAACAATGTTGCTTTTGTTGAGCATAGACACAAACTGGGGGGCTTAGCTACTAGTGGAGTACTCCAAGTGCCGCTTTTACTGTGAGGTGCTGGATGGCCAAATCACATATTATAGGTACAGGGTGATGGAAAAGGTTATTTACTTCAGGAACAAGATCTTCTTAACTGGGGTTTCTCAGCTTAAGGAGAAGATACAATGTGCCTCCCATGACTCACCATTGTTGGGTCATCAGGGATTCACGAAGAACTACAGGGTCATCAGGGAGAGGTTCTTTTGGAGAGGCCTCAAGGAGGATGTACTCTGGCATATTAGGGAATGCGAGGTATGTTAGAGGAACAAGGGGGAGATGAGTCACCCAGCTAGATTACTATAGCCGCTTCCCATTCTAGAAGGAAGGTGGGAAAGAATTTTGATGGACTTCATCACTGGGTTGCCCATGGTGAAGGGAAAGGACTGCATCTTTCTAGTCATGGATCGATTGAAAAATTATGGTCTCTTTTCACCATATCCGCATGGTACAAAGTGGAATAGGTGGCAAAATTTTTCTTCTGGGATGTTTTCATATTGCATGGTCTCTCAAAGACCATAGTCAATGACAGGGAAATCTGTTTCACGGGTGGGTTTTGGTAGGAGATCTTCATTTGTTGGGTACAGAGTTGACTCCGAGTACCAGCTATCACCCTCATACAGAAGGGAAGACAAAGATAGTGAAAAAGTGGCTAGAAGTCTACTTGCGAAACTATGTCACAGGGAAGCAGAAGGCATGGTTGCACTGGCTGCATTTGGGAGAGTACTACTACAACACCACTTTCCACATGTCTATCAGTATGTCTCTGTTTTATGCTTTGTATGGATACCATGCTCTAACTTTTTCTGAAGTTATGTTTGGAGCTAGCAAGGCCCCCAAGGCCAAGGATTGGATCCAATAGAGTCAGGATATACTTCGGGCTCTTAAGGATAACTTAGCCATAGCACAGAACCAACAGAAGCTGTATGCCGACAGGGGACAAGTGGAGAGGCATTTTGAGGTAGGGGACTTGGTCTACCTATGACTTCAGCCATAATGGATGTCCATGGTGAAACAGAAGGGGGCCAAGAAGCTCAAGCCTCGCTTCTATGGACCTTATAGGGTGATCCGCAGGATAGGGGAGGTTTCGTATGAATTGGAGCTACCCACAGGTAGTAGGATCCACAACATCTTCCTTGTATCATGCCTAAAAAATGCATTCGGACAACAGGTGACTGCAACAGAGGAGATTTCGCCTACAGATATGAGGTACATTTGGTGTTACAACCAGAAGCCATCATAGACATCAGGGAGAGACAAATACGAAGCATGAAAATTAGAGGGTACTTGGTGAGGTGGAGGAAATGGCTGAATGAGGCTGCTACTTGGGAGGGTGAGAAGATTTTGTAGATTCTGTCTTTGTAGTTGCTTGAGGACAAGCAACATTTTGGTGGGGAGGACTATAATATTCCCAATTAGTAGCAGCTAATTGGCAATATTAATTTTTCTCAGATTTTTCCTTCCTAATGTTAGTCAGTTAATAAAGGGGGTGATGGGACCCATAATCCACACTTAGGAGATAATAAATCCCTAAAGTCACTAAGGAAAATTTAATTGGCAGCGTGGGGCCTAGGAGGGCCAAGTGATAACGTAGGGAAAGGGGCAACATGGGCCTGGCAGCACAGTGGCAGTGTGGGCCAGGACAACGTAGTGGCAGGGACAACACAGTTGAGTGGGGCCCAAGAGGGCCAAGTGACAACATAGGGAAAGGGGCAACATGGAGGTAGCATGAGCCAGGCAGCACAGTGGCAGCATGGGCCAAGGCAACACAGTGGCAGGGAAAACACAGTTGAGTGGGGCCCAAGGGAGGGCTAAGATCTCAAGCATAAAAAGGAGAGGAGGTTCACCATTTAGTCATTCTATTATGCATCTTCTAATTTTATGTCTTTAGACATTGAGCATGCTTTCTGTTTAGTGAAGTCTGTAAGTGCTATTCAGAACATGCGTGTCTTTGAGCGGAGATCCCAACCTCAGCCTCGGGGGACTTCGAGTGCCCGCTCAGGTGAGGAGATCCACCATTTTTTTCAGGGAATAGCACTCAACACTCTTCAGCTAGGAGCACACAGTCACTAAGGCATCCTAGTCACAATTGGGGATTACACAGTCTTGAGAGGAGGCAGCACTGGGAGAGAAGGGAGATCATGGATTTCAGCCTAGGAGTATTGTGAAGGGATCAATCCTTCTGTTACACAATAATTTTTCATTGTCCCTACAATCCCCATCTCGCACATTAGAGGGTCGTGTTTGTGACTAATTAGAAGTGTCATGCCTTGCAAATACCATCATTTCATCCCTTGCCATGAGTACAACATTCCCTTTGTTGACCATTTCCTGAGCAGACCACTAAAAACACCTGTTTTTTCCTTGGTGCTGGTATCCCATTATGCCCTCACACCAATGAGGAAAATTAACACTGAGCCTGCATCGGTTGGCGCTCTATCCCAATTAAGCACCCACACCAATATGTTTATGGAAAGTTTTTTAAAAAAAGAGGCGAAGTTTCGATCACAACAACTTCGTGGATGAGTCATAGGGAGTGGTTTGACTGAATAACCATGGCCTTCCTCCTTTGGCCTCTTGTTTCCACCTTATGGGGAAACCTCCCAAGGGATAAAGCCTCCCTTCCACTATTGTAGGGATCCCAACCTCCTCCTCTCCTCTATAAATATAGCCATCTTCCATTGATGTGCTAGCTGAATAGCTGAATGGTTGAAGGTTTGAACATGTTCTAGCTAAACTTGTAGGAAGGAAACTATAGCCGGGCAACTATTGAGAGCCAAGAAGAAGAGAGAGAGCTTCGTCCAGATTCCCGACAGGCTTTGTTGAGACATGCTCCACTGTCAGCTCTATCGAAGGAAGATCATAGCGTCAGAGCATTTGGTTATAATCTTCCTTTTTGTCATCATTAATATAAGCGACTCTGATTTTGGTTCCATTCATGTGTTTATTTCTTTATGCAATGAATTATATCCTCTCTGACTGATATATGGTTACATGCTTTAGATTTTACGTTGTATGTTTTTGTTTCCTTGCACGTGTACAGGTGTTCGGACGTGTCAAACAGAAGTATTGTGATCTGTCAAGCGAGGAATGGGAAGCGTCATCCTTTCTTCAACGACAACTGTGTGGGATTTGAGGTAGGCACTCATCGCAATATTTTTCATTTTGTAACTAGGAACCAACATCATTGCATGACTTGATTGTTGCTAGACCCGATTTGGGTTAGTGGAATTGCCTCTATCCGCATAGGGGATTTACCTCCTCAACAAACTGGCGAATCCACTGGGGATCACTGAGAGTTAGTCCTTCTTCCATTTGGGTTGTTTTTTTTGGATTTTGATTGATTTATTTGCTCTTCTGGTTCACCCTCCTTGGTCTTAGATCCCTGTTCAGCCCTAGAGGATTAGATCTGACCTCTGCTTTTCCGAAATTTTCATCTTTTCATGATTGGCTTGATTGGTGCGGTTTCTACCCTGACAGTCCTGCCCATTAGCGCAAGTTTCCAGTTCATCACCTACGCCATCCCCTGTCTGGTGCAGATTACAGCCAGGAAGTCGCGCCATTTCCTGTAGGTGCTAGGGTTTTCCCTTGTTCGGGAGTTTTTTTGGTCAGTACTTTTGCTTCTGGGCTATTTTTAGTTTTTCCTTGAAGTGGTGAGTCTGGTCTTGGTTGGGAGAAATTCTTTGTTTTTTCATTTTCAGGCATTGGCGCTTGTTGTCAGTTAGCAACCCATGCCAATTGGCCATTGGCGCCAATTTTCAGTGAGAAATTCGCGCTAGTTGGCGCTAGTTTCACCCACAAAAGTCGTGCCAATTTCAAGAAAATAGATATTTTTTTACCTAAATCCTTCACTAGTGTGTCTTTCCCTTCCGATTTTTTCTCCGTATGAGCATAGATTACATTTCTCATTGTTCAGCTGAAATGTCTTCTTTCCATGATTGCTTGATGTAAAAGGGAATGAATTCCTTGTTTTGATCTCATGCTTTGGAAGTCCTCTTTGTGTTTGACCTCATATGTGTTGTAGCCTTTTGAGGAATTTTGTTACAAAGTGTTTAAAACAACGATTACATTCTTAGTGTTTGTTTGCATCCCTTTTGCATTCATCCTTTCATTAAGGAAATTTGTGTTCATTTAGTTTTCGTCTCATAGTTTTCTTTTCGTTAAAAGGCATTAGATCACATTGCATTGAAAAGTATTTTTGAGATTTATCATTGAACTTAGATCACATTGTTTAATGATTGAAATCTAAAAGTCGCATTGAGTGCATTCTCTTTCATTAAAAGTGTGCATTAAGTAGATTCTCATCCATCGAAAAATGCATTGAGTGCATTCTTATTCTTTAAAAAAAAAAGGGAATTGTGCATAGATTACAATTGCATAGTTTTCAAAAAAGAGGATTTTGCATAGATTACATTGCATAATTCGCATCGTTGAATGTTTTAGATTACTTTTGGATAGTGAAAATCATCTAGTTTGGAAAAATTTCGTTTGCAGTGTTGTTGTTTGTTGCATTATTGTTTGAAGCTCTTCCCTTAAATAGATAACATTCCTCGAATTGAAAGATTTCTTTTCTCATATAGCTGCATATAGGAGATTTTCAGATGACATTCGATAGGGCCTGAAATTGATACATAATTCAGATCAACTATAAAATCTACTGAATTAACCTAAGGCAACATTGAAACATTAACAGAATATCTAGTAGTCTAAGGTAGAGACGTGTTCCGACGTCTTTAAGCCTAGTAGTTGTCGCTCACCATCTGGTTATAGATAACGCTAGTATGGACTTGTGCTCCTCATACCATTGTGTATATAAAGGGAGACCCCATTAGGTTGCTATCCTTTATCCGTAGGAAGCCAAGTCTGCTGCCTTTTACCCGTGATACACTAGACACATCATTCGGGGAGATTACATGCACGTACGTCAAGTTTTTGGTTGATTTCTCTTTCATTTTTTAACCAAGGTTTATATGGCAGTTCACGGATATCTGGTACACCCATTTGCCTAGATTACTAGAGCAGTCATTTTGATCTTTACTGACTCATTAAATTTGAAAATATCATCAAGCGCTTGTCCTTTCACGCTTGTTTCCAAACTGAAAGTGATAGAGTCATATTTTACTCGTTTCTAGACTCTTAAAACATGAAAAAGTAAGATTTTCCAGTTTCAATGTCATAAAATTAGTTGCCCACAAAATATTCCTGGTTAGAATTTTTGTCGTTAGTGTATTTTCAGTTCGTTTTCGATGGCAACTTTTCCAGAGTTCACCAATCAAGGAATCCCCTCCGATGGGAATCCTAGTCCTTTTCCTCCTTTTGGAAATGTTTGTGCTCCTTATATGGCAACATTGTCCCTTCATGGGTTAACTGTCGGGTTGCCTGTTTGGTTGTTTTCAACCTCTGTGGTCCCGAATGTCTCGGATACTGTTCAATCAGTCCCTCCACCTGAACAACACCATGTTGATTCCAAGGTGGACCTCTCCCCTTCTTCGCCTATTTCTGCATCCTCCTCTTCTAATTTTCCTGGTGAAAGTTTGGATTCTAGTACCCAGGTGGCTAAGAAGAAGAAGAAGAAGAATACTAAGAAGAAGAAGTCAGATAAGTGAGAGGCTAATTCTGCAGATGTTGCTTCTAAAACACCTGCTCTTGATAAACCTTCCAACCCTCCATAGAAAGTTAAGTTCCCTTGCATGTTATGCCAGAGAAACCATCTTCTTCGAGATTTCCCTGGCATTCCCAAGGTGCTCAAAGTATGGTCCAATGGTCGTCTGCCGTTGCCTTTGGCTTTCAGGAGTCAGGTTGGGGGCATGTCTTCAGCTAGTGCTGGTAAAGCTCCTAAGAAGCAGGGTAAGCTTTCCCATCCCTGTAAGTTGTGTGAAGGGCACCATGCCATTCACCTTTGTCCATATATGGATGAAGCCAAGAGAGTTCTGGACAACTCGACTGTTTCTTCACCTTGCCTTCTGGCTGGTTACAAACAACTTTCTTTGATTCCTTCACCAGTTGATTCAATGATCAGTCAAGAGTCACCCTTGGTTGATCCCACTCCCCCGGAAATTCCAAATCACAAATCCACCCCTGACCAACCATTGGTCGTGGGATCGGTTGAGTTGGCCCCATTTGCGGTGCACCAGGTCTTTTCCGTTGAGAGTAGATCTCTCACCCCTCAAGTTCTTCTTGTTTCTTCAGATTCCTCGGACTTGGAGAAATATTCTCTTGTCCCCATACCTCAAGAAGCTGCTCCTCCACCTCTTGTGATGGATATCCTAGAGGATACCCCTCCCGACTCCATGATGGAGGTCGTGGAGGATGATCCTTCTTCTCCCGTAACACCAAGGGAAGACCATCTCAGTTCGATGGTAGCCCCTCCAAGTAGTTTTGTAACTTCCTTCGATTGGAGTCGATTCATAGGTTATCGCCTTCCTTCTTATGTGCCCTTTGACATCATGGTACAGGCCTCCCATCTGGTCATACCCAGCACCATTATAGATGTATGCGCATCTGTTAGTATTTTATCCTCAACTTCTTGGCAGGAATTTGGTTCACCTCCGCTTGTGCCTATTACCAAGAATCTGTTGGTGTTTAACAGAGGAACTAGTCAACCGTTAGGGATCCTTCCAAAGTTGCCTGTTACTTTGGGAGGGAAAACTGTCCATATGGACATGATGGTTGTTCCTGGCCCCTTGAAATTTAATTTACTCTTGGGCCGTGATTATACTTATGCCATGGAAGCGCTTGTATCCTCCCTCTTTTGTGTGATGTGTTTTCCGCACCTAGGTCAGATCATGACCATCGACCAGCTTGCATTCTTTGGTTCGAACATGACATCTGGTCCACCCTCATCCCTTCCGAGTCTTTATCCGTCGGTTGTGTCATCCCCAACACATGTCAATTATGTGGCTACCTGTCCTATGCCCGTATTCAGTGATAGTGCCGTTGTACATCGAGTGCTGGGGGCACTAGGTCCAGACTTCCAAGATGTTTTTCTCCCATAAGATGAGAACCTCTTGGAAGCCATGACTTCTTATTCATTATGATGAGGTGTTTAGAGAAGAGTTCATTTTCTTGTGTCAAGCTCCTTAAAAAATGAAACAAGCTCGTCAGAGCAAAGTTCGTTTTCTTGTGTCAAGCTCCTTAAACCATGAAACAAGGTCTATCAGAGCATGGTTCATCTGCTTGTGTCAAGCTCCTTAAACAATGAAACAAGATGGCTGGAGCAGATTTCATTTTCTTGTGTCAAGCTCGTTAAAAAATGAAACAAGGTTTTCAGAGCAAATTTCATTTTCTTGTGTCAAGCTCAAAAAATGAAACAAGGTGTTCAGAGCATAGTTCGTTTTCTTATGTCAATCTCCTTAAAAAATGAAAGAAGCTTGTTGGAGCAAGGTTCGTTATCTTGTGTCAAGCTCCTTAAAAAATGAAACAAGCTCATTCAGAGCATAGTTCGTTTTCTTATGTCAAGCTCCTTAAAAAATGGAACAAGGTCTCCGGAGCATAGTTCATTTTATTGTGTCAAGCTCGTTAAAAAATGAAACAAGGTGTTCTGAGGATAGTTTGTCTTCTATATCAACCTCGTTTAAAAATGAAACAAGGTCATCTGAGGATAGTTATTTTAATGTGTCAACCTCGTTAAAACAATGAAACACTTTCCTGTTCAATTCGAGTCTTTGATAAGATCTCGTAAAATCCCAGTCGAGTCTTTCTCTTGATCTCGTAACTTGAACCTTCACTCCATCTTCCTTTCATATGGATTGAAGCTTGGGGGGCATGTACCTCGAATTGAGTCACCATGCTGGGGGCATGCTTAAATTTTTCAATCATAGTTTGTTTCCATTTCAAGCATGTGTAAAAATGAAACCGATTTCAAGCATAGTTTATCTTTGTTTCAAGCTTGTGTAAAAATGAAACCAACTTCAAGCAGAGTTTCCCGATTTCAAGCTTGTGTAAAAATGACACCATTCCCATTTTTCCTCTTGTGATTTCCATTTTATCAGTCTGTTTTGCTAGATGAACCTTGGTTTTCTCACTCCATCGTCACTATCTGCCCAACCGATCATATGCCTTCACTTGGTTGTTTTACCCGTTCTTGAGGAACCGCTGTGATGAGTGGTCTTGTTAGCTAGCCTCTGGACCTTTATCTTGTTCTGAGTAGTTCCACCATCACTGGAACTAGTTGCTACCCTTTATACCACTCGTTCCTCTAGGAGGAGTCAACTTTCAGCTCTTTTTGACTCTCTAAAACTGAAAATATTGTCGAGTCACTTGTCATTTTGAGCTCTTTAAATTGGCTGCAAAGTGATATCTACCCAGTATACATTTACCCCTTTTTCGGGCTGGGATAGATTATTTACGAAAAAGGAATACCCTAGCCTATCGTGACTAGGAGGTTCTCTCAGATATAGTTTTCTACCTTTTCGGATATGTGAGACTACCTACGAAAAGGGACTACTGGATTTTTCTTTTCTGCCTTCTTTTCAAACTCTCTAAACATGAAAAGACTTTGAGTTATTCCTTTTTCAGACTTGTTAAAAACTGATGACATTAGACTCCGTCGTAATGACGTTACTTGAGTTCCTCCTTCCTAGGGCTCGTTAAATGTACTAGGTTGGATTTATCCGAAGGAAAAAATTATATGACAAGCATATGGTATCCTCTTCAAGCTTTGGTACAAATAAAGAGGTACTTGCCAGAAATGGTGGGGAAAATGGAACTAGTATCACCATCATGTCGGCAGTATGTCGCGCTTGAACATGACACTTGTCTGCATTCGTGTCAGGTTGGGGACATCTCATCTCGTTCTTTGCTTGCCTCCGTGGGTTTGGGTAATCTATTTTGACCGCTCATCTGCTCTTTGCCATGTCACCATGACTTCATGTCCTTTGATGTCAAATACTGCCAAATCCAGTTTCACGCCGCCGGTATGTTCAAGAGAAGTTGGCCTCTGCAGTTTTCAACCTCCCTCTGATTCTCTATCGATCTTGATTCACATACATTATGTCCCTCTGTCTCGTTTCGATGATGTGGGAAACATTATGACCCACCTTTGATCAAGGTCACTTCCTGTCGATTTCAGCTCATTATCTAGGAGGTTGGTCTAGAGACTCCCTTCAGGTACCTTGGAGCCTGCATGCCTCAATGGCAGGTTCTTCGCATTCGATGCAAGGTTTTCATTATTGACCTTCGATCGGATGATTTTGCTGGTGTTCGATGCCAGCTCACTGTTCACATTACATGGATTGTACCTTATGTACCTTGAGGGCCATCGTCATTATTGGTGGTTTCTCTTGCATCTGTTAATGGCTTTCATTATTGGATGGTAATCAGATGATGTTCTTGCATGTTCGACTTCAACTCACATATTCGCATGCTTGAACTTGTACTCAGTTCGGGTGGAGATGGAGAACAAGACCTTGGATTTCGTCTGATATACATCCAGGCTACAGATTATTTGTGGATTATTATCGCATATTACATGACTCATTCGATTGGATGGCTGCGACCGTACCTGATTCTACTTGTTGATCCTTCTTTGCTGGATGGCTGTGTCCATACCTTGGATCCCGGTTATTTTACACTCTATTATGGATGGCTGCGCCCATACCACATATCATGTATCAGAGATATCATTTGTACTCGTATTTTCAGGTCTTCCGACAGCAGTGTTTTCAATTGGGTGCATTCTCATAAAGCATTTCATCCCTCCCTCTCTCTCGGACCTCATGCTTTAGGGGGAATTTGTTACATATTAATTTGTCACCGTCGCTGCAATCCCCATCTCGCACATTGGAGGGTCATTTCTGTGACTAATTAGAAGTGTCATGCCTTGCAAATACCATCATTTCATCCCTTTCCATGAGTACAACATTCCCTTTGTTGACCATTTCCTGAGTAGACCACTAAAAACACCTGTTTTTTCCTTGGTGCTGGTAGCCCGTTATGCCCTTGCGCCAATGAGGAAAATTAACACTAAGCCCATGCCGGTTGGCGCTTTTTCCCAGTTAAGCAGCCGCGGCAATCTATTTATGGAATTTTTTTTTAAAAAAGAGGCGAAGTTTTGATCACAACAACTTTGTGGATGAGTCATAGGGAGTGGTTCAACTGAATAACCACAACCTTCCTCCTTTGGCCTCTTGTTTCCACCTTATGGGGAAACCTCCTAAGGGATAAAGCCTCCCTTCCACTATTGTAGGGATCCCAACCTCCTCCTCTCCTCTATAAATATAGCCATCTTCCATTGATGTGCTAGCTAAATAGCTGAATAGCTGAATGGTTGAAGGTTTGAACATGTTCTAGCTAAACTTCTAGGAAGGAAACTATAGCCGGGAAACTATTTAGAGCCAAGCCGAAGAGAGAGAGCTTTGTCCAGATTCTCGATAGGATTTGTTGAGACACGCTCCACTGTTAGCTCCGCCGAAGGAAGATCATAGCATCAGAGCATTTGGTTGTAATCTTCCTTTTTGTCATCATTAATACAAGCGACTCTGATTTTGGTTGCATTCATATGTTTATTTCTTTATGCAATGAATTATATCCTCTCTGACTGATATATGGTTACATGCTTTATATTTTATGTTGTATGTTGTTGTTTCCTTGCACGTGTATAGGTGTTCAGACATGTCGAATAGAAGGATCGTGATTTTTCAAGCGAGGAACGGGAAGTGTCATCCTTTCTTCAACGACAACTGCGTGGGATTTGAGGTAGGAACTCATTGCAATATTTGTTGTTTTGTAACTAGGAATAAATGTCATTGCGTGACTTGATTGTTGCTAGACCCGATCTGGGCTAGTGCGATCGCCTCTGTCCACAGAGGGGATTTACCTCCTCAACACCTTCACAAATCATCTTTTGTAGTAGGAGGAGGCCATCATTTGCAGTCTATCAATTCATGGCCAATGTACTCACCTAGAGTGCGTGATTTTCCAAGGGAGGTCGAATTTCGGGGTTAGCCATTCTGGGATTCCTTCCTGGGTTATAACCGTGTTATTGGAGGAAAGCTTACATTCTGAGTTTCATATTTTTCTGAGCAAGGGAAAAACCCCAAAGAATAGCTCCATTCCAGCAATAGTAGCAGTTCCGGCAGCAGCAACAGCAACAACAACAACAGTTTCAAGAGTTACATAGCCATAGAGAGAGCATCCATTCAGTGGGAGATTCTGAGAGTATTTCTAGCTTGTATTGAGCAAGCCAAGGTGCCATCATTCTGATCACCTTTGTACACATTATTTTCTTTTAGATTATAATAAAATGGCTCAACGTTTCTCCATATTTTTAGTGTTTTTATGATGTCTCTCTATTTGTTGTATTTATTTGTTTATGTTGCTTTATATTACTGTCTATTTCCTACTCAGAATATTACAAACTCAACTTGTCAATTCTAACTAATCAATTCATGAAAGGAAAAAGGCTAAACTACTTGTAGAAATAAAGATTTTTATCTTGCAACATTCATCAAACTACCAAATATTCTTGTAGAAAGGAAGCTAATTTCTCTTGCGTAATTCATCAAACTACCAATCATAATTGCATGTATCATCCACCTAGTTCACACTTGCTTGTAAATCAATAACGTACTTGCATCATATTTTTGATAAAGAAACAAAATCTACTATGTTTTTGTAGTGAAGAAAAGAAAGTTTTGGAGTGGCCTAGGAGCTTCCCCTGATGATAAAATCATAGGTGGGGGTTATTATTCATCTAGACTAAGTCAAAGTTGCACTGGGGATCAAAATTGATGAAGGAAAGTGGTGCTACAGGTTTCTTACATCTGGCTGCTACAGGAGTCCTATATTGCTACAATAGAGCCTATAATGCTACAAGAGGGCTTACGAGTGGCTTTTGAAGGCAAAAATGATGTCTTGAGGGTATGGAGAGGTGGATAGAGGTTGAAGTAGATGAATTGAGGTTGGGTTAAGCCCCTTCCCAAGTTGAGGGCCTTTCAGAGGCTTCTCTTGCACTATGATGAGTGCTCACGGTGTACCTAAGAAAAGTGAATTATGAAACAAAGTTTTGGGACACAATTTGGAGGTGAATAGAGAAGGTGAAGGAGCTAAATATGGAAATGGTAAAGGTTCCTTTCCTACAGATAAACACAACCCTGTAATCAATCACATGCATGCATCCATTTATCATTGACAAAATGAGATAAATTATGATGGAAAAGATGAGTTGAATTTAAATAACATCTAGTTTATGCCAGAACTCTGATATAATCACTAAATTGACTTCTAAGCTATAGAAAGAAAATGTAAAATAGGACAACTATAATTAATATATTTCCAAGAAATCATAAACATAATATTTTTGGGCTAGGGTTGTGAATCTTTCCACTCATTCTCCCACAAGAGAGGTGATGTAGAGGCTTTAACCACATATTTTGATAGATTAATCTCTACTTAAATGCAAGAAACTAAGAAATACTTGAAGCTAAGAAAAAAAAAAATACACAAGAGGGACCTAAGCCACTGGGTTGGGCCCAAACCCAAGGGTCTCAACCCTCTGAAGCTAGCTCAGATGCAACTTAATAACCAACTTCTCATTATGATAAAATAAAAGTCTGATACATTAGATTAAAGTTAAAATAATAGTGCCAAGCTCTTGAGCTCAATAGCTACACCTAGATGAAAAAAACTTAGAATCCTAATGAGCTCTTCTTCTTTCTTATTTATACAAAAATGGTATTTGTAGAAGTTCCCTTAAAAATAGGATTGATTTCCTCCTTCATCTCGAAAATGGTGGATCTTGTCCTCCTTTAGCTTCACTTGCACTAGTAGTGGCTTGGATTCCTATGAACTCGAATTGATGAGAGAGAGTGTTATGATCCCAAGCCGATTTAGGGAGTTAATGAGGTGGGAAACCCTCTAGATTATCTCCTTGCTATATCCTTTGAGCCCATGCATAGTAATTATCTAAAAAATTCTCCATTGTTGTGAAATTAAACCACATTAAACCACATACTATGACAAACACCTTTTACACTTCTCACTAAGCATAATATAACAAAAAATGTGAATAAATGTGAGAAAAAGATAGTTTTAAGGCTGAAGGATGGCATCATGACCCTCATAATATACCTATTGATGGGCATCATCACCACCCCCCTATTGAAGGTGTTACTCATCCTATGAGAAACTCAATCATCCATGTGAAGCTCTCTCAAGACCCTCATGGCCTCCCTGACATCCCAAGGCACCTCAGATGGTGTGACTTCTTCTGGCTGAAATTCTGTATTCTTCTCAATCTTAGTCCATTACCACTGTTATTCTGTTTGGTAATTTCCTTTCTATAGGCATAGCAACAAAGGTGGATTTATATTTATTCTGATCCATTGGATTTTCATTCTTTACATGACTCTCGTGTATAATGGTGTTTTTTCCAAGGCCTTTCTTAGCCTTTCAGGTGAGTAGTATTCTTTGACTTGTAGACTTTGGGGTAAGGCATGACATCTGTTCTGGAAAGCCATCAGGCTTTTTGTTCCCAACAATTTAAAGGTATTTTCAAAGTGTAGAATGGTTTTTTCTTGGTTTGCAATGAATTTGGGTGTCAATTTTAATGACAACCTTAGGGTTCACAAGCTCTGCCCTTATGTATAAAGGCTCCTTATACTCTTATGTCATTGATTTTTTCTCCTCCTCAACACTTTTATCTTCATGAGCTAACCAAGATGCTAAAGCCACGAGTTGCATGTCTCCCAATCTAGAATTGGGGTCGCAAAAATTCAGATAAGTCAAAATGAAGTTGTGCATGTTGAATTCAACTACCTTTGCCCTGTCCTCCATATCAGTTTTCTTGAAAAACTCAATAAAATTCCTTTAGTATTGGAAGGTTAGAGAGCCATATTGTGCTAGTTTCTTAATCTGGTACTATAACCACCATTATTTGAGAAAAATAGCATCAGACTTTGAAGGCTGTTTGCATTGTAGGGCCTCCATGGAGAGAATTTCAATGGTGGAAAGTTGGGTTTCTTTCTCTTTCAAGATATCTTTAAGCCTTATGTTCTCTAGTTGTAGTTTATATTTCATCGTAGAATCCTTGATTCTTGATTCTCAAATTGGCTAATTATTTTCCCATCTCAATGAACTTTCCTTCCATAAGTCCCACATCTTCCACATTCTTATATTTAGAAATTTTCATCCACTTGTGGGTCATTCATCTCTCTATTTATATCTCATAGAGGAGTGGAGTGGAAACATTTTCGGGGATGACCCTCCCTCCTTCAATGAAATTATAGTAAGACCCCAAACTAGGCTATGGACTAGGCTCTTGGAGATCTGGGAAGTCCTTTACAATTTTTTTTGGGGAGGCTACTACTTCCTATGGTTCCTTTTTCTTCCCCTATAGCTCCCTTTTTCCCTCCTGTAGCATACTATGTCCCTCCTATAGCATAATTTTCCCCTCCTGTAGCATACTTTGTCCCTCCTGTAGCACACTCTATTCCTCTTGTAGCAAACCCTTCCCCTCCTGTAGCTTCCATGTTTCTCATTGTTCAAGGGAAGCTTGTGTCTTTGGCTTCTTGAAGGTATCTGATATGGTGGTGGGCCTACTCACAGATGCTACAATTATAATTTTTTTGGGTTTAGGATAGGTGACCTTTTCAATTTTTCCTTTAGTGGGTCGTACCAATTATTTCTTTCTTGGTGAGTATTCAATGGTGATTAGGGCTCTTGTGGGAGTTTGTGGTTTCCCTTGGTTAATTCTGGTGCTTTTTCTGGTCCCGAAATAGAGGGGACCTTGCCTTGGTTGATTCCTTTTGGGCTTGACAGGTGTGCCCATTGTTGCTAATGTTGTATCTACTTATTGTTCACTAAGCCATGGTGACACACTTGTTTGAGGTGGTTGTTCCTCCTATTCTTAGGGTTTAGAATTTTTCTTGGGGCTTATTGCTTCTTCCACTTGTTTCTCCCTTTCTTCCTCTTCACCTTTTGCTTCTCCTTCCTCTATTCCTGTTGTCTCTTTTCCTCTATTTTTCTCTCTTCTTCTTTTGTCTTTGTTGTCTCCTCCTCCTCTATTTTCCCCTCTCTACCTCCAATACTAGAGGCTGGTGTCTCCCTAGGGGTGATGGCTCACTATAACAAAACCATGTGATTAGCATCCCTTTTTGCTTCCTTTTTTGTGTCTAGAGCCCATTGTTGGTGCTATTTGCATCCATTTATCAAATATGGTGCAAAACTTGATGCAAAATTTGCACCAAATTTTTCACCAAGCCTTACAAAAAGTTTAGCACTAGGTATTGCAATAGGTTTTGAACCAGGTTTTATGCCAATTTTTGTGCCATCCTTTGCATCAAATTTTGTTCCAATTTTTGCATCAAGTTTGGAACCTAATTTTGTTTCACCTATTTTTGCACTCTCTATTTCATCCACATTTTACACCTACACTTGCATCAAAATTTTCATCATCTTTTGCATCCCTTTTCAAATCATTTTTTGCATCCATTTTTGTATCATTTTTTGCATCCCCTTTGCGCCAAGTTTTGCATTAAGGTTTGTGTCAATTTTTGCATCTTGTTTTTCATCCATATTTACATCCTCTTTTGAATCTATTACTATGTCCACTATTGCATCCAATTTTGGTGTCCCACAATTTGCGCCTACTTTGGCACCTCCCTTTGCACCCACTTTTGCTTCTAATTTTGCATCCATGTTTGCATCTAGGTTTTCATTGACTTTTACATATATTTTTGCATCCCTTTCTGTATCCATTTTTGCGTCAATATTTGCATTGGGTTTTGTGTCTCATTTTGCATCTATTTTTTCATAAAATTTTGTTGCATCCACTTCTACATCCACTTTTGGATCCACTTTTGCACCCATGTTTACGTCCACTTTTGCATCCCTTTTTTCATCTTCATTTGCATCAAAGTCTGTTTTTTTTTGCTTCTATCATTACATCCACTTTTGTTGTGCCATAATTTGCGCCATGTTTTGCACTTACTTTTGTACCCACATTTGCTTCCAATTTTGCATCCATGTTCTCGTCCTCTTTTGCATCCAATATTTGCATCAAATATTGCATCTCTTTTTGCACCCATTTTTGTGTCAGGTTTATGCATTGGGTTTTGCATCTCATTTTGTATCTAATTTTTCATCTACTTCCATTGAATTCGTTTTTTTCATCCAATTTTGTTTCTCCTATCGCACCCATGTTTTCATCTACTTTTACATTTATGTTTGCATCTAGGTTTGAATCTTTTTTTGTCTATTGTTACATCCACTTTTGTTGTGCCATCTTGCACCTATTGGTGCAACCCACATTTTCATCCTCTTTTATGTCCAATTTTACATCGAATATTGTGTATTTTTTTGCATCCCTTGTTGCATCCACTTTTACATCAGGTTTTTCATATCATTTTTCATTTACTTTTGCATCCACTTCTATTTCGTCCAATTTTGCATCTAATTTTGTGTCCACTATTGCACCCACGTTTGTGTCCATGTTTACATCCCTGTTTTCATCTAATTTTTCATCTAAGTTTGTCTCCTTGTTGCATCAAAGTTTGATCCCATTTCTATGTATGTTGTTGCATCCACATTTGTTTCACCATAATGCGTGTCAAGTTTTACGCCTACTATTGCACCCATGTTTTCTTCCACTTTTGCATCCATGTTCACATCTTGTTTTTCATCCAATTTTGAATTGAATATTTTATATGACTTTGAAACCAATTTTGTGTTAGGTTTTGCGTCTTTTTTTTCATATACTTATGTTGCATCCACTTTTCATACAATTTTACTTCTATTTTTTCTCCCATTTTTGTGTTCACTTTTACATCCCCTTTCCAACACTCATCATATTTTATGCATTGATGATATATTATGACATTTAAAATTATGAACAAATGATGACCATACCAATAATCATGATGATGCTGATGATAATGAAGATTATGATGATGGAAAGAATTGTGATTATGATGATAATGGCAGTGATGATAAATACAATTGTGGTTACGATGACATTGATGATGATGATGATGACAATGATTATCATGATGACAATGCTAACAAACTTGTACAATATTCTAAATTTTTAAATGTTTTTAGTTTCATAATCATAATCATTATCTTTGGCATCATCATACAAACTATCATTATTTTCTCATCATTATCAACATTTTCATCCAGGTCATCATCAACAACAATAATGGTGTGAATGATGATGCCGATGTAAATGATGATGATGTCCATGATGTCGATGACAAATTTTTTTATGCACAAATTAATATAATGCATGATAAATAATACATCATGTGACACCACATTCAGGTTAAAATTCCATTTTACAAAGTAACACTTAAAATAGCAAGGCCCTATAGTACACTCTATGTACAAAGTCGGGTCTTCCACTATGATCATTTCCTCGTCAGTTGGTTCCTTAAGAGGGTAAAAGAAGAAATGATCATAAGACAACGAATATACATGTTATGGATATGGTTTCCCAGGGAGAGGGGTGAAGCCGCTCGACCTAGAAAGGAGATGGAGGGGTAGAAACAACATGGTTGGCCTAAGAGGACTCAATTGTATTGAATATAGGTGTATAAAATTGTATGGATAGGTATACTTTCCTTACTAAAGAGTCATGTAATGTGGGATAAATTCACAACAGCTTCATAATAGATATGTTAACTAGAAAAATTTTCTACTATAGAAAGAATAGGGGAAAGACCCTTGCATGGTAGGTATTCCCATAGGTATCTAATAAGTTTCTTATCAGGAGCTAGAGGGATAGTGGTATTGGTTTTATTTTGGTATTAAAATGGGATCTTATTCGATTACTATAACCTTAGCTTGACTGAGAGCATGTAACTCCATCATATTCTTGATCTCTTGTGGTAACATTGACATCAAATTATACTAATTTTGTATAAATTCAAGAATGAAGAAAGCTCTTTAATTTCCTACTAGGTTGAGTGGGAGAAGTAGGTGGCTGACTATAAAAAGTCTCTTGGGAAGAAGTGGAGGGTTGTGAAGGCTAACTAGATGAAGATGGATGTTGAGGGAATAAATTATAGAATATTTCCAATGGGGAATTTTCAGGGGGGATAAGTCTCCTTTGAAGTGACTATTATTCTTTTAAGTTCTTCACCTAAGAGAGAGGCTACTTCACTAGCTATAATAGGAGGATAATAAGTTTTTAGGTGATTTATAAGGTTGATAGTCTGAGTCCAACACCTTATTGATATTATCCTAATAGGTTATCTATTTGTTATTAGTAATTCCTAATTGCAAATCTTCTCTTATACCTTCTACCAAGATTTTCCTAAGCTTATTTAGAGAGAACTTGGTCTCACATCTAGCTAACGAAAATTAGAATCTATGGACGAAATAGGCAATAAATTACCACATTATTTTCTTTAATTATATAAGACTAATCACTTCAAATAAATTGATTAGTTTAAGAGCATACATTCGCAAAAAATTATCACATATTTTATCAAAAGTATCTATAGAGTTCTTGGGAAGGTTTTCAAACCATTCAAAGGCTAACCTAGTAAGAGTTTTTGGAAATAATTTGACCATAACTTATAGCCATTTCCTCAATTATTTACAAAGTATGATGAAATTGGACAAGTGTGATAGAGATATATAACAATAGTGCACTAGAGAGGTCCAAGCACAAGTGCGCTACACAAGATGCACAAAGATATGTTCCCTTAGGCATCAAAAACTTTATAAGGGAGATAAATAATATCACAAGATGTTGGAATAAAAATACGAGTTGTGGTGTACTTATATATAGGACGGGATATTCCTAGGGGTTAATGAGCCTACATGCACATATTTTACTAGGTTGGCCTTATCCTCTCCCAACTATTACAAAAAATGATAATAAATGATCAAATGATGGTGTTAGCCATGCTGCCAAATACATTAATGATACATATAAGTGTGTTGAGGCGTGAATATTACACTCATAATTATAACATATTTTCACATCTCTAAAGATTGATTTCATACAGTAGCAATCTCTCCTGATTTCCGTATTGCGCTTAAAACAACAAACTCCCACACATACAACAATTGAATTAGAATTTTCCTAACTAATATTTTTCATGTTTCTTGGAATACAAACTATAAAAATTGCAAAATTGAAAAGGGATGAACTTTGTATCTGTAAATATTAATTTCATGGGCAAGCAATCCTTGCTCTCCCTTATGGTCTTTAGGAATTACTAACCTTGGGTTGTGCATGTTGAGGGGAATGCGAGTTTCTTGTGGAAATTACTAATAATGTGTAACACCTCCCATTTAATGCTGAAAATAAATCCTAATTGAAGATTATTCTTAATTTAGTCTTATGGAACTCTATTATCAATGTGAATTTTTATTCCTTTATAGTGCATTCAAGATTATTGGACTTCCTAACATTGGTACCAAACCATTAACTATAGTCTTGAAAGGTTCATAAAATTTAAAGTCGCCAAAATTTACATTTTTAACTAGACTTGACTCGTTTTTAAAGTCTAATACTTAGCTTTTAAGTTAATATATGTTCTTTGTATTTTTAATTTATATAATATGTGTGACATACGTAACTCTTATATGTAGGTTTATAACTTATCATTTCATTCTACTAAATTAGATCGTTCATTTATAATACCTTATAGTTTACTTACTTTTACATTGGTCCTAATGCCAGTTATGGTATCTAATCATGTTTATCATCCTAATTACACCTCCAAACTATATTCTTGATACATTTTCTTTTAATTTTTAATTAATCCTTCGTGTTACTATCATAGTTGATTTATCACCTTTGTTGGTTCTTAATTGAGTTTAATATGTTAAAATATTTGTCCTTTCAATTGATGTCCCAACAACTATTATATCACCAATAATTAAATACCTCATGTGAAATGATATTCCAACTATACGATATGAATGAAAATAACTGCTAGGTTTACCTGGAGCACTCACATTCCTCAATGTGTGCTAGATACATGTGAGCTTCACGTGATGACATAGTTTGTGGTGTTTATGAGGCATTTTTACATGAACGGTTTTGATTTCTCCTCAGGAAATAAAAAATACACAACATTAGGGTTTTCAATAGGTTTTCTTGGTTGTTTCCTTTCAAATTTTGTTAAAACATATGCCAATACTTTTGGCTCAACTTTCTTCACTCTGCAATTCTCCGAAATTTGATGATACAATAATCTAGCATTAATTTACTACACCCCACATTATTTTCAATTCTTATATATCCAATTCTAAAAACTAAGGAGATATTATGGATATCAAATGGTAAATTTCCACAACAGGGAATTGATCCTCTGTAAGATGTGTCAAAAAAGGGAATTATAGAGATAAAGGTGTGTCAAAATAGTCTTATTGGGATTTCTCCATCATATAACTATGGAAAAAGTTAGCCAAATGGGTGTAAAAATAAAGAAATGGGGTTATAGATCTATTCCGTACTTTCTATTCCTGAGACATATATAAATACTAGTATATGGAGTCATTAGTACCTCCTAAAGAGTCAAAGGAGTATTCTGAGTTTCTTATGTCCTACTAATTCAATATCTAGTAAGAGTCTTTACTTGGGAATTAGTTATAAGTTATAAGGTTATAGAGTGAGTCTTTGATTATAGATACCAATTCTAATCACTTATACACTCTTCTTCTTATTGATATATAATGTGTAATATATATGGAGTTGTTAATATAATTATAAATCTTGGATAAATACATAATGAAACATGAAGCGTATGATATGGAAATATATGGAAATATAGAGGAGCTGATTCTAGCTCTAATTTCTATCAGGTTACCTCTATTACTTAGGTATGTATTTAGGTGAAAATGAATTGAATTGTTTTATATTTAAGGACAAGGCTTCCAAAGTGAGGTTAACAAAGACATAAGACACTCATTGTAGTGGTTAGAAAGGGTTAAAAGAACCGATAACAACTTTTTTAAGTATATTCAATATGTGAAATTTTTATAATAAATTTGTATTAGAAGAAAATCATTGTTATCTAATTTCCCCTTATTTATAGATTGTTGGGAACTAAAATATGGAATACATCCAAATCATTTGGAAAAAGAGATGTTTTAGCAAATGAGATGGGTTGATTTTGTTGTGGATGGAGTCTGAGGTATGTAATATTAGCTGGATTTCCAATATATATTTGAACCATATTTTCATTTTATTTTTTAGCACTATTAGATATTATATCCTACCTCATTTTATGGTTATCATTGTACAAAAAAAATATGCATTGTGCTATGGAATTAATACTAACATGTAATATTGATTTTTTGATTTTTTTTTTTCTAGAATGCTATAGGTAATGATTGCCAAGATGATGATCTAGACTATGTTGAGCATATATCAAGAGATGATGATGGCGATATTGTTAGTGAAGGAGATGATGGGGAGGGGGATGGCAATAGTGATGTTGATGATGACGTGGATGAGACTGATCAGGATGGTCAGGATGATGATCATGGAAATGATCATGAGGATGACCTTGGTGGTGTTATCTAGGCATGCTCATGCATTTTTTTTGAAGTATTATTGTGTATAATGAAATTCCTATTTTTAGATGGATGTTGTGAATTTACAAGGCTCCTCAAGAACACAATGTGATTAAAAATAATACTTCAAAAATAATGCATGAGCATGCCTATATAACACCACCAATGTCATCCTCATGATCATTTCCATGATCATCATCCTGACCATCTTGATCAGTCTCATCCACATCATCATCAACATCACTATCGCCATCCCCCTCCCCATCATCTCCTTCACTAACAATATCTCCATCATAATCTCTTGATGTACTTAAAAATATTATTGCTCATACATAAAATAGAAATATAGTACTAATAATATGATTATAATTTTTGATCAAATCAACTAAAATTAAAATGTGATTACCAAATAAAATTATTTCATGAATATCATTTTCTAAGATAAATTCACAAAAAACATCCAAATATTGTAATATCATCATCCATAATAATTCTCCATAAAAATAATGGTGATAATTTCCAATATATACATCAAATAAAAATATAATAATGATAATATCATCATCATCTTTAATCAAATCAAAGTCATTGTATGATTACCAAATCCAATGAGCTAAGAACACAAGGCTCCTCAAGGTGGCTTCCTCATACATCCAAGAGAAACATATGGTAATATGACTACATATATACTTGTATTTCCTCAAGTGAAAGTGTAAATTTGGATCCTCCTACTCCCATCCCACCTTTGGTCCATACTCATCACTTAGTGTTTACACCTTCGCAATCAAACAATGTTCCTTCGGTTACCCTAGGATAGTGTAAGCACCCATTGCACAACCTAAGTACAAAATATAAGATGGGGAAAAGTTAATAATGTTAGGGGAACCAATGTTCCTAGTTGAGCTTCCATATTTAATGATGTGATATGCTAGAGTTACATCCTATCTCGGGATAATCACTAGTGATACCATAGATGCTAGATAAGGAAGAGCTTACTACGCGATTTTTTTTACATCCTTTCTTTTCCTTGTGCTAATACGACTCATGTAAGCCTTGATTTTCCTTATACTAATATGAGTCATATAATCTTTAAGAACTGCGCTAATATCCATAATAACTCTACTTGTTTAAGTTGTTGAGTAGTCATTACCTAGAAAGCTTAAATTATCTCATACTATGTTAAGCCACTTTGCATTATAATTATAATGCATATACAAAGAAGTACGATCTCCATTTATTCATATTAGATAAGACTAACCATAGGGTAATTAAGGAACAATGAAACCATTGTATTCCCATGTATACCTTGGATCTAATAATTATGGATTTACTATGTTGTAGTTTTTGTAATTGACATGAGGTTGTGTAAAATGGATTTCTTGTAATTAGAGAAATTTTATTTTAAAAGGTTAATATTGAATTTCCACATCATAATGTGTAAGAGAATTAAAGTCGTTTAAAATTCAATAGAGATACAGCTGTGACTAGGCACCTAAAATGACATGGAAATTTTTTATTATTTAATTTAGGTATCAGTGAATTTTTTTACTAATATGATTTACCTAACTTTTGTGTGAATGGTGCCCAAGTGACCTAGTGATCCAGGAGGATCCTATTCAGTACATTTCAGCAGAAAGGTCCAGTCAGCTCCAGAAGTCCAATGTCTGGTTCAGTCTCCAATCCGCCAGTTCCGTCAATATCGTCCATGGTTCAGTGTCAGGTTCATGGCATAGTCGTCATGTGATTCGAATTTGGGTTAAAATTGGTCAAAAAAAGGTGAAATACCTTACAATGTAAAGGTATATGGTTAAAAGCTAACCTAGATCTAAAACCCTAATAGCTAAGCCTAAAACCCTATACACATGATCTAAGTCCTAAACATACAAACCTAAATGCTAAAACCTTAAAGTGCAAATTCAAACCATATTAAAAAACTGTGTTACATATACCTTTTAAAGGTTCGGGTCATACAAATGTTGATTTAATACATTATAATAAAATTATATAATAAACCCACAACACTTGCGCTAACCGCACTGCAAGACCACCAGTTACAAATCGTGTCAGAGTTTGTGTGGTGAAATCAAAGGGAAAATGGTGGTTAAATCTATAGAAGTTTCCATGTGACAAGTCTAACTTAGACCATGGCGAAAGAAGTTTGGATATGATCGCCAGTTGTAAATCACGCAAAAACCATCGGGATATTAAAAATGTGAATGCGGTGGTGGATAAGGATAAGCCAAACTGTCGGGATGAAGACCGTGACCGTCAAACAAGACCTTAACTGCCAGAAAACAAAACCTGTCATATGATCCATGTTAAATCCTCTGCCTGGTTAGCCCGATGGTTAAGAAGTTTTATTATAAGGTCCAAATTTGGGTTTTTGTATTTAATTATGCGTTAAGGACAACAACCTTATCTCCTAGGTTTATGTGGAAGATAGGGATTCGAGCCCTCATCTCTAATTTTTCTCAACCACTTGCTAAATGGAGTAAATAGAGATTTGAATGTAGGTTATTTAAACCATGAAAAATTCATTCAAAGGGACAATAGATGTTTTGGAGTTTAGTTTCAGTAGGACATAGGCAGTTTTGTTTGCAGCATTGCTCAGCCATCGGGTGTCGGAATTAAGCGCAGAGATAGGCGTCAGAAAGGCATGAGAGAGTACTTTATGTTTAAAGGGTTCATAAGTGCCTGTGAGCAAAATCATTATATTTCATTTTTGTGTAAAGAAATTCCTCAAGATCGATCCTAATAAAAACGAACACCCACTTGAAAGCGGACCCGGAGATGTAGTCCACCAGGGATGAACTCTGTAATCAACTGTTTGCTTCTTCTTCTCTTTGTTTATTACTGTGATTTAATCATTTATTTGTTGCTGGTTTATGTCATCTTTCATTTAAAATATTTCTTCAGTTAACAATCAACCTAAAGGACAAACTAATCAAACTACCTAAGCATTTTATTCGATCACATTTAGATCATGTTTGGTATCAAAGAAGGTTGTGCTTTGTAGTCCATTTTTTAGTGGATGTTAACTAGGTTGGGATTGCAACGTGGAAAAGGTGAGCTTGAGGAATTCGATCCAGAGATCAGAAAGTGAAAATTTGATCATCAATCAACGATTACAGTCACTGATACCGTTGAGACTCTTGAAGCTACTGAAAAGAAACCCATGGATGAGAATAAAATCCAGAAAATGTTTCTAAATATGCAGCAAATGTTTGCAAAATTATATGAAGACAAGAAGATGAGAGATGTAGCCTCATCATCGAAGGCATCAAAAAAGGACAAGGGTAAATGCAAGGCAAATAAATCTCCTTCTCCTCCATCATCTCCATCATCTTCTTCTTCCTCTTCTACTTCTAGTTATAAATCAGAAAAAGAAATGAAACCTAAGAGTCCAATTTTGAAACTTGATGTTAAATTCGAATTACCTGTGTATGATGGTGAAATAAACCCTAATAAACTAGATAATTGGGTAAAATATCTAGAAGTCTATTGTCGTATTCAAAATATTAATAATGATAAGACAAACATCCAATTAGCTACTCTTAGAATGGGGGGTACTGCTTTGATCTAGTGCAAAAGTAAGACACAGATAGATTTAAAGCGTAAGGGAAAATTTATTACCTCATGGATTAAGTTTATTAAAGCTCTAAAGAAAGAATTCTATCCATTGGGTCACACACAACAAGCTATAAATGATTGGAAGCACTTGCGACAAGGTAAGGGACATAATGTTCAAGAGTTCACATAGGAATTCAGAAAGAAAGTGTTAGCACTTGGTATTTCTTTGGACACAAAAGAAACTTTGTTGAAGTATATTGGCAGTTTGTATTCATATTTTCAACATACATTATTAATGTTCAATCCTAATGATTTTGATGAAGTTTGTGTTCAAGCTATTCATGTCGAGTCAGGTGGTAGACCATTCAAGTTTACACCAAAGACATCCAAGCAGATGGAAACCAAAGACAGCAAAAAGAAGGGCAAGTCAAATGGAAAGAAGACTGTCACAACTCAAAAGGAAGATGAAAGACCTAATTTTAAACATGCCAAAGGATCGTCCATGATGAAGCTAGGTGTTGGAAACTTCATCTAGAACCGAAGCCAAAAAATTTCTAAGCAAAGAAGGGTGAAAAGAAGGTTGAAACAACAATCCAACAAGGCTTGGACTTGGGATCAGATCTAGGTGATGAAGGCAAAATCACTGCTATGGTTACAACAGGTAAAATTTTGAAAGCTAGTACTTCTGCTTCTTCAAATATCACACAGTTGAATGAAGGAAAAAAGAATCGAGTTGTTTCATACAAGGGTAACTTCAAAACATACTAAGATAGATACATTGTTCGATACGGGATCACAAGAAAATTTGATTTTTGAGACATTGGTTAAACAATTGGGATTGAAAACACATAATCAACCAAAATCATATCCTCTAGGTTGGTTAAACAGACAAAGTCAAATTCATGTTACCAAACAATGTCTGTTAAAATTTGCAATCATAGCTAACTATATCAATGAAGTGGAGCTAGATGTGATACCATTAGACAAATTTGGAATTGTTTTAGGAAGCCCTTTATGACAGTGATGCAGTATTTTATAGGAAAGAGCATGTGTATCATCTCAAGAAAGATGGGATTAAATACATCGTTTGGGCACATAAAATCAAATATTACTTGAATTTAATTAATGCTAATCAGATGAAGTGCTTAATAAGTTCAAGTAAGAGATACATACTCATGTCGATAATAGAGCAACATAAGGATCTTATTGATACTTGTTCAGGTTGTGAAATTCAGCATGAAGGTAATTTGGTTAAAAGAGCAGATTCATTTCAGGAAGTTAAAGAACCAAAACATCTACTTCATAAAATGGAAATATCACATGAGTTGCAGTTGATGTTTGTTTCCCCTCTTTCTAATGTTGAGATGTATCACAAGTCAGTTATAGAGCATAAAGAAATAAAGAAACAAATTCCGGGGAAGGTTGGAAAAGAATTAATGTGACCCAGTTCATCTCCATACAGTTCACCCATAATTTTGGCTCATAAGCAAAACAGGACATGGGGAATAAGTGTCGATTTTAAAGTTGATTAATTTAAGCAGAAAAATTTCACAGCATTGGTATATCATCAACAACCATATGAAGTTAAAACAGATATTAAAGGTTATGCAATGGAAACAGTGATTCACATAGATTATCAGCTGCTTCAATACTTTCAGTCATATACTAAGTTGCAACAATCTCACTACAGTTGGATGGGATTTATTCAGCAAATTCACATAGTAATTAAGGACAAGGAAGGTGTAACAAGTAAAGTAGTTGATATGCTGTCTTTGGATGCTTCAACAGTACTGCATAAAAGTTCATTGGTTCATGAAATTTAGGTAGAACAATATAGAATTGATGATGATTTCAAATATGCTTATGAATCACTAACTCATGATGCTCAGATAGAAAGAGGGCAGGTTATTTGGGAAGTTCATCTTTCTCAGATTGTAGGATATTTTGGCATAAGAAAGACTACGACACAAAGTCAAAGGTATTATTACTGGCCTCATATGTATGAAACGATTGTGAAGTATATAAAGGGATGTGTAATGTGCTCGACAAGAAAGCCATGCAATCGAAAGATTGGTTTGCACATGCCACTTCCAATTCCTTTGCAACCATGGGGAAACATGGATTTGGTTTAAGGATAGACATAAATGGTGAAGAGGACTAGGATACATATTCTTCGAGGTAACTGCAGTAAAAATCCTAAGTTGTGGGATGAATTTTTAACTTATGTGCATCAAGCTTACAATCTAGCCTTACATTATTTTGCACCACGACAAGCATTGAGTCAAGTCAGGTAAAAATTGTGCCATGATAATAATCAAGTCGATCATCAGTTTCAGGTCGACGATCAGGTATGGTTGTATATCATCAAAGTCAAGATGAAAGTGAGGGAGCTATATTCTCACTTATTGTCTGCTTAAAATCAAGATTTTGTGGTCCAACAGCTTTCAAGTGGAGAGGATTGATCCAGGAGGATCTTGTTCAATAGATTTCAGTAGAAAGGTCTAGTCATCTCCAAAAGTCTGATGTCCAGTTTAGTCTCCAATCCGCTAGTTCCATTAGTATCATCCATGGTTCAGTGTCAAGTTCATGGCATGGTCATCATGTGATTCAAATTTGGGTTAAAATTGGTCAAAAAAGGTGAAATTCCTTACAATGTAAAGGTCTATGGTTAAAAGCTAACCTAGATCTAAAACCCTAATAGCTAAGCCTAAAACCCTATACACATGACCTAAGTCCTAAACATACAAACCTAAATTATAAAACCTTAAAGCACAAATTCAAAACCATATTAAAAAAATATGTTACATAAACCTTTTAAAGGTTCGGGTCATACAAATGTTGATTTAATACATTATAATAAAACTATATAATAAACCCACAGTGCTTGTGCTAACCAAGCTACAAGACCACCAGTTACAAACCGTGTCAGAGTTTGTGTGGCGAAATCAAAGGGAAAATGGTGGTTAAATCCGCAAAAGTTGCCACGTGACAGGTCTAACTTAGACCGTGGTAGAAGAAGTTTGGATATGACCACCAGTTGTAAACTGCGCAAAAACCGTCAGGATATTAACTATGTGAACACAGTGGCGGATAAGGATAAGCCAAACCGCCGGGATGAAGACCGTGACTGTCGGAAAAGACCTTAACCGCCCGGGAAAAAAAAAAAAAAACCCTGTCATATGCTCGATGTTAAATCCTTCGCCCGATTAGTTAGCCCAATGGTTAAGAAGTTTTATTATAAGGTTCAAATTTAGGTTTTTGTATTTAATTATGCGCTAAGGACAACAACCTTATCTCCTAGGTTTATGAGGAAGATAGGGATTCAAGCCCTCATCTCTAATTTTTCTCAACCACTTTCTAAATGGAGTAAACAAAGATTCGAATGCAGCTTATTTAAACCATGATAAATTCATTCAAAGGGACAATGGATGTTTTGGAGTTCAGTTTCAGCAGGACATAGGTAGTTTTTTTTGCAGCATTGCTCAACCGTCGGGTGTCGAAATTGAGCGCAGAGAAAGGCATCAGAAAGGCGAGAGAAAGTACTTTCCGTTTATAGAGTTCAGAAGTGCCTGCGATCATAGTCATTCTGTTTCATTTCTATGTAAATAAATTCCTCAAGATCAATCCTAATAAAAACGGATGCCCACTTGAAAGTGAACTCGGAGATGTAGTCCACCAGGGACGAAATCTGTGATCAACTATTTGCTTCTTTTTCTCTCTGTTTATTGCTGTGCTTTAATCATTTATTTGCTGCTGGTTTATGTCGTCTTTCATTTAAAAGCTTTCTTTAGTTAACAATTAATCTAAAGGACAAAATAATCAAACTACCTAAGCATTTTATTCGATCACATTCAGATCACCTAGAACTATATTAGATATTAAAAATAAAAATAACATCTTAATCTATATAAATTAGAATACTGAAAATATTTTTAATGAATGGTAAATCATGGGTTGAGTGTGGTTTTAATGAAGCATAAATCACGGGTTAAGCATTACTTAGAAAATTAAATTAAAATTTTCAACCCATATAATATTAATAACATGTGTTTCTATGCACCAATATTTAGAAACAAAATGCCAGAAATTAGTAATATTTTAAAATTTTTAAATATAACCTTTTTTAACATTTAAGAAAAAATTTCTATGCAGAAATATTTAGAATCAAGGTACCATAGTTAGTAATATTTTTAAATATTACTTTAAATTCCCAATTTCAAATTTATTTTGATATTTTTTCTTTTTACGTTTTAGAAATTTATATATTTTTAAATATTTTTTGTTTTTTTTGTTTTTAAATGTGAATATATATATATATATATATATATATATATATATATATATATATATATATATATATATATATATATATATATATATATATTCCACTTTTTCATTTTAAGAAATATATTTTTCAAAATAATTTCATCATTTCATGGTTTTTGTATTTTTGGGAAGAAAAATACAAGTGAGAGGCGACTTCATTTAATTGAGAAGATAGTTTGTTTGCAACACGCACGAAGCAACAATGGCACAATTGAAGATCGTAATCACCACAACTAATGGTAAAAAATTCCCCGACCACACTTTCTTTGTGTTTTAATGAGTTTTTCTTTTTTCATATCAATGAATAAATTGTTGAGAAGTTGGGCGACATTATAATATTTTTAAAAATGCAGCAATCAAAAGTTTTTCAGCTGGTGTTTTCCATTTTTGTGAAAAAATTGGGTGACATTAGATTATTTTGAAATCGTAGCAATCAAAATTTTGGGGCACACATTTATTTTCACTCATGATTAGGAATCCCTCTTGGAATTTAATAAGCTTGTTACTAAGGATCCTCATAATTCCATGGCCTATTGGAGTATTGAAGTCCCTTTGTCCAATTGGACTGGTATTAGTTGTACCCATTGCCATCCATGGGGAGTGGTCACTCTCGAACTCAGTTCCAAGGATATGAAAGGCTCTATTTCTTGTCCCCTCGTAAATTTTTCATTTCTCTACTCACTTGATCTTTCTAAAAATGCATTCCAACCTCATATCCTAGTTCAATTGTGACATGTTTTTTATTTGAAGAATCTCATTTTATTCAAAAATCAATTAAAAGGAGAGATACCATATAAAATCAATAGTTGTGGAAGTCAGGTGTTCTTAGAGCTCTCGTTCAACATTTTGAATGGAAATATCCCCGCGGAGCATCAAAATGTCATCTAGAATATTTTATTATTTATATAGATCACTAGAATAACAAAACAATGAATTCAATCTACTCAATGATGTCACTCATCTATTTTTTTCCCAATGTCCCCTTTTCTCTTTGTATATGATAAAAGTCATAGTGGGTGTTTTCCTATGGTTGACCAATTAAAAAACAAACGATATTGTTACACTATTTTGGCATCACATGGATTTTTATCTATTTGATAGTGAACCAGAGAAATTTGGATCTTGAATTTAGTGGTAAATATATATTCCATGTTATTAAAATATATCATATTTAAAATATTTAATTTATCACTTCCACCAATTATCAAACCATTTATCTTTTAAAAAAATATTTTTATCAATTAAAAAATTTTTAAACATTACTGTAAATCAAAGTAACAACTTACATTATATTATAAAATTTCTAATATGTCATATAACTTACATTATAATATAATATCTCTGATATGTTATACAACCTGCTACAATTATTGAGATATGATATGATAATGTTCCACGCATGCACCAATGAAGTGATGCTAATGCAATGCCATAATGTTATCTATATCTTTGATTGAAGTGACTAAATATTAGAATGTAAGATCAACATGCAAATCACAATTGAAATGAATTCAAAATATTATGAAAATTTTGGTTTTTCCATATTCGCTTCCTCATTGTATAAGGTTAGAATGAGACCTGTGTGAAGTTTTGAACTATTTTTTGGACCTATTCAGCTATATATATATGTATGTAACAATTTATTTCTTTTTGAAATAACAAGGTGCAATTTTTTCTTTCCAGAAATAAAAAAAGGTTGACATGCAACAATGTATACCAATGACTAACAAGAAGATATTGTTGTTGCATAAATAATTGACCTACAACCATACATTAGAAGGAGCCTAAAGAGTATATATGGATCACATAAACTTAATACCAAAATCAAAAAATGTTTGTTGTGATATAAAAAAATGATGTGTGGTGAAATTGTAATATTTTATTATTTAAACATGTCATTCATACAATTGTATGAATTTTGTTTTTGGAATTATTTAATGTATGTGTTTAATTATTTTATATGTTCTTTTATTTATGTTATTAGAAATAAGAAGTATTGGAATATGTAATTCCTACTTGTCTTCAGTTGTGACTATCTATGTATAGAGTTTGTTCGTATTCTATAGGATAGCTAAAACTAAGTTCCTAGTTTGGTGTGAGGTTGAGATATTCTCTCAGCCAAATTATTGTGCGTCCAAGATAGATTTCCTATCTTGAGACTAATTCATGTATAAATGTGTGTAATCTATTTGATTAATAATATAGTTTTCATATTGAAGTTTTATTTTGGTATCAGAGCTCGTTTGGGCCTGGACCTCAGCCCCTCCTGGGCTGAGAGAAAATAGAGTATATTTGTTTTAGTTTTTCCATTCGAGTTGAATGCCACAGAAATTCATTGTTCGTTAAGTGTTTGGAGGTCGAGAAGGATCATTGGATGAAGCGCTGAAGGATACCGTAGCTCAGAGTGCTGCGTAAGGCTGTGAGCGATTTGGAACTGCATGTGTGGACCGCTGTGGATCAAGCTGCGTGTGTGATCTGCACAGCAGAAGGAGTCACTGCGTCTAAGGATTCAGAGACTGCGTTTTCCACTTACGTCGGTTTGATTTGGTTACTGCAGATCTAGTTCAATCTTTTGAAAATTTCAAAATAGTCCTGCATGGTTGTGAGACGATTTCTTTACGGAGGATCTCCATAGATCAAGTGGTGAGAGTATCGTAGGAGACCGTGCAGATCGAGAGGCCATGTGGTGTACGAGGAAAGAGAAGTGGCTTATTAGTGAAGCAGCGGTCACTGCATGCTTCATGGCGTGAAGTCATTTCAGAATGTTGTCTAGATTACGTTGTTAAAATTAAAAGCAACGTCAGAAGGTCAAAAAAAAAAATATTTTTTGTGTGACTATGATCGAATTGGAGTTGCCTAATAGAGAGTCTGCAACACAGTCTGTGGTATTCTGCGTATTAATGGTCTTGTCAACAGACACTATTTTGAAGGTTGTGCATTGAGAAGTCAGAGCTCGTGTCTGCCTTAGAGCTCGTGACAGGTGAGCCAACAACGTCAATATGCCGTAAAGAACAACTCTCTTTTCGATATATATTGTGTTGACAAGGGTTTGGATCTATGTGGTTGTTAGAAACTGCTTGACGGCCTACCAGATCCATATATTTATGGCCGCACTCGTCTTCCTGGAAGCCTTCAATCTCATTTGTGAGGTAGAGGACAAGTCTTTCATTAAGAGGACCAGAACAACCCATGGATGGGATGTTCTGTTTCATATTTTCAGTTTTTTGGAGGGATTATGCTTTTTACACTGATTGTTTTAATTAGCACTGGCTTTTCCATCTTAAAACCCTATTTGCAAGGAAAGGAGAAGAAAGTTCTAAATTTCCACCGCCCTTGAGTGCAAACTGTGGCAGAGGGGCGAGTCAGAGGATAATATATTGGCTCATATATATTGGCTCATATGTGTTTAATTATGGTAAGTATTTTTGGATTATTCAAACAAAACTTTTATTGAGTTTAGCCAACTCAATGGGTGGTGATGTTGTTAGAATTGGCTACTCTAGCAAATTACACCTACATGAATATGAAAATCCAATAAAATTGGTGGAAAATGACACTAAATATGCCAATGATAAATTCAAAAGACGAAGGAAAGGAGAAGCAACATTTAAAGGATGATGGACAACGAAAGTGAAAGTTTTTTTTGTGTGAGTTTCTTGGAATAGACTCAATAGCATGTTGTATTATGAGTCACGCAATTCTAATTGTAAGCAAGTCTAGGATGTTTTTTTAGTGGTCTTTGTAAATTATGTACCTGGGAACTCCAAGAGTTGGAGTGGTGTTGTAAGCCTTGTAAGGCATGTGTATCCCTGTAATGTTCGTGGTAATCTCAAAACCACTTTGTAACTACAGGTTCATGGTCAGCTAGAAACCATTTTGCAGTGTCAGTTTGTGGTAAGCTAGAAACCATGTATAATAGTGAAGCGGACTGGAAACAGGTTCATGCCAGTGTTCACCCACTGATGAAGAAATTCGGTGCAAGGTTGCCAATGAAGGGATCCGGTAAAATTTTGTCGAAAAGATCTAAGACAAATCTACTGCTGGTGAGAGTTCATCGATGAAGGAAGAGCATGTTTATGGGTCATCCAATAAAACCCACGTTGGAGGGGGATCTATAGATACATGTACATCTATGCAGTGATAATGGTTGACAAAACCATGTATACGAAGGACATCCTACGAGACCAGCAATTGCAGCGGTTAGTACCCATGCATTCTGGTGGATGGTTGCTCCTTTATATGGACGTCGACATATCCTTTTCTTAATGTTTGACCACAACTAGACTTTGCACATGGATATTGAGACAAGTAGTCATTAAAGGGGAGTATTGAAATATGTCATTCCTACTTGTCTTCAGTTGTGACTATCTATGTATAGAGTCTGTTCCTATTCTATATGATAGCTAAAACTAAGTTCCTAGTTTGGTGTGAGGTTGAGATATTCTCTCAACTAAATTAATGTGCGTCCAAGATAGATTTCCTATCTTGAGACTAATTCATGTATAAATGTGTGTAATCTATTTGATTAATAATATAGTTTGCATATTGAAGTTTTATTTAGAAGTTATATATATATATATATATATATATATTTCATGATATATTTTATATTGGAAAATTTTAAATAGATAAATAAATAGAATTAAATTATAACTTTACTTTAAATTCCTATTATTATTATTATTAATTAAAAAATATATATTAAATTAAAATAGATACACTTCTAAAAACATGTAAGAAAAAAATATAATAAAGCAATAGTATGTAATAAAAGCTTGAGATCCTTTGTAGATATTATAGTTTTCATACTATTATTATTAGAATAAATTCTATATAACAATTATTTCCGTGCTTATTATTTTTTATATTAAGAAAAAGAAAGATTGTTAAAAAGATATTTTTAATTTTAATCAAATTTTGTTAATGACTAACTTTTTTTCTCATATTTAGGAATTTATAAAATTAATTTAAAATACTATATTAAATTTAATTTTATTAATTATTGTGTTCATAAATTAATTTAAATATAAAATACATATATAGAATTATTTTGATTAAAGTGACATATATTTAGGTAAATTTGATACAAGTAAAATAATTAAAATGATATATTAAAAAATATCTACATGGAATTATTTTATTAATTTCTTAATTTTTCTTAGGTGGCTACTACTGAGTTGAAATTTCCTCTAATTGGAAAAGTAATTAACATGAGGTTGGGTAAAAGAGATTTTTTGCTAAGAATTATTGGTAGTCATAGGCTATGACCAACATCTTGCATCTCCATATTTTTATTATTCCTTTGGGTCATGGGAATCGCTGACCAAAGGTTCGTTATTTGTGTGGATGTGAATTTATTTTAGAATAATGATATCTGCGATGAGTGTTGATTTGATAGTCATATATGTAAATTAAAATTTGTTAAAGATTTTTTGACAGAAAATTATTGTATAAGATGACATTGCTATTTTTTTGGATAGATGTTGTTAATTTCCCCTAAATTTATTTACAAACATTGTTATCAATTTGAATTGTGATATCTTCTTTAATGATATTTAGAAATTGTGATATATTTCACTATGCAATTGAAATTAGTAAAATGAATCCATAAAGGGGTCATAAATTGAAATAAAAGTACACTCTACAAGAAGTCAAATGCAAATGTAAATGTGGATGTAACCATGGATGCAAAATTGAGAGTAGAATTGGATGTTAAATTAAGCATTAAAATGTAATACCTAGAAATGGAATAATGCATTGATACAAAACACAATAGCTGAATGACAACAAAGCAAACAATTAATCTAAAGACAACTTCAGAATGTACAGAGAAGCTGAGCCATTTTATTATATAGGATGTGAATATCAAGTACAACAATGCTCAAAATATGAGATACTCAAGTCAAAAAGATGGCCTAAAATGACCCTGAAATGATCCCACAAGAGGGACTGCAATACTGCTAAAGTGCTAGAAGGGAAACTACGCTCTCCCTGCTAGAAAATGGTAAGGCAAAAATTGCCAAAAGATAGAAAGTAAAATCTAGGTAGTTTGGGAGTTCCGATGATGCTAAAACTTTAGATCCAGGCTCTATGATGGACACCCAAGATAACCCAGAAAGGGTTTCTCAGATCTGTCAATCTAAGAAAATCACCCTCTTAGGGCTTGCACTATGTAGCTGTTGGGTATGCACATCTGCTACATTAACTGAAGATATGATGTCTTCAATGATGTGTAATCAACTCTATGCAATAAGGGTTGATCACTTCACTAGATCCTTGGGCTGACCGTTCAATATCTAGCTCCTCCAATCTCCTCCACTGAAAATGGCTGCTAAATGATCAACAACTTCAGAAAACTGCGCTCCAAGAGAGGGAGGCTCAATAGCCTGCTGTTAGATATGTCAAATCATCTTAGGAATGATGGAAACAATGGATACAATGTGAGGAGATGATCCCTCATAGGATTTCTAGCTGAAGTGCTGAAAACTTCCTTCCTCTAATATATCTACAAGGAATAAACTGCACAATCCTTGAAGGGACTGCTACTGCATGGAGGTAAAACACAATGGCCTGAATGTCGGAAATAGATTTGTTTCTCCTGGAAGACTGAGTATGAAGAAAAAAGTGAAGGATGAATCCTCCATTGGTTTCCTAGCTGGAATGCTAGAAACAACCTCTTGAAGAGGGCACAAATGCCTAATGAGGAATAAGCCCAATAGAAAACCTTCCCAGAGTAGGCACTCAAAGTCCCCCATGGGTAAGGGTGGGATTTACACTCGGAAACACCCTGTTCTAAACAACACTGTAGACTTAACTAAATTTCTCAAGCATGCACAGAAATGTCTTAAGACAAATCCAGATCTAAAAAGATCAAAGAAATGAATAATCCAAGTCATGCCTTCTATTGTGCCTTTACCTTCATTATATAGATTGTGAGCCTTCCATAGCCTAGGCCCATTTCATATTGCACTGTACATGTGGACATAAGTCTCCATGATTGATTGCACTGTCTCTCCATGTCCTCCATCATGTCTACATGCAATGTGCACCCTCTCCATCATGTGTTCATTAAATGCACTACTTCCTCCATCACTTCATCATGAATTCTCTATGATCTTACATTAGATTCCCTCCATGATCTCAGTTTACTACTTCAACCTCCATGATCTATCTCATTAATGAGACATGATCTCCACTCCTTTCACATTAGTAGTTGCTCCACTACTCCATTATGTAGATATATGCTTAATTAATCCACATTCACACATCAAAAGTGGATCTTATTCATCTTTGAGAATTATGAGTCCCTCCACCCTTTTATTTACTTAATTAATTAAGTTTATTAAGAACTCTAATATTCCAAATAACATGTGAAAATTTTGGAATATTACAGTCCTCCCCGGAAAAATGTTGCTTGTCCTCAAGCAACTGCAAAATTAGATGCAAAATCCATCCACCCCCCTCCAAATGGCATCCACATAAGGAAGGCCTCTGCCATCTGCTGTAATGTGTTATGCATATTTGGTTCCAAAGTTGTCTCTCAATAATGCAGAGAATGACCTCCAACTGGGTAGTTAGATGCCCTTCATTCTCCAAGAAGTACCAAGTGACAACCATAAGCTGCCCAACATCATCATCAATACATGAGATACATACAATAAAATGGTTCTTCCTATAAAGGAAAAGTCCCAACTCACAAAACATCTCTTCATCCCATGCTTTATGAAGTAGATTGAGCACTGACATGCCCTCATCCTTAGCCCTGTTGGCCTTATTGGATCCAAGCATCTTTCCAACATTGTGAAAAAGAAGAAATAGAGACATATGGGTAGACAAATATGTCAAACCATATTCTCCAAATAGTAATCACCGCAGCAATGCTCCATGCTACCACACCACACCATCAAAATAACAAGTGGGTTGGCCATATTCTCTCAAGAGAAGCCATAGCAACAATGTATCTTGCTTCCCCACCACATCATCATCAAACCAAGTATGGTGTCCATACTCTCCAAGTAAGATTCATCGGAGGAATTCCTCTTGCTACCATCCTCCGTCATTACCATGCAAAGAAGGGGAGTATTTCAAGCCAAACTCTCCTAAAAGTAACCATAGTAGAAAGATCTCTTGCTGCCTCTTTACATTATAATGTAAATAATGGAGCAACAACGTAATTATTGACATGTGGGATGTCATATCAGCCCAATACAAACAAACTCCATCATTACACATCATGAGAGTACTATGCCATATCATAAACAATACAAAACACATAAACATGGGAGATGTCATGTGATGGCCAAACTCTCTTAAGGACAACCAAAGTGAACATGCCTTATTTTGCTACATTCTATCATTGATACACAAGGCATGAGACAAATAAATATGAGCTATTGGGTGGTAACCATACTCACCCAAGAGCAGCCAATGCAACCATGCCTCCTTCTTCATTACATGAGTGTTGTACAAGGCCCTGGATCATGAAAATATGTGATGTTGGGTAGTAACCATAATCACCCAAGAGCAACCGTCGCAACCATGCTTCTTGCTAGCCTATCTCATATTTCTAAAAGTGGTTTGGAAACCCCTTGATCCATATCATCAACCATTCATCCTAATGTGGATGATGGATCTCATTCTGCACAAACTTGGCATCCTCCCATTGTAGGACACCAAACTCCTCAAACTTTTGAAGAACTTTGCACTCCATGATATGTTGAAGTGCACCTCCAATGATATCTCTCCATGAGATCTTATTATCATCAATGACCCTCCAAAACCAATAAGGTTCTAGATCTGTTGCAGGTAGAAGTTTCTCTTTGAGCTATGAGATGATCATTGAGAAAGAGTCATCTTGAAAGGGGAAAATATTGCCCATCTCAATATTTCTACCATATATCATCTTTCTCTCCATGGATTCATGAGTGAAGCTACCTTCAGAATGCTCCAAGAATAATGGGGCCCTCTCATCATCACTGCTACCAAGTGATAGTGCTGTAGATCTGTAGGGTGATACATGTGTTGTCTCATAGCAAGGCACAATGTTGAACTCATAGCCAACCATTGTACATAGGATCATACTCATCCCATTTTTTGAAACTATAAATTTCAACTCAAAGGTTTGAATGTATCTCAACAATGATGATCTGGGATAGCTTTCCATCTCCTCCTTGATCAGATCAAGGGTCCTCTACGCAGTGATATTTTGCTGCTTCAAAACAACATGTTGTTCTAATCCTTGGTCATGCAATAGCCCTGATGGCATGTCCCCATAAGTTTCAATAATAGGTACTGAAAAAATATGAGATGAAAGTGGATGCATACCTCATATCAACTGATGTATGGGAACCTCTTGCAAGACCACAAGAGTTCCTCCAACTGGTACAATGGTCACTCCAACTGCTGGTAAGATTTATGGATGCTCTGAATCTATCAATGTACCAGCACTAGAATATACCTCCTCTTCCTCATCTCTTGAATCATGCATGTAACTCTTATGTCAAGGCATTAATACTACCTTGCAAAGATGCAAGTGTCTCTCCTCCGGATACAAGTACATATGAAATTAGTGGTAAATGTATTGAATCCTTATCTAGAGTGACAATAATGACATCCTCCTTTGAATTTTCAGGAAATGTCTCTTTGTGAAGTATCTCTGGTTTTCTCACATCAAACTTCTTCCTCAACTTGTGAAAGAAATATGAATACTTAGTCACCTTTGCATGCTCCATGTGACCAAACCACCAATCATTGTCTTCACCTAGAAGATGAAGTGCTACAATCTAAACAACCTCTTTTTCAGCTATAGGATGTAGCCTGAAAAGTGCATCTAACTCTTTCCTCCAAGCCTTAACAGTGCTTGAGGAAGATCCATCAAATGTAGGCAAACAAAATCTATTGTGCCTCTTTCTTCTATTGCTGCTATATGATCTTCTTTCTTCTTTGAGTTTGAAGAATTGTTGGAGAGTTATATTATCCTTGAATGCTCTCGACTATGCTTTGTACTCTTCAAGATATAGACTGAGAGTCTCATGAGTCTCAGGTTCCTTGTTTCTTCTTTCTTCATTGCTATACCATTCATCTTCTTCAAAGAAAGTGGGCATAGTAGATCTATGATTCTCCAGTTTTATTTGTTGCTGATAGGAAGTGCTTGGACCTTCCTCATCCAATCTTCTTCTTAGATCCTTCCTTTGCCTTTCTCTCTTCATTTGATTGACCTCCTTGGAGAGATCTTGCAGGGATCTAAAGAGAAGAGTGGAAAAACTACAATCCTCCTTCATGATAGATCTCTTCTATCTGCTTCTTCTTTTGATGTAAAAGATGAAGTGTCCACAAGATGAGCCAAATTTCATGCTTTGATACCACTGTAGTATCCCAAAATGGAATAATGCATTGATACAAAACACAATTGCTGAACAAAAACAAAGAAAACAATTAATCTAAAGACAACATCAGAATGTACAGAGAAGCTGAGCCATTTTATTATATAGGAGGTGAATAGAAAGTACAACAATGCTCAAAATATGAGACACTCAAGCCAAAGGGATAGCCTAAAATGACCCTGAAATGATCCCACAAGAGGGACTGCATAACTGCTGAATTGCTAGAAGGGAAACTGCGTTGTCCCTATTGGAAAATGCAAGGCAAAAATTGCTAAAAGATATAAATTCAGATCTAGGAAGTTTGGGAGCTCTGATGACGCTGAAACTTTAGATCTGGGCTCTATGATGGATCACCAAGATAACCCACAAAGGATTTCTCAGGTCTATCAATCTAATAAAATCACCCTCTTAGGGCTTGCACTATGCAGCTGCTGGGTATGCAAATCTGCTGCATGAACTAAAGATATGATGGCTGCAATGTTGTGCAATAAGCTCTATGCAAGAAGGGTTGATCCCTTCAATAGATCCTTGGGCTAAAATCTCAAGGTCTAGCTCCTCCAATCTCCTCCTTTGAAAATAAATATTGAATGATAAAAAACTTCAGAAAACTGTGTTGTAAGAGAGGGAGGCTCAATAGCCTACTGCTAGATATGTCAAATCAGCTTTGGAATGATGGAAACAGTGGATACAATGTGAGGAGATGACCCCTCATAGGATTTCCAGCTGAAGTGCTAAAAACTTCCTTCCTCCAATAGATCTACAGGAACGAACTGCACAATCCTTGAAGGGACTACTGTTGCATGGAGGTAAAACACAATGGGTTGAATGCTGGATATAGATCTGCTTCTCCTGGAAAACTGAATATGAAGAAAAAAGTGAAGGATGAGTCCTCCACTGGTTTCCTAGCTGGACTGCTAGAAACAACCTCCTGAAGAGGGAACCAATGCCTGATGAGGAATAAGCCCAATATAAAACCTTCCCAGAGTGGACACTCAAAGTCCCCAATGGGTAATGGTGGGATTTCCGCTCGGAAACACCTTGTACTAAACAACACTGTAGACTTAGATAAACAACTCAAGCATGCACAAAAATGTCCTAAGACAAATATAGATCTAAAAGGATCAAAGAAATGAATAATCCAAGTCATGCCTCCTATTGTGCCTTTACCTTCATTATATAGATTATGAGCCTTCCATGGCCTAGGCCCATCTCATACTGCATTGTACATGTGGACATAAGTCTCTATGATTGACTGCACTGTCTCTCCATCTCATCCATCATGTCTACATGCAATGTGCACCCTCTCCATCATGTGTGCATTAAATTCACTACTTCCTCTATCACTTCATCATGAATGCTATATGATATTACATTATATTCCCTCCATGATCTCAATTGACTACTTCAACCTCCATGATCTATCTCATTAATGAGACATGATCTCCATTCCTTTCACATTAGTAGCTTCTCCACTACTCCATTATGTAGATATGTGTTTAATTAATCCACCATTTTATTTACCTAATTAATTAAGTTTATTAAGAACTCTAATATTCCAAATAACATGTGAAAATTTTGGAATATTACATAAAACAAGATGCAAACAAGAACACAAAGAGTGTTTTAAACTAGAAGTAAAAAAAGGTGTAACAGTAGACACAAAGAAGGGAACAAAACATGGCATACAAATGGATGCTAAGTTGGTCACAAAAAAGGATTAAAAAATGGATGCAAAATAAGAAAAAAGAAGGAAAAAAAAGGATGCAAATTAAGATGCCAAATGATGATGCAAAGAATGGTGTAAATTTGGGATGAAAACTTGGGAAAAAAAAGGAAAAAAAATTGTAATAAAAGATGTGCTAAAAAGAAGAAAAAAAGTATGAAAATTAAGATTCCAAATGATGATGTAAAGAATGGTGTAAATTTGGGATGAAAACTTGGGTGCAAAAAAAGGAAAAAAAAAATTGGAAGAAAAGACATAAGATGCACAATGAGGCTAAAAAATTGGTGAAACTAAGGAAAACATATTGGATGCCAAAAATGATGCATACTCATATGTAGATTTAGACTCAAACTTAGATGCAAAATGAGAGGAAAATGTGGACAAAAAATGAGGTAGGAAAAGGATGCAAATTTGGATGGCAAAAATGATGTAATATTAGACACCAAAAAGGATGCAAAATTGGATGAAAAAGTGGATGTAAATAATGGTGCAACATGACACATAAGTAGACACAAAAAATGGGTAAAAAATATGCATAAAAATAGCTCAAAATTGGATGAAAATTGAGATGCAATGGTGGATTCAAAAAGTGATGCAAAACTTGGTGTAAAAACAAATGCAAAAGTGGACATAAAAAATGGCTCAAAATTGAATGTAATATTAGACACAAAACAAGATGCAAAGGTGGACACAACACATGACTTAATATAGGATGCAAATATAGATGTAAATTTGGATGCTCAAAAGGGTGTAAAATTGGATGCAAGAAATTATGTTAAAAACGATGGAAAATTGGATGTAGAAAATGATGAAAATATGGTGCATTATGGGATGTGAAAAATGGAGGAAAATCAAATGCAAAAGTGGATGTAAAAAATGGTCCAAAAAGACATGCAAAAATGGGCACGAAAATGGATGCAAAATTTGGTGCTAAATAAAATTCAACATATGGTGCAAAGATAGGCACTAAAGAAGGTGCAAAACTAGATGCAAAAATAGGTGCAAAATTAGAATAAAAAACTAGTGCAAGACAAGATGCAAAACCTGGTGTAAGACTAGATGCAACAATTGACACAAAATGGATGCAAAAAAGGTGCTAAATTGGATGCAAAAAATGGTGTAAAATTGATGCAAATAATGGATAAAAAATGGAAGAAAATAATGATACAAAATATGAAGAAAAAAATGATGAAAGTAGATGTAAAAAATGGCACAAAATTAGAAGCAAAACCTGTCATAAAATCAAATGAAAATATTCATGCAAAATTTGACACAAAAAATGATGCATAATTTGGTGTAAAAAAGGTTTCATATTTTAGCATGAAAAATGATGTAAAATCATGCGCAAAAAAGGACACTTTACAAAATGTACAATAGATCTAGATTTTGTGCCAGGTTGCTCATCCCAATTGTAAAAAAAATGCACTAAAATCTAGCGCTAAATATGCTGAAAATTGCCTATTTTGCTGTAGTGTATACATATAAATACAACATCTTGACCATTCAACTCAACTTCCAACATTTCTTGGACTTTCAATAAATTTCCACCATAACCCTAATGGATTAGATGTCTAATAATCAACAAAAGGAGAAGACTAATGACCATACCAGTGAGCCTGGGGTCATCAAATCCTAGAACTTCCAAATACTCTTTTAGCTTATCAATGAAAATTACCAAAATGGTAGGCGATAATGGAAATCCTTGATTAAATTTGATATTTCATTTAATTTCTTATAACCAAGCCTTACTAGTCCTATCCTTGGCAATAACATTCTCATATAGCCTAGTCACATCAACCCTCAACTTGAGAGGAACCATTATCTCTTTTAGCCTCTTCCATAAATTATCTTGAGGAATGGTGTTAAAATATTTTCTAAATTAAACAAAACAACAAAATAGATCAGTTATATTATTGCAAAATTCCTATATAATGATAAGAGTAACAAGATGGTTTATAGTTGAGTGTTGTCTCCTAAATCTAGCTTGACCTTTGTCTCTTTTACCATTCCTTTCCAGCCAAAGGATAATCTTCTTTTCCAAAATGAGACCATAAAACTTGGCTAAAATGTGGCTAATCATAATGGTCATGTAGTTATAAGGAATGTTTTTATCCCCACTTTTAAATATAGGCACAATAAGGATTTAAAACTAAGGCTTAAGGAAGCCTTATTTCACTATCAAATTGAGGAGTTTGTGTATAAGAGGGATGAGGACAAACCTTCCCATTTTTTAAAATTAATCTTGGTAGCCTTCAATATCCTTAGCCTTCCCATCAACGAATTGATTAATATTGAACTCAATGTCTTCCAAAGAAAATATATCCTCCTCTATAGGAGTGTTCAAGATTGTTCCCATGGCATCACGGGAAACATAAATATTCTTAAGATAGATATCCCAATTGTTTAAGGGGATTGAATTATTTTCTTTAGTTTTATGCACAAAAAATTTCCTCCAAAACTTTTGGGGCTCAAATTTAGAAAGGTGAAGAATATGATCTTTCCTCAAGATCTTTTCTTCCTTTTGATAAGAGCTTCACACATATTTATTTTCTCAAGATTTATGATTTCATTAGGAGCATCTCTAATCACTTTCATAGTAATTTTATAATCATGATCATAACAAGGGTTGGAATTTATATTATTCTTTTTATACAACACCTCATGTTGGGGCCCTAGAGTCACACTACACTGTGATGTAGTGTAGAGCCTAGGAACATCTAAGTGCGATCCTATTTGCTGCTACGTTCTCAAGATATTCTATTTAAGTTTGTTTATATATCCATCTATTATAGTTTAATATTATTCATTTTTTTAATAGCCCTTGAACTCTAATATTATAGTTCTAGGCATAAGTGTAGTAAAATATAAGATGATCCAAATGCAAGCAAATAAAAACGTGTTTAAATTGTCCTTGTAAATATGTTGTTGTAATTTATTGTATAATTCAAGCTTGAACTTATTTTTTATGGCATAGTTAAATTTCGGTTCAAGATACATGCATTTTATTCCCTCCTATAAATGTCACAGGAAACTGGAATTACAATTTCATCATAGTCATTGAATAAAAATATCTGTGAAGATGTAAATATTTCTATAGTCAAATGTAAACAACTGAATCTAGCAGAATTAAAATCACAAGTATTCTAAGAAACTAGCTCATCATTCATATTTAACACTCAAACATGTTCTTGAAATCAAGTGTTCAAAATATATATGAATAATATTTAAATCCAACCCAGTTTCATGTTTAATTTGAAATCTATTTTGGATTGAAGGTTAAGGGAAAAATAACAGTCATTAAATGCATTTGTTGGGTTGCAACATTTCCATTGATCTTAAGTTTGGAGCATTCATAACCCTTGGGTTTTACATGAAAATTTTAAAATATGTAAATATGGATGAAAAATAGAGAACAAGTCTTACCCAATTTAAAGGAGAAATTAAGAATTCCTTTAAATCAATTAAGATCTGGTGGGCAATTGAGCAATTAAGAGTTCAACTATTAGAAAACATTTTTTTTTGAAATTCACCATTTTATTGCAAACCCTTGTAATAAATATCAAGAAAGTAAATATACTCTTTAAACTAACTTGATAGATATTACAAAACTAAAATAAACCATCGTATTGATGCCATAATTTATTTTAGTTAATAATTCTCATACAATTATACAGAATTCACATAACACATCAATTTCACAACTCAAAGTTCCATGTAAATTGCATAAAATTGTATTTAATTGGTAGTAAACTTAAAAACATGAGATGGATGTGAAATATACATGAGAAGAAAATATAGAAAGCCCAAGAGTTACTGCAATTTTTTTCCCTAAGATAACTTCAAGACCTCCCAATGATTCACCAAAAATTTTGGCAAAGTTTCCCCTACAACCAAGATTTATCCCTCCATTAATTTCAAAATGAGGTCTATATATAGGAGTTCAAGAACTTGGAACCTACTCTAAACCGTTAGTGGTATTTGAAAAACCATGGAGGTTTGTTACAAAATTTCCAACTTTACAATAATTAACTTCTTCTAGAAGTTTCTTGAAGAATCTACTCACTATAAGGTGGGCCCCTTCAGATTTGGATTTGATATCCCTTATCTGTCTCTTGGATGGGTGTTGTCTTCCTTATATCTCTTGGGAATTTATTTTTTCGTGCACTACAATGTGTCGAGTGCTAAAATGGGCACATTGCCGACGATGCTAATCGTTGAAGTTGCTCCTGCTGTGGTGGTGGCGGCCTAGAACTAGAGCTTGCCTCTGTTGAAGTTGGTCGTGATAGTGAGAGGGGATCCTTTTAGTGAGCCAAATTATAGAATGTTAACATTCCCTTCCATTTATTTCCCTTTGGGATCTCACATGCTTGTGCCTCTAAAATAATTCCTTCCAAGGTTGTGACCAGTTCATAATCCATATTTCCTATTTCTCTGAAAAGGTGCTTCAACATGAACATGAGTTCAAAATGACTTTCATATAGGCTCATGATATAATTACCTTGAAAAGGATGATCCTCCTCTCCAAATCCTTTTTGGTATTATTTGATGGAACTGTGGCTTTTCATGAAGGCCTCTTGGGCATAGAATCACCATTTCCTCAAAGATTCAAGGAAAATTCTTATCATAAAGTGCTTCACATTTATCTTTGAATTCCCTCACCTCATTTGTCATATATTATACCTTTTTCTCCACCAGTGCTATTATTCTCTTATTATTCTTTAGCTGATTGGATTTTACCACTAAGTAAGTCATGTTTAGGCATGCTTCCTGTTAGAGTCGGTCTTGTTGTTTATACCCCTTATGCCTTGTCTTGTTGGGCGGGTCAAAATGAGTCAAATTTCATCAAAATCAATGTTTCAGTCATTTATAACCATGAAAGGTCTTTTGGTCAACAAAGAGTCTTTTAGAGTTTTATAGGTTTAGGTTTAGGTCATCAAAATTGTCAATAATGCCCGCAGGCCTTGAGGATGTTTTTAAATAAGTTTTCAGTCCAAAATTTTAACACCAGTAAGGCTCAAAGATGATTCTTCTCCAAAACTCTGTTTTGGAGAAGAAATTGTCAAATTAGTTGTTTGTAATAAGTGTATTTTTAAAGTCTGCCCTCATGAAGAATGTCAAATTCAGGCCCTGGTCACCTTGCCAGGATTCATCAGCTCCTATCCCTGTAAGCAGACAAAGTAAAGCCATCATTCAAGCTCAGAAAATTAGAAAAGGAACAAAAGGACAAAGCTGTATTAAAGGTGAAAAAATACCAATTTTGAAACATCATAAAAGTGGGTCTTTGTGAAACAAGAACCAAATCCATCACTATGTAAGGTATTTTCATTGTTTGAAATATCATTTGCATGCAAGCGTTCATTTGAAGGCCGACTCAAAGTTGTGGAAGGGCGAAATTTCAGTGTTCGGGGCCGAGACTGTGTGGAGGAAACAGCGCGGCGCATTGGGTTTGCGCGCGGCACACCCACCCGACACGATGCACACAACGTATTTTCACAGTGCTTTTTTACACTAGCGCGGCACACCCAGGACGCGCGGCGCACTGGGCTTGCGCGCGGCGCACTCAGCCTTCAAGCCTGAAAAAATCGAAATTTCCTCTCGAATCTTCAGTGCTTGTTCCAATCGATAAAATCACAAAGAAGGCTTAAAGCTTGAAATAAGGAAGGGACGTGTCTGGAGAGGGTGCGCAGCAGGTATTGTTAAAAATGCTGGAAGGAACAACTCTTCTGATGTCTCAGTAAACAAAGCAAAAGTCGACTTTGCTGTATTTGGTAGAAACTGCATTTCTTATGAGAAACGGGAAATGATAAATGGGGCGTTGGAGTGAATATCTTGAAGCCTACATAAAGGAGGAATAAACGCATAGATTAGCAGAATCTTCTAGTTCCTTATCTCGAGCAGCTTGAAAAAGTTTGAAATGATCCAGATTTGAATCATGATCGCTCTTTAGGTAATGGTGCATAGCAGAATCAGACAGATGCGCCTGCAGCAGCTAATTAATGATCATAACTTGATTGATCTGGTTGTAAGCAGTCTTGTGCAGTATGTTTCTATGCTGCATATGGCCTTCATGATGAAAACATCAAGGAGAGGCTTAGTTTTCTTCAGTTTGCACTACAGTCTGGAGCTGTTTTTTTGCCATGGGAATCTGTTGAGAAGCTATGGAAATGTCTAGTTGAAATGTAGACGTGTACTGCAGATGAAGAGAGTGGGCTGCAATGGCGTTGTGAAGTTTTGGATAAACGTGCTTTATCTGTCGATTCTCAAGAAAACTTTCTCACTAAAAATATAAATAAAGTTTGGCCATCATCTATGTCACAAACTGCTTGGCGATGTTTCAAGCAATTGTTTTTTCACATAAATTTAAACCAAAAGAAGCTCAAACAGCTGCGACATGATTATGCTGTTGGTATCAATGATCTGGATCTTGTTGGGTTGCCTTATTTGTGGCAGATAGCTTTATGGTCAAGGAATAAAATTATTGTAGAAGAAACCATAAACATGTTGCGAGACATACACACATCCCTGGTAGAAAATTTACAGCAAGATTTGATTGCCATTCGTGAAGACTTTATTAACAAGTGTATGGAGCATCTTATATGCGCTTTAGACATTGGTGAATCCTGGAAAAGTATTGAGAATGTCAAAGAAGAAAGGAAGAGAGTTTGGGGAAACCACAAGAAATAATATAAGTAAATATGCTGATGCTGGGTTAAGAACGTTGGCAATTGCATACCGTGAAACTTGATGAAGAGGAGTACAGAGTCTGGAATGAAAAGTTTATGGAGGCTATAAATATTGTAAGTGCAAAGCGAGATGCCAAAATGGATTGGCTTGAAAAACTGAATCGAAAGTATTTGCAGATACAAGGATCTTCCAAAATCATGGTAACCAGAGCAGATGGACCATATTTATCAATTGATGAGGATATCGACACAGACCCCTTTTTGTTATGGCTTGGAAAGGAGTTTCTCAGGGATTTCAAATCAGCACTATTGTTTTTATGGGAACAGCCAGAACATCTAAAATACATTGAGTGGCCATCCTTTCAGAGCACGTTAAAGACAACGACTCTTATGCTACTGCTGGTGATGCTTCTAATTATTTTCCTATCTTCTGTTGATTCGGCTTTGAGTTATTTGCTTGTGTCGACCTTACGGCGTAGCTCTTGAAAGTAGAAGTTGTTTGTGACTATTCTTAAGACAGAAAAGAGAGCTTTAGATGCAAGAGATTTCTATTTAATTCTATCATTTGGAAATTCTGTGTATTAGGTAAGGTTGTTGGAGCCTAGGCTTATTTTGGAATCTGAATAGCTTCAAGTCTAATTAGAGAGTTGGAATTGTTTCATGCTTAGTTGCACATATAGGATCTGTGTGTTAGCTACAAGCAATGAACCACATTTTGGGACTTTTAAAATGAAAGTCAAAATCTCAGTACTGCAAACTCTACCTTAACTCTCAAGAAGGAAAAGCTTCGATATTACCCATATAACATAAATTGGAACTATGGATTGCTTCCACAAACATGGAAAGAGACAGTTTCTCATGGTGGGTACAGCGCATGAAGCGGGCATTTGACCTTTTTGATGAATTTCGAATTGATCATTTCCGAGGACTTTCTGGCTATTGGGCCGTTCCTGCAGAAATATGGACTTGCAGATAAATTTAAATTTAACATTGAGTGCAACCATGCAACCATCTCCAGGCACAGTTGTCATCATGAGCTGGAATTGGCAAAATTTTAAGTTTAAAGGCTATTTTTATTAAAATCGGTTTTATTCAAATGGAAAATGTAACGTGGCAGTCAAAGTCAAAAGCCCAAAACTAGGGCGAAAACAACAGGGTGATAAGATTGAAGGCCTATTTTTGTCTGTAGTTACGATTTAATGGGATTTACACCTACAGATGCCACATCTTCATTGGTCATCCACAGATTTCATGTTGAACGCTGCCCCCTTCAGAAATCGATGATTGGCTCTTTGCTTTTGTTTGTTAATAGTGATTAAACATCGCCCATGTGTTGGGTCGATCTGTTTTCTCTTGGTCCTATTTATTGTATTGTAAAAACATTTGTAGAGGTGAAAAAGTTTTGAAAAGCTGTGGGAGGAAAAACCCAGTGCTCTCACTGTATAGTTTGACGGAGGATTAATTAAATGGTATAGCTCTGACTTATAAGATTCTTGTGGTGTGAAGTTTAACATATGTTTTTCTTCTGTTTCATATGTCTTTTGTAATGTTTCATAGCTCATTCATAATCGTTTCCAACTGAATACTTTACAGTAATAAAGGTAGAATTCAGTCATTGCTCTGCCTTGAGGTGTTCAGTTGTTCTATGTTTTCTTCTGTCTGTAAAGGACTCATTGATTAATGCTCTTTTCAGCTTTTTAAACAGTCTTTCACCCCATATTATTCCAAATTTGATTGTTAAACTTCATTCCTATCTCGCCTTATGAAATACCCTGTGCCTTTGATTAAATCTCTGTTTCATGCTGTTCTTGATCCCACGCTGCCCAGAAAATTCATCCATTTATCAAAAACCCCTTTCCTATCAATTTACTAGCCTAAAATCAGTTCCCTTTTTAAGTCATCTCGCACCCTATTGTTCATTTTATCGAGATCGACTGGAGAGAGCCCTCTCCTGTCCTCGTAGGGCTAGCTACGAGGTTGAGCTTGGTTTGATGTTGCCTCGAGTTTTTCCTTCCTCAGCCTGAGGCAGATTCGAGCGCTAACACTTCCGAAACCTCTAATTTTCTCATCTGATTGAGAAATTTGATAATTTTTCCTACTTTATCTAACATCTCTCTGATGGTGTTTTGAGCATATTCATTTATTTGTGAGCAAGTTTGGCCATTTATATCTTCTCTTGTATAAGTTACATATTCCCCCATCACTTCAGTACTTGCTTGGAGTTTTTATCATAGATATTTCTTCTGAATGCTTTAAAAGACAAATTACTGGGATGTTTCCTGCTAAAACATTTAGTTCAACCTCAATATTCTCGCTACGTTCTTGGGATCGATACAATTCCATGTTAACTCCTACTATTTTCTCATCCTTAGATTTTAAATCTTCACCCTAGGCTACGAGTAAAGCTTGCAATTGCTTTGCATCCTCAGACACTGTTAATGATTCCACCTGTCATATTAGGATGTCATGAGCCTATTGTTGTTGCATGTTTTCATATTTTTTCTCCTTCATTTCCTGCAATTGGGCTTCTAGCAACATAATCTCATCCTGTAATTCTCTAATTTTTGTAAGGGCCTCATATAACTTTAGCTTCAAATCATCAATCTCTTTTTATGCTGTAGCTAATTCGACTGTCTGCATAGGATGTGTATCCAACATTTTAAGCTGACCCTTCAAGGAGGCAATTTTTTTTGTCTTCTAACAATTCCTAGTATTTTTGAAAATATCAAGCGTATGTGGCCAAATGTACAACTTTATCTTCAATATATTTGACATTTGTTTTGTTACCCCTTCCAAATATCTTCTAGTACTTAATTTGAGCACTGGTTTTAAAGTACAAATATTGAATTTTCCTCTTCGTGGCATCTATCTAGTGCAACCATATGTGTATCAAGTGTGCGGCTTGAATATGAAAATCCAAGAGGTTAGTATATGGGAGATTATTTGCTTGTAGAGTCACCTGGTGCACTTGATAATCTGCCATCGACATTGCATTTTCCACTTTAGATTATAACCATGCCATCTTGAAGATACCCCTCACATAATCCATAACACTTTTAAGCTATGTAGGTCGCAAGGGCTGATTATTTTCTATTATGATATCTCTTTTCCTATCCTTAGAATCTTTCTTGGTAATTTATGAAAATTCGTCTATGATAGACACATGTCTAGGCTTGGTCACTTCCCCTGATTTTGTGATTATGTGTTCTGACATGGCAGAAGTTTAGGTTTCCACTATGAATGTTTTCTTTGAGGGAGTAGCCAAATCACTTTTATATATAACTAGAGCCTAAAAATCTGTCTCGTAATCATAATAATCCTCTTCCTAAAGTGCTTTATCCTATTTGGTCCTCTTGGGACCATGCAATTGTCCTCTATATACATCCATGGGCTCAAAAATTCTTTGTTTCAACCCTGAAATTTGAGAAAACTCTGACTTAGTTGGATGCAGAATTTCCTTGACTTCCTCCTAGGTATCGTTGTTTGCGCACTCATATATCAGAGGATTCGGGTAATGTTTATGGTTTTTCCTATCCCTATATTTTCTCAACTTGCAAATAATGTCATGGTGGATCATATCTCCAGACCCTAGCCTTCAGGAAATTGAAACTTTCTATGATATTTTCCATAATATCTAGAGAATTTCTCAATTTCACATAGTAAGGTCCCACATTGTGTGAGAGATGAAATGTGACTGCTGCCTTTTTAGGAAAAAATTTCACTTGCTCGATGGCCAATCTATGCCAAATTCATTATAATGCGAAAATTCGATGGGTGAGGAAAGTTGATAGGTTATGTGAATGCTCTTCAAAACCATATATTCTAAGGATGGTATAATCCTTGAACAAATACCAGTCACCAACACAGGTACCTGGAGTTAGTTGCAACATTTCTATGAGGAAAGGGGGTACCCTTGGCAAATATTGATCATAAATACAAGTGTAGACAACTGACATGAACGAAGAAATGTAATCAAACAAGCCTTGGTTATTTTCTACTTTGCAAACCTAGGTAACCAATCATAGGCAGGTAACATGTTTCTAGGTTCATCCACCATCTTAGGCTTGATATGGTCAAGGCATAGATATTGTTGATGAATAAACAAATGGACTAGGTACGTTCAATAACAAAAGGCTTTTTTTTCTTCAAACTCCATCATTTGATTTCTTCTGATAAGAATTTAGGGAAATCTAAATAAGTATAGATTTTGGTAGATGGGTTAAACAAGGACACTAAAAATCCTAAGGATGATCTAGTTACAAAAATACTAGTGTCTAGGTGTAGGACTTGAGCCATCATGGGGAAGGACATTGCCGAAATGGGTTCAAAGATTGAAATATGGAAATGGACTAGTTTATTTGGAGGAGGTGCCATTCCCCTTTTGAGACAAGAATTAACTGCTTGTTATTGAACATCAAGTGCCAAGTTAGCCCATTTTCCTTCGATTTTGTCTCTATTTAGCTCCTGTAACTCAAGAAAAATTGAGAATGATAGCATGGACACAATAGATTTTGGAGTTGTTCTAGTTACCTCTTTGTCAACTTGGGATGAGACAATTTTCTTTTATTTGGTACATACCTCTTGGCACACCAAGTTACCATCTCTAGGAAATAGAAAACCTATGGGAGAATGGCACGGACTAGACCCGACACATACATTTTGTTGACATCCTTTAACATGTTGCTGCTTTCCAGGATCACGTGAATAACCCACCTAATAACTTGTGTAGTTAATAAAAGTTCATCCACGATATCTGATTCTTTTCCTTTCCCCTTAGTCTATGTATCGGTAGGGTTTTTGGTTGAAGGAGTGGTCATTGAGGAGGCATATGATTTTGTTGAGGATTGGCTGACAAATGAAGACTAATGTGTGAACTCAGGGGGATATCGGATGATTCAAGAGTCAGGTACGACCATGCCTAATGCAAGAGCATCCAAAAAATTTCCAGTAATGTGATTATGCGTTCACATGTTGTGGCCAAGCAAGAAGTGGGAAAAATTGATCATTAATAGTTTAGTTAGATTTAAATGTGTGATGTTAGTTGGTTTTAATGTTATAGATTAAATAGGAATAAAAGTAGCATTTGGTTCTCCATGCGAGGAGATTTAGAAAATAGATTAGGATTGAGAGGATAAGATAGAGTTGGTTTAAAATCTAATAAATGATAAACCGCTTTCAGTAAGGTGGAAGCGTAGATAAGTGCGTGAAGTGTGATAGGATAAGTAGACAGAGAGTGAAGTGTGAGAAGTCTGTGAGTTGTGTGATAGAGGAGTGACAGAGAGGAGAAGTCATGTGTTTGGGCTTCAAAATGTCATACAAATATCACTCATTACCATACATTTTTCACCTATGCTTCCATTATATCACTCATTATCCACCACCATGTCACTTCATTTTCCCTATTGTTCACCATTAATGGGTCTCATTTATATCTTCCAAATATTATTTATTTTTAAGCATTTTTAAGAGAAATTCTTGATTAAATATTAGAAAATAATATATTTTACTTCATATATGGAAAGTGGATTGTTTTTGTGACATGTGTAGGTGCCAAGGAAGCTTCCAAGATACCTTTATGTGGCCTTGAATGATCAAATTCGAATTTGATAAGATAAACCTCATGGAGAAGAGCATGATCTCATGGAGAAGATCAAGGACAAAAGGGGGTTATGTGTCTAGATGGTTGAGAGATGTATGTAACTAAAGAGAGATTAGTGGATCATCATTATGAGTTTGTTACTCATCCCATTGTATAAATATGAGTACAATATCCTCCATTTGTAAGTTTTGTAATCTTAGAATTTTGGAGTATGTAATCTTAGAAGCTTAGAGTTGTAACCTTAGAGTTGGTTTGTAATGGAGATTTTGAAATAAAGAATCATACTTTGATTTTTCTTCTACATCTGAGTCTCCTTTGAAGTGGTGTGCTTGTGGAGTTATGGAGGGCCCCCATGGCCTCACTTGCATGCTTATTTGCTTATTTTACATATAATTTAATTTATGTTTTTGTTTGATTTCAGCTTTTAAGTTTTGTTAGATGTTCTAATATTGGAAAGAGTCTTATTTGAAAGTGTTCTTGTAAGAGAACTGTAAGACCTCATACAATTATTAGATTTAGGTTTCTTTCATTTCATCTTTTAATTTTTTGTTAAATGTTCTAATATTGGAGGAGATCTTAAAATTCAGGTGTTCTTGTAAGAAAACCTTAGGATCTTGACAATTGTTAGATCTAGGTTTGATTAGTTGTTGAAAGAGATCTTGATGAATATGTTCTTGTAAGGGAACTTTAAGATCTTGGAAAAATTAGGAATCTTTCTAGATATATATATTTTAGATAAGCACTTCTAAGTTTACCTTCCCGGGTTGAAATTAAATGAAATCTAATTGCCATCATCAATTAGAACCAAACATTTTGGCGCCGTTGCCGGGGAAGTGCAACTAGAAGGATTTAGTAATTATTTTATGCATTTTTTTTTATGGACTAATTTGTGGAACTTGGTGACAACAGGTTCATAAAGGAGTTCAAATTTTGAAGCATTTTATTTTCGCACATAGTTAATTTAAATTCAGTTTTTATTTTAAACCCCCCATTTCTCACTAATCCATCTATGGATGAGGAATTTGACAATGTTGAACAGGTGTTTCTTGGAGAGCAAGGACAATAACCTCGAGCCAACTCTAAGACATGTTACTCACATACTTGTAAAACATAACGTAAAATTTTTTAATCTTGATGTGAGCATGTTCGAACTTTTAGTCCGTAGATGGGTTCACTGGAAGCATTATTTTACTTATAAAATAAAACATTTTTCAAGTTAATGTAGAATAGATTAAAAATAAAAAAATAAAACGAGATGTCGTAGAATTTCGTCGTAGAATTTCCTTGTAGAATTTTATTTTAGTATTATTTTAAATCATCATGAATAAATGAATAAATTCGCATTCCTATGTCTTGTTTCTGTATCACGGGTGAGCTAGAAGCTTGATTATCGGAAATATTTGTCTTCCGAGAGTCTAAACGCCCCCGCGACATTGCATAAAGAGTGTAGATAATGCGAGGTTTGATCACATATTTTAATTGTGTCTATCCATCCATGTTAACCTGCATAAATAAAAATAAATCAAGAGATTAATATGCTCTCTTCCTACACTACGTGCGATCAGGAAGATAAAAAAATATATCGATTTATTTTAAATATAAATACTCTTGCTAGAAAATTGATCTGCGATATGACAATAAAGAATTTTGTGAATGAGCAAAAGATCATCTTAAATTTTTTTTAGATAAAATTTAGTTTTCTTTTAATTTTTGTTTAAAAAAAAAATACTAAAAAAAATAAAAAAATCGCACAAAATAATAATAATATATATATCATATATATATTATTATTAAAAAAAATTTCTTTTTGAAAACTAACCATTTTTTTAGAGATAGGTTCAATTTTTTTTTTTTTAGATTAAAAAAGAAAAACCAAACAAACACAAAACACAAATAAAATCGAATCAAATAAAAAAATACAAAATAAAAACAAAACATAAAAGCTAACGCATTAATACAATCTTCAAACCGTATGACGTTCAGAATTCCGAGCTTTCTTTATCATAGGAAGCTTAAAATTCCTTCCGAATATTTAGACAATAGCACGAGAGAAGAAATGAAACAACCAATCTAATCGACAGTCACTTAACGCTCACGAATGAAGAAAAAAATAAGAAGGGACTGAAGGAGATCAATGCCTCTCCACCTGCACTTAACCCAGAACAAACTCGCAAGAACCAAATTTTTTCGGAATTGAATCTCAAACTTAAAATTAGAGCTCAATATTAAATTGTTAACTTTATGGTTGTCACTAATTCCCATAATTGCAGAAGTTCAGCGTTGCTAAAATATTGGGGTTCATGATCGTTTCTTCAACTTCACACACTCAACGCTGCAGCAAACGAAGAGATCTGGCTTACGATTTCTAGCTTACATGACCTATCTAGAGATAATTTGAATGACAAGAGAATTTAGAAGTGACTCACGTGCAAGAGGTGAAGAACAAAAAGCTTATGGTGATAAGATTCGTACTTTGCCTTAACCTCTAGCAGAGGATTTCTCTCCTCCTGCATTTTTATATGATCTCGCGGATCAGATTGCTTTGTGTCCATTTGTGTCAACTCTATCTCATGGTTGAAGGAAATGGAACATATGTGCTAGTCATACTAGACGAAGTTGAACACTTATTTGATGATGAAAGAGACCAGAAATCTCCAAAATCTTGTATGGAAAAACTCAATTCATAAAACATGCCAAAAGGATCTGCTACTGATGTTTCTGGTAATGAAAGTTTCATGGACAATGGAGATTTTATACGTCTCGCAGAACCAGAAAATGCTGAGGAAGAAAGGCGAAAGTTGCATACCAAATTTCAGTGTCTTGAGGAATCTGTTAAAACCACATTGTCACTTGCTAAGTTCCACAACAAAAATTCAGCTGTGACAGACAGCGGTGCAATTACATGTTTGTCATGGACTTCCACAACGAAAATCCGCACAACAATTGATTTATGTTGCCAAAAGCTTCATGAAACCGCATCGGTCTCAACACGTGATTTTAAAATGGATTTTCTGAGAAAACCAGGATGAATTAAAAAAAAAACTGAGACATGGGTTTTCTCCGGAAGAGTGGTAATTAGGTGAATCAGGGGAAATTTCCTGAAATTTGCAGCGGTTTAGGAGAAAATTGGGGTTATTTCAAGCCTAATTTAGCAGATTGCACCTAGATTGAATTTTTTTTGTCGCAGATCCCATTTTCGTGGCTAAAATTCCAACTTGAGATCGTTGGAGAAAAATGCCATGAATTAACACTTGTATATTTATGGGGTTGATGTGAGTTTTTCTAGGGTTGAAATCCATACAAAACTAAAAAATTAGCTAATTTTTTTTTAATGATTGGAAGCTTTTGTTAATTTTTTTTGCTACTGTTCAGCCATGACATAGTCACTACAATTTTGTTTAATTTCATCGAGCAAAAACATAGCCACTACAACTTTGTTTTAATTATCGGGGCTGCTAGATGAGATGTAGCTGCAATATCAAAATAGTTGCAAAAATGGAATCAACTGCAGAATATGCATATGCAATATCATAATATTTTTAGACAAATGATTTCCATTGATGGGCAAAGCACATAAATCACGACACAGCGAAACTTTCGACGAGGAGTAACAATTAGTTTTCTTCCTGAATTTCTTATTTTTATTTTTATTTTTATTTGACGCATTTGTATTAACATCTTGCAATTTTTTTAAAATGATGCAGATTTTGGCAAATACAAGATCGATGATGACATGTGAAATTCGATATCATAGACGCAAATCATGAAACAATTTCGACGATGGTTGGGATTTGCATAATTGCAACAAAATTGAGTTTTATTTACATAAGAAGGGAATTAATTATACTCATTTCATATTTGAAAATGGATTTGTAAAAAATCATGGAATTGAGCTAACTTATACATTTGATTTTATTTAAATCTGTTTCATTGGTGTTTAATTTTTGCATAAAAAACCAAGTAGAAATTGATCACTTTTGCTTGGATATATTTATGCTTTGTGAATGCCAAGTTTTTGCTTGTTTATGTTAATCAGATGATCATTCAAGGAGTCTAATTTGTCGACAGTTGGACTTCCAACAGATCAATTTTATGATGAATCATTTGAATAAGTCCATATTCATTACAACCAGTCTTTTCTTCACTTTTTAAAATTTTAAATCCCAATGAGTCCTCAATGCAAGCCAAAATGTCTTTTTCCTAGCAAGTTTCAATCATGCAGTCAAATCTACTTCTTTTCATTCACCGCTAACCCACAAAATAAAACCAAGAAGCTCACTTAGTTTCATTCTCATTTTCCTTGTCATTTCCTTTCCCTTTTATTTTCGCCAATAAAACCCTGCTTCTATGTATATCATTGAGTCAAAGTCCTAGAGTCTAATTATCTTTGTAAAAACACCTAGAGGCTTGCATGCCTTAATGGCAAGTACACTTTCCAATGAAAAATGGGAGTACATTAATATCCCTTGTTTGTTGGATCTTGTAGGTGACTCGACTACAAAAAACTTCTTCGTACCTACAAAGATGTGTTAGGCATCTTGACTCCCATTGGAATCAATGGTGGGAGCTCTCGTGTTGGCTAGTGGCATTCATTAATGACTCAACAAATTCTTGCTATGTTTGACACCAACACATTTAATCACATAGTAAGATTTGTGCCATCGATCGTTGAAGACTTGAAGACCCATAATTTGTAGCAGATGAAGCAGATTTCCTTTCATTGTTTTTCAGTTTGTCATGACTTGAGGACAAGTCAATAAATAAGGCTGGGGGGGGGGGAATGTAACTTCTATATTTTGTATACCTTCCAAGCCTTATAAATTTTCAGCCATATTCAGCAAACTCATCAGATTTCTCAGATTATCCAGCAGAAGATCCAACAGCAGATACGACAATACAGATCCATCTTTCATCCACAACTTGCAGAAGAAGCTTCAGATCAGAATTGTAGCAGCTGAACATGCATGATTCATCCACTTATGTAGGTAAGTAAGGTATGATGTTTTCTAACATTTAATCCTGAAATTCTTTTTAGATGCTAAAATGATGATATTTGGAAAATATTTCACTATTTCACTATTCCCTTTCTCATTAAAAATTGCCAAAAACCATCAGTTGGGAGGGGGGGGGGGGGATTTCACACTTCATTTTTTCTCTAATTCATATTACATCTTAACCCACATAGTCTTCCCACAATAAAACAATACTACAAAATTATGAGCATATTAAATGACTTCTGAAAATGATTGATCTCAACAAAGTAAATAATGATTGTAAACACAAGAACCAATCATTAAAAAGAGATATCAACAAAGTAAACAATTATTGTAACACAAGAACCAATCATTAAAAGATGCAAATGCTTTGCAAAAATAAAAGTTATCCAAAGATGTGCAAAGTTAAAAGGAAGTCCATGATTGAAAGATGCTTGTTACACAAGAACCAAACATCTTGTAAAAGGAAGCTCATCTAAGAATCAAATCAAATAAGTCATTGTAGTAGCTTGCATGAGGACATGCAAACGCTTCAGTTGGGGAGTATGTTTGGGCTTCAAAATGTCATACAAATATCACTCATTACCATACATTTTTCACCTATGCTTCCATTATATCACTCATTATTCACCACCATGTCACTTCATTTTTCCTATTGTTCACCATTAATGGGTCTCATTTATATCTTCCAAATATTATTTATTTTAAATCATTTTTAAGAGAAATTATTGATTAAATATTAGAAAATAATATATTTTACTTCATATATGGAAAGTGGATTGTTTTTGTGACATGTGTAGGTTCCAAGGAAGCTTCCAAGACCCCTTTATGTGGCCTTGAATGATCAAATTCGAATTTGATAAGATAAACCTCATGGAGAAGATCAAGGACAAAAGGGGGTTATGTGTCTAGATGGTTGAGAGATGTATGGAACTAAAGAGAGATTAGTGGATCATAATTATGAGTTTGTTACTCATCCCATTGTATAAATTGGAGTACAATCTCCTCCATTTGTAAGTTTTGTAATCTTAGAATTTTGGAGTATGTAATCTTAGAAGCTTAGAGTTGTAACCTTAGAGTTGGTTTGTAATGGATATTTTGAAATAAAAAAATTATACTTTGATTTTGCTTCTACATTTGAGTCTCCTTTGAAGTGGTGTGCTTGTGGAGTTATGGAGGGCCCCCATGGCCTCACTTGCATGCTTATTTTCTTATTTTAGGTATAATTTAATTTATGTTTTTGTTTGATTTCAGCTTTTAAGTTTTGTTAGATGTTCTAATATTGGAAAGAGTCTTATTTGAAAGTGTTCTTGTAAGAGAACCGTAAAACCTCATACAATTATTCGATTTAGGTTTGTTTCATTTCATCTTTAAAGTTTTTGTTAAATGTTATAATATTGGAGGAGATCTTAAAATTTAGGTGTTCTTGTAAGAGAACCTTAGGATCTTGACAATTGTTAGATCTAGGTTTGATTAGTTGTTGAAAGAGATCTTGATGAATATGTTCTTGTAAGGGAAATTTAAGATCTTGGACAAATTAGGAATATTTCTATATCTATATATTTTAGATAAGCACTTCTAAGTTTACCTTCCCTGGTTGACATTAAATGATCTCTGATTGACATCATCAATTAGAACCAAACATCATGAATGTAAAATCTAGCCATTGAAGGGCTCCACTCTATGTAATTACATTTCTGAGAAATCCAAGTGTGTGTGTTTAAATTCTCTTGTCTGTGTTAAATTTCACTCTTTAATTCGCTGTTGATTCAAATTTCGTGTTATCGCACAAGTGTATGCAAAGAAGTCATTTTATGAGACGAACAAGTAAAGACACGATGAATTTCTGTGTGAAAATACTTATGCAAAGTAGGCTAGTGAATGTGTAGTAGAGACTGTTAGATCTGACAAAAGACCAACGGTGGAGATTAAATTGCTTCAAAAGTGATTTCACAAGTCGCAGATTTTATAATTTTTCATTAAGGCCTTAACTCATAAGTCAAGTGAAGTGTGATGTGAAGCAAAGGAGTAAAGGAGAGCAAGGACCATTAGATTGGGTGTAGATCAACGGTGGACGAAAAATCGCAAGTTCACACATCGCAAATTTTAGCGGGTATCGTTAAGAATTCACAAGTTAAGTAATTTTATTTGCGATGCGGTGAAGGGGAGCCACGTGTCGGAATAGCGCTCTAGCGCATATCACATATCACAGATTTCTGTGGTTATAGTTAAGAGTTCACATGGTAAGTTTTTTTTGGTGCAAAGCGACGCGTCGCATATCGCATATTGCACAGGATAAGAAATAAGGTTATCGCTTAACTCTAAAATTTGCAAAGTGCGATATCCATTTCGCTGCGAACTGCGAAATAGAGAAATTGTGGAATTGCAAAAGGTGTTAAGTGTTGAAATCTGCGGGAAGGTAAGTTTAAGAAGTTGCGAAGTGGAAAGTTATAAGAATTGCGAAGATGCGCTTGGCGCTGATTGGTCCATTCTGTATGGGCCATAAAAGTTTAAGTTTCACGCGCATATAATTTGTTAATGAGTATTTATTTGGGAAAGAAAGAATATATAAAGTTTTATGCGTATTTTGGATAATTTCTGCCTTCCTGCTGCATCATTTTGAATCATATCTAGTTGAGTTATGTTCTCAAGGAGTGTAACAAATATGCCACCTAGGAGAAGAGATGGCAAAGGTCAAGGGAGACTTACAACAAATGCAGCTTTGCTCGAAGAGATTCAACACCTTCGTAAAAGGATAGCAACAATGGAGACTTCTTAGAAGGGAACACCTGAAGAAGAAGATGTCAACACAACAGAAGAATCTTTTGAAAAAGAATAAGAAGAAGAAAGAAAGGAAGCTAAAGCTTTCAAGATATTGGCAAAAGTTAGTGGAAAAAAAAGAATGGATATTCCTTTATATGAAGGAAACCTTAATGTGGACGAGCTGATAGATTGGATCAGTTTAGTGGATAAGCATTTTGACGTAGAAGAGGTCGAAGATAAGAAGAAGGTAAAGTTTGCAACTACCAAGTTGAAGGGCCATGCATCTATCTAGTGGGATGAACTACAAACATCCAGGATTAGAAAGGGTGTTACACCATTTTTTGGTCATCTAACCTATTATCATTAGATGGACCGAAGTACACCATGTAAGACCAATTTCACCCTAAGTAAAATGGCTTTCACTATGTGAAATAACTTAGTAAAACACCTTTATTGAGTTGTTTATGGTCTAAACAGGAAACCCCAAAAGGAAATAATAAACAAATATATATTTGTTTATATTTCCTCAAGGAATAATTAGTTAAACATCAATTTAATTATTATTCCTGGTCATATTTAACCCAAAAAAAGGAAATCAATTAAATAAATCCTTATTTATTTGATTATTTCCTAGGAATAAGTTATTTAATCCTTATTTAAATAATATTCCTAGTTAAATTTGACTAAATCATTTATAAATAATTAAATAAATCATTATTTATTTAAATATATTTCTACCATTTCCTTATTTATAAATAAAGGATTTGACCCGAGTCAAAAATCCTTTTCCCTCCAACACATATAATAAAATATTCCTAAAAGGTGGTTCTAGAATTTGGTTAATAATATTTTATTCATGCACCAAGTTCTAGACTACCCTAATATTTTGTTATAAATAGAAGGGTTTTCCCATTCATTTATCACCTTTCATTGCATATTAGATCACTAAGGATCTATACTCTTGGTTTGACTTTGAGCCATTATCATTGTCACATTCTCCATTATTTGCTTTGTGAGCTTCCTTTGAGTTCTATGTTTGTCTGGGTTTTCTACACCAACAAGAGAGAGAAATTCTAGATCTGAAGTGCTGAGGACTTTCAAGAACCCATCCCATTGAGGGGAATTGGATACACCTTTCTTGTTTTCTTCTCAGGTGCCCTTTAATATAAAAAATTATTTCAAAAATATTGTTCTTGTCTTGTCTATTGGATGCATGGAGCAAAACTTCATTTTTACTACTTAATGTCTTTTTATGCATAGATTTGGATTTGTGCAGCTTTGTCTTGATCAAATAAGTGTAGATTTGAAGATATTGGTAGCCATAATTGATGTTAGGGCTATTTGTTATGCATAGCTAAAGTGGTCTTTTTCCGACAAAAGATTCATACTAACAATTGGCGACTCCAAACGGGTTTTCTTTTGTGACCGCCGTCGTTTTATATATTCCTGCATATCCAGCTATTTCAGACCCTAGGGTTTCTCTTCAGCTTTTTGTTTTTCCTATTTTTTTGGTGTTTTTCACCTCAAAAACCCTCAAACATTAAATTTTTTAGCTTCCGTGTGTTTCTGGCCCTATTGCGCAGGTAACAGATATCAGCCGCAGCTGAGACGACAAATTTTTCTGAAATCTGTTGCCGAGAGATCCAGATCTGTAGGTCACACTTATCAGCCCAAAACCTGCGACCTGAATTGAAAACAAGTCAGAACCATCGACCTGCACTTTTTTCTGCACTTTCCCAACAGTTTTTTTGGGTTTTTCTGAATCTTCTGTCAGGGTTTTCCAGCCTCTATCTCCGCCCGTTTAGACCTATTTTTGATCTGTTTTACTCAACTAAGTGGGAATCTCGCCCCTTAGGGCTTTAGTACCCTCCACTTTTTATGGAAGAGTTTTAGCTATTTCAGACGTCTACATTTTCAGAGTTTTAGCCTTCTTCTTTTTAGATCTAATACGTCATTTTCAGATCCCTTTTAGATCAGCTCCTCTCCCTTTCAAATCACCTCATATAGTTTTGTTTGGGTTTGCCTCTAGGGTCACCTCCTTGTCTCTTCTACCTTTAGCTGATTTTCTCCTTTGTTGCAGCAACCTTGCCTTTGCCTTTTTGCTATTTTTTGCACCTCTTTTCAGCAAATTTTTCCTTTAGATCCCTGTCCCTCCTGACATTAGATCTATTGGCCTCTTTTCAGTGTGTTTTGATTAGATTTTTTCCCTCTTTTAGACTAGTTTTGAGAGACCTGCCTCCTTGGGTTAGATCAATGCATTGTTAGCTGTTAATTTTCTGTTATTTCAGCCTTATTTACTGTTCTCTGCAGATTTATTTTTAGTTACACAACACACTTTTTCTTTTACTCTCAAAACGTTTGGGTTTAAAAATTAAAATTAACACACGCTACACACCGACCCTAAGTGAAGAAGAGCCTGGTTAACACTTCCAGGAAAAGACTTTAAAATCAATTGACACTGCACCTCTCTGCCCTTGTTTTGACATTGACATCAATTGATTCTGCACCTCCTTTCCTTTGTCAGTTATTCTTCTTCCCTTTTGTGTTGTCATCATTGCGCCACCAAGGCGTATATCCCAGAGACTTCTTGGCCTTCACCCTCAGTTTCCGGTTGGTCGACTTACTCTTTCCCATCGTCGTCGAGTTAGTCCTCCCCTGAGTCCGCACTCCGACTCTTCTTCTGATTCTTTGGGTTCTCCCCCTACTTCTGGTTCTCCCCCTGTTACCTTCACCATGTCTAGTTTAGGGCCTAACGCTAGCAGCAACCTCGGTCCTACTGCTGGGTCTGTTACTAACAGATTCACAATGGGAACTACCTCGATTGTCCCTTTGCTCCCTTATATGGCAGGTCTTAGTCTCCCTGATTTTAATCAGTTGATCAACGATCCTATTCGCCATGATGTTAGTTGGCCTGCTATGCCAACCAAGCTCCCCTCTGACATTCCCAAGTTCGAAGGCCTTGCTAGTGAAGATCCCTCCAACCATATCCGATCTTTCCACATGTGGTGTTCATCCAATTCCATTACTGATAATTCCATCTGTCTTAGATTGTTCCAACGCACGCTTACAGGCGAAGCTTCTAAGTGGTATGTTGATCAGACCGCCTCTTCCCATACCACCTTTGTGACCATTTCCCAAGCCTTCTTATCTTATTTCCAGCTCCCTCTCTGATACGACACTGGTACCGAACTCTTGACTTCTTTCCGTCAATCATCTTCGACCCGCCTTTCCGCTCATGTCCAGGAATGATGGAGAAGAAGGAGCTTATGTCGAGCTCCCACCTTTAAAGATCAGGTCTACATGGATTGGTTCCTTCGCTCTCTCTTACCTACCATCGGAAAAGATGTCACATCCCAGTTCCCACAAACCGAAGAAGCCACCCTCCAAATAGCCTTTAAATATGACCTCATCTATCTCAATCTGGTTATGTTTATACCATCCTTCCCGACCTCCCCAGACCCGGTGGTGCTAATGCCTCGGGGACATCTCACTCTGCCGACGGTATCATTGGAGCTCTTTCGCATACCTACGCTCAACCTCCTATGGGCTATGGTTTCCCTCCGGGAGGGGCCAACACTTCCAGCACTTTTTCCCCTCCATGTAGCATGTATCCAGGATACAGCATGCCTCCTCCTTTTTCCCACCCTCCTGCTTAACTCAATGTTTCCCATCCTAACCATTATCCTTACCTATAGCCTGGTGTCCCAGCTCCTCCAACATTTGGACCTATACCTCCCTTGCCTTCTCAACCCCCGCAACAACAACTACTACCCCCTCCAGGGCAAGTATTTTCATAGCAGGGAATGACTAATCCTCCTTCTTCTCAACGAAAGAGGAAAGGTAATCAAAATCAATCTGCCCCTAGTAATCGTGGATCCAATCCTTCAAGTATTGATTCTAACACTGCTAACCAGCCATAGGGCTCTTAGCCCAAGCCGGATAGGCCTCTTTGCACTAATAAGCCTTGTTCGTGTTGTGGTGTTTATGGTCATTACACTCACGATTATCCCCTATTACCACAGATGCAACAGATGTGGGAGTCTCAGGCTACATTGCATGGACAACATGCCTCCCCTACTATTCCCCCCAATGCGGCTACTTCTCAACCAACCGTGTTTACTGATCCTTTCCCTCAGCAAGGATTCATGGCTACTCAACCACCTCATGCCCTAGTAACAACTCAACCTTCCCCTTCTGGTTCCTCCGATTACCAGATTCTTCTGACCAACCTCTCACCGTTGACCTTAACCTTCAAACTTGGTCTCGTCAGTACCCCAAGCCTCCCGCTCCATCTTTCCCTGAGTCACCTTCTTCAGGTCCTACAGAGCCTCTTTCAAAACCCAGTGGTCCTTTGCAGATCCCTCAACCCAAAGTTGAGGTTCCTATTAAGGTTCCTAAGGGACCATTATGCCGAAATTCTGCTTCCGGTCGGGCTGCTCATTCGTATAGCATAGTAGATGATTTGGCGCAGTCTCCTGTTGCCATTTCAACACTGGAACTCCTCCAGTCGTGTCCTTCTCAAAGGAAGGCTCTACAATCTGCCATGGGCGCTGTAGACCTTGCTGCCATTTCAACGCTCGTCAGTTTGATCATCCTCCCCTTCCTGCTTTCGTCACTTTCCAAATCCCAGTCAAAATATGGAACACTAATGTGTCTCGATGTATTATTGATGAGGGAACATCTACATGTGTGATGTCTGCTTCGTTTTGGAAACAAATCGAATCTCCTGAGCTGGCCCCTTCCACAATCATCCTTCGTGCATGGGATGGCCATGCCTCCCAGCCCATTGGCCTATTCCGTAATTGTCCTATCACCCTTGCGGGGAATACTGTTTGCGTTGACGTTGAAGTCATTGATGCCCCTCTTGACTATAACATTATTTTGGGGTGTAGCTACACCTATGCCATGTCTGCTATCCCATCCGCGGTCCACTGCAAGATGTGTTTCCATCACAATGGAAAGATAGTCACCATTGACCAGTTGACATATCATGAGCCAAAATCTCAGACCTCCCCTGAGTCAACAATCTCTTCTATAGCCAATAAGCAAACCGTCGATTCTTTGACCAGTGTTTCCCCCGGCGTCTACAAAGACTCCTCCTTGCTTGGAACCTTCCTTGGTCTTCCTCCTCCTCCTGTCTCTGATCCCAGCTTAGAAAATGTTTGCATGATGCAATCGTCTCAGGCTGACCTTAAGCGGCCCGCTTCGGCTAGTCAACAACCTCAACCTCGCCCGCCACAACCCGCTCCTAGCCCTTCGCCTCAGCTGGTCAAACCTCTTCCTTCTAGACCTTCTCATCTAGCTAGTACCCATGAGCCTCTCTACCCTCCTGGGTCAGTTCCCCCAGGTCTCAATAATCTGGGAGTCGTCCCTCCTGGCCATTATCCCGCCGGTCAGATACCTTTCCTTGCTCCCCCTCCTAGAGTCTATTCGGTCCCCATCATGGAAACCCTTTCCCTCCCTAATTTGACCCTGAGAATACCCGTCTAGTATCTTAATCCTCCAGCCGAGACCCCACCAAGTCACCCCAAACCATACCTTGCTTTGACACTGGTTCAACCGATTCCCTTAGCTTCTTTCGTCGCTACAGTGCCACTAGCACCTCAACAAGACCATCCTCCTGTTGTGACAGCTACGAGAAATAAAGGAAAAGCTCGCAAGGGGGCATCCAAAGACAAGGCCACCGCGACTGACCCTACCCTTCCTCCACCCACCAAGCCTTGTGCCTTGTGTGATGGTGTCAGTCATGCCACCCATACTTGTCCCGAGTTACCCCGTATCAAACCTATGGTTAAAGTCACATTCCCTGAGTCTACGGTCCCTGAATCCTCTGTTCCTCCCTCGTCCGCAGCCAAGAACCCAAAGACTCTTCGCACTAAAAAACCCTATGCTCGGTGTGGTGTCCATGGCCATTATTCTCACCATTTTCCTCACCTCACGCATTACCGAGCCTATTTAGAGGTCATTCACAAGTACGAGGTTGAACAAAATCAATCTGCCTCTCCCATCCTCATGCAGTATGCGTCAGGTCAACTCGAGGATCCCCCTGATGTTGAGATTACGGAACCTGCCGCCCCCCTCGTATGCCTGTCATCATCCGTGCAACCCTCGGAGTACATTCCCTCTAAATCTCCTCCATATATTTTGCTTGATCTCCCTTCAACAACATTCTTGGGCTCCACATCATTTGACCATATTTTTACTTGTTCTTCTGTCATCCCCCATGACGATCCATATGTGAGCCTTTCTTCCCATGCTGATGATTTAGGTAGCTTTGCAGTGTCATGTGGTTTCCCCCAACCTTTTCTTTCCCACCCATAACCAGGATGATACCATCCGTATCTATGATGTTCTCCACAGCATGAGCTCCAGCTATTCCTCCCATAGCCCTCATAAATCACCCTCTAGCCGGTCTATGAGTCATAGCCATCCTACCCAGAATGCTCCCTCCCATATTTGTCATTTGATGCCTACCCTACACTCACACTGCCATCATTATTCTTCCTCCTCCCATTTCTTGTCTTGTGACACTATTTTGCAGGACTTCCCGTCCACACATTATATTGGCTATGCTGATGGGGCAAGTCACTATTCCCGGAATCTAGCCTCGGCAGCTTGGGCCATATTTACCCCCTTGCATACCCTCGTTCTTTCTAATGGGGTCTGCATTGGTAATGCCACCAATAATCAGGCTGAATACAATGCAGTATGTGGCCTCTTAGCTGATGCCCTCTCTCATCGCATCCTCCATCTGCACGTTCGTTTAGATTCCCTGCTTCTTGTCTTACAAATCAATGGTGTCTATCGTGTGCATAACCTTATCCTATTTAGACGATATTTACGAGTGAAACTTTTGACACGTGAATTTAGATTCATTACTTTCAATCATGTACCTTGAGGGAAAAATCACTACGTAGATAACATTGCAAACCATGTTCTAGAATGGAATTTATCACACACAAGACAATAACATTCCAAATCATCAACACAATGCATATTCATAATATATAGCATATAACATGTCTTTAGAGTCCATCTACTCTAATACATATGATATGCCCATAGCATGTTACAAAAAACAAAACTCAAAACTGGGGGGCACCACTTGCCCCTACATACACACTAGGGGGCACCACCTGCCCTACATCTAATCACTCTCTGGAGGATCCTGAGCCAATGGCTCTGCTCCCACAGCTCGTAGATCATGCACAGTCTAACCGGCCATCGCCATGCGCCGCATGACACCTCGCCATTCCAAGGGTATCCCAATACATAGCTCTATGCACTGGTCGTCTAAGTCTTGCCAACCCCGCTCTGACACACCAGTCAGCAGCCCCTCACATCTACGATGGATGTCCTCCAAGAGAGCGGTCATATCCTCATTTTGTGCCATTCTCGATCCACTAGCACCTGTAGTTCCTACTACTGTGGGTCGTCCCATATATCCAGCCGGTTTTACTGAAGCTATATGTGCATACCAAAAGTACAAAGACCAGCACCATATATACTATTCACAAAATTTAACATGCACGTAAAAGATTAGTTACTTGTCACTTACCATCGGGCCCCCATACTTGACCAGGTGGAAGCGGCAAGTCCGGATCTCCACAATAACTCATCCCACTATAGGGATAGTCGTCTATGTACAATGACATCTGATCCCAATGGGCAAAGAACTCTAGTTATAACACCCGTACGATCGCCCCTCCTCCTCCTCTGCACAGTAGTCGCCCCCACCAACGCATCTTGGGTTCTCTCAGACCCCCATCCGGTAGCTGTACACGAGGTCGCAAGGTCGGGATCTTCTCAAAAAAGAAGGAGCACAATATAGTCCCATACGCACAACCATGGTTCACTTGCCTCTTGCAAAGTGACATCTGTCATTTCAACGGCACCAACATCATCTGGGCCCACCCATAATAGGACCCACTCAACACACTTTCTACAATCATCATCTGCCCTCCAGTGATGTGATGGAGCGCCTGGCTGCCCAGGATCTGCGACACTGCTGCCGCCACTACACGGGTCTCTAACCTCTCTAGATCCCGAATCAATATTCGAGTCCCTTTGACTCGGAGGCCTAGTCGAAAATGTCACTCTACAAACTCCATGATGTTATGGCCCCGCAGTAACACTGGCTGTGTATTTCCCACCATCCCTAATGGTGGGAGACCAGTTAGGAAATACAGATCCTAGATTGTCAACTCAATCCTATGCCTCTGCACTATAAATACCTCATGATCTAGATCCCAATAACTGACAATCCAGGCCAACAAGGGCTCCCCAGCTCTCATCATAGGGTTCTCCACAAATTTCAGAACCCCAAACCTGGCCAATGCACAACGGACACCCTGATCCGCTTGGATTTCCGACCGTAATGTACCCAGGTCTCTCTCTCTCCACTTGATTTGTATATCTACCATCTCTGCATAAAAAAATCATCTTTGTCAATATACATATAGGAAAAATTGCATTCAATTACACAAAACCTGACTCTCTACCCACAACAACACTGAAATCCCCTCCATCTGACAGGTCGCACTTTTTGGTCAAATCCTGGGACAGGTCACACTCTTCAGGCCAAAACCTGCTTCCCAGGTCATAGTTTTTGTCCCAAATAGTGTGACCCGGTTGTGAAGATGAGGAAGGGGCTGCTCCTGAGATTTGGGACCCTAATCTAAACTTTCAATCCATCAAAAAGAAATATTAGGATTAGGCCTCTTACTTGCAACTAACAGATCTTGATTCCAACGGTTGGTTTGTCTGCTATGATCGCCAAAAGATTTAGGGTCTTCTCTCATCTCCACATTCACCATAGCTACATAAGCAAATGAATCCATTTGGAGGGAAAATGCCTTATTAGAAGAGAAACCCCCAATTTTTCTTTTGCCCACTGCGACCAAACCGTAGCCCCGTTTGACAAACCATTTGCACCATTGGAAAGCTCTCACTGAGCACTCAAATGGGTATATGTTATTTTTTTGTGATTCAATACTTCACTAGGACACATTTTGTCCACGAAGGGTCTATACACCTCTCCTCCAAATCAAATTTCCTCACTTACAACACTTGTACTTGGGGCACCACATTGCCTCCTTACTTGTCCTTGTTTGTGTCGATTTTAATCATGAGATACCCCCTTGTACTCATGCGTTTACAGTCCCCCATTTGGACCTTCACTATGTGGCAGCACCCTTGAGTCGCCCTTGTTTAGAGCATCCAAGTTGAGTTATCATCACCTTCATGGAGTCTATCCTGAGTCCCTTTGTATCCATCATAGTCCTCCATCCTTCATTGCTTGGTTCCTCTATCGTGTCACAAATTATGACCTTCAGCCCCACTGTCCCCTATCCCTCATGATATCATATCAGTCACTGCCAAGTCATCCATGCCCTCTATGCTCTAACAAGGGAAGTCATCCATTTGCTACTCAGTATCCCCCACTCCATTATCATCATTAATGTCAGTCTATCAGTCGCTCTACTCTTTTCTCTCATGCCTTAGTTGAGGATCCCTTATTGCCTCACCTATGGCGGACCTCCTTCTGTCGACATCAGCTCATTCATTCTAGAAGACAAGTTTAGAGGGCGGTGTACCTTGGTTCCAACTTCCACACTTGTTCGGTGCCTTGGATTAGGAAAAAGGGGATTCCTCATTACCCTTTGACTTGATTGTTTCTCAGCTCCAGCTTCTTTCAGCATGATCGAGAGTACTTGATGGTCCAGTGATGCAGCAACATATATTGGTGATTCTTGGGTGTGTGTGAGATGTCTCAACCCTCATGAGGGGGTGGCCATATAGGTAGCCCCCCACATGCCTGGATGACCTCTTCATTCTAGCCTTTGATGCAGCTCGATATATTTGATGATGTCGGCCTTAGCCACTTGCAGTGCCTCTTTGATTTGCATGTATCAATCAGATTTTGCGAGCCCTTCCCCGTTTATAGGGGGCATTTGGGTTGTATTTGTATCTCATGTACTCATATATTATTGTATAAGTCATGGCTATTATCCCAGGCACATCATGTATGTGGGATTCATCATTCTATCTTTTATTTGGCTCATGTTTATGCTAGCATGTATTTTATAGTTCGGTTCCTTATTTACTAGACACACTATTATTTTGTACTTTGTCTTAGAGGGCATATGTATGTCTCCCCTGCCGCCTTTAGCACAGGTGCCATCTCATAAAAAGATACTTGTTGCACCTGTAAGTCTCGTCTCCTCAGGGTCTAGTCCTTTAGCACATTGGACTACCTTACATTTCTCTCTCTGACTTCCCTCTTGATATCTGGTGATTGAGTTCTTACAACGTACTTCGGTCATACAATTTTCTCCTAACACTCGCACGCTAGGGGGAAATTTGTTACACCATTTTTTGGTCATCTAACCTATTATCATTAGATGGACCCAAGTACACCATGTAAGACCAATTTTACCCTAAGTAAAATTGCTTTCACTATGTGAAATAACTTAGTAAAACACCTTTATTAAGTTGTTTATGGTCTAAACAAGAAACCCCAAAAGGAAATAATAAACAAATATATATTTGTTTATATTTCCTCAAGGAATAATTAGTTAAACATCAATTTAATTATTATTCCTGGTCATATTTAACCCAAAACAAGGAAATCAATTAAATAAATCCTTATTTATTTGATTATTTCCTAGGAATAAGTTATTTAATCTTTATTTAAATAATATTCTTAGTTAAATTTGACTAAATCATTTATAAATAATTAAATAAATCATTATTTGTTTAATTATATTTCCACCATTGCCTTAAAATAATAAATAAATCATTTATTTATTTATTATTTATAAATAAAGGATTTGACCCGAGTCAAAAATCCTTTTCCCTCCAACACATATAATAAAATATTCCTAAAAGGTGGTTCCAGAATTTGGTTAATAATATTTTATTCATGCACCAAGTTCTAGACTACCTTAATATTTTGTTATAAATAGAAGGGTTTTCCCATTCATTTGTCACCTTTCATTGCATATTAGATCACTCTGGATCTATACTCTTGGTCTGACTTTAAGCCATTATCATTGTCACATTCTCCATTATTTGCTTTGTGAGCTTCCTTTGAGTTCTATGTCTGTCTGGGTTTTCTACACCAACAAGAGAGAGAAATTCTAGATCTGAAGTGCTGAGGACTTTCAAGAACCCATCCCATTGAGGAGAATTGGAAACACCTTTCTTGTTTTTCTCTCAGGTGCCCTTTAACATAAAAAATTCTTTCAAAAATATTGTTCTTGTCTTGTCTATTGGATGCATGGAGAAAAACTTCATTTTTACTGCTTAATGTCTTTTTATGCATAGATCTAGATTTGTGTAGCTTTGTCTTGATCAACTAACTGCAGATTTGAAGATATTGGAAGCCATAATTGATTTTAGGGCTATTTTTTATGCGTAGCTAAAGTGGTATTTTTTCGACAAAAAATTCATACTAACAAAGGGAAGCCTAAGATCAAGTAGTGGGATAAAATGGTAAGTAAATTGAAGAAAATTTTCATGCCAAAATATTATCAATTGAATCTTTTTAAAGAATTTCAGAATTTGAGATAGAAAGGAATGAATGTCAAGGAGTATACAGAGGTGTTTTACAAGTTGAGCATTAGAGTAGGACATGCTGAAGATGATATGGAGAAAGTAGCCAGATACATCAATGGTTTAAGGTATGATATACAAGATGAAATCAACTTGTTGAGTCTGAAGACAATTGAGGATGCCTATCAAGCAACTTTTAAGGTAGAGGAGAAAATGTTGAGGAAAAAAAAGTCAGAAGAATAGAGGTAAAAGTCCAGTAATAGGAAGAGTAACTTTCAGACCAAGATTTTATCACTCTCAGAATGAAGTAGGAGGTTTGAGTAGCAGACCACCACAAAGAGGAGACTTTGGTAGAGACAGATTTGAACCTAGAAGTAGGTTCCAAGGAAGAGAAATGTGGTGTTACACATTTGGAGAATGGGGACATGGATCATGGGATTGTCCTCATAAAAAATCATAAAATTAACAGAATGTGAATGTAGTTGAGGCAAAAGAAGAAAATCCTCAGGTCATGGAAAAAGAAGAACCGCTTGAGGCAAGAGAGTCTTTATTGCTCAAAAGAGTATTGCTTAAGGTAGAGAAGGAAAAAAATGAGCCAACTCAAAGGAAAAGTTTTTTCAGGACTATTTGCAAGTCTAAAGATAAGTACTGCAAAGTTGTGATTGATAGTGGAAGCACTGATAATATTTTTTTCACAGAGATGGTTGAGAAATTGGGGTTGAATAAGATAATACACCATACTCCCTATAGAGTGTCGTGGCTACAAAAGGGACATCAAATTTTGGTGACAGAACAGTGCAAAGTAGAGATACAAATTGGTACATATAAAGATGCTATATTGTGTGATGTGACGCTAATGGACGTGTGCCATGTATTGCTGGGAAGACCTTGGAAATTTGACAGAAAAGACATTCATGATGGAAAAAGCAATACTTATACTAGAGAGAAGGATGTAAAGAAGCACACATTGTTACCTTTGAAGGATGAGGCAGACAAAGGAGCAACTGGGAATAGTGTTATGATGATTAGTGGAAAATAATTGCTACAAGAAGTCAAGAAGGAGAAAGAAATGCATTTTACTATTTGTGGGTAAACCCAAGGTAATTCCGACTTCTACAAATTTAGACAATCTTCCTGTGGAAATTAAAAATATGTTAGATGATTATGTTGATATAGTTGTTGATGAATTACCAAGTAAATTTCCACCAATCATAAGTATATGTCATCAAAGAGATTTAATACCTTTTGCAAGTTTACCAAACAAAGCAGCATATAGAATGACACCTCAGGAAAATGAAGAAGTTGGAAGACAGGTACAGGAGTTAGATAAAGGACTGATCAAAGAAAGCCTTAGTCCATGTGCAGTACTAGTTGTACTTAATCCAAAGAAAGGAGGAGAGTGTTGCATGTGTACTAATTGTAGAGCTATAAACATGATCACTATTAGTTATATATTTCCATTACCACACATAGATGATTTGATGGATTGTTTAAGTGGGTCAAAGTATTTTACTAAGATAGATTTGAAGAGTGGATACCATCAAATAAGGATTAGAGAAGGAGATGAATGGAAGACTGCATTTAATACTAACAATGGGTTGTATGAGTAGTTAGTGATGCCTTTTGGGTTCAATAATGCACCAAGAAAATTTATGAGACTAATGAACAAGGTCTTGAAAGAGTATGAAGGAAAATTTGTGATAATCTATCTTGATGGCATTCTGATTTTTAGTTAGAGTAAGGAAGAGAATTTGGAGCATGCCAAGCTAGTGTTAAATACTTTTCAAAAGGAGAAAATGCTTATAAATTTGAAGAAGTTTAGTTTCATGAAGAAAGAGCTCATTTATTTGGGATTTATAGTCTCAGAAGAAGGCTTGAATATGGACCCAGAAAAGATCCAGGGAATAATGGATTGGCCAACTCTAAGAAGTGTATTTAAGGTAAGGAGTTTTCATGGTCTTGCAAGTTTTTACAAAAAAATTATAAGAGGTTTTAGTCAGTTCCATGCACCAATAATTGAAACAATAAAGGAGAAAAACCATCCATTTAAATGGACAAAAGCAGCAGATCAAAATTTCAAGTTCTTGAAAAAGAAGATCACTGAAAGACCTATTTTGGCCTTGCCAAATTTTGATAAAATATTCAAAGTTGAGACTGATGCTAGTGGGATAGAAATTGGAGCTATCTTGAGTCAAAAGCAGAGACAATACCTTATTTCAATGAAAATTTAAATGAGGCCAAGAAGAAGTATTCATCCTATGATAAGGAGCTCTATGCTATTGTGTAATATTTGAAGAAATGGTGGCATTACCGTTGTTTCCCAAAGAATTTGTGTTATATTCAGATAACCATGCACTGCAGTTCATAAATAATCAGCCGAAGTTGAACCAAAATCATGCTAAGTGGGTGGATTTTTTGCAAATTTTTACCTTTGTAATCAAACACACAAGTGGTAAGTCAAACAAAGTTGCTGATGCTTTGAGTAGAGTAAATTTGATTATGCAGGAATTGAAGATTGGCATTTTGGGGTTTGAAGAAATGATTGATATGTATGAGGAAGACATATATTTCAAATAAATATATGCAGCTGTTAAAAATACTATGATTCATAATAGAAGCCAGTGGATGGACTACCTGATTCAAGGAGGATTGTTTTTCAAGAATAATAAATTGTGTACACCTAAGTGTTCCATGAGGGAAAATCTGGTTAAGGAGAAACATAGTGGAGGACTGTCTGGACAATTTGGATAGGATAAAACATTTTCTCAAGTAAGTGATTATTTATTATTGTCAAAAAATGCAAAGTGATATCAAAAAGTTTGTTGAGAAGTGTAGTATTTGTCAACATGCCAAGGGAAGAAGTCAAAACACTGGATTATATCAGCCATTGCCTATACCCAATAGACCTTGGGATGCTGTCAGCATGGATTTTGTTTTAGGTTTGCTGAAGACTCAAAGAGGACATGATTCTATCTATGTTGTTGTAGATAGATTTTCTAAAATGGAACATTTTATTGCTTGTAAGAAAACTAGTGATTTAATTCACATTGCTGATTTTTTTTCTCTGAAGTTATAAGATTACATGTATTTTCAGTGAGTATTGTTTCAGACAAAGATACAAAGTTTGTAGGACATTTTTGGGGGACTCTATGGAAGAAGCTAGGTACAAACCTCAGTTTCAATTCAGCCTATCATCCTCAGACGGATGGAAAAACTAAAGTGGTGAATAGGAGCTTGGGAAACATATTAAGGAGTTTGGTTTACAGAAATCCAAACCAATGGGATTTAGAACTTGCTCAAGCTGAATTTGCATATAATGATACTCCTAACCAGAGTACTGGGATGAGTCTGTTTCAGATTATGTTTGGAATGCATCCAAGAGGTGTGTATGAACTTAGAGATTTGAGTAAACAAGGGACAAGGAGTGAAAAAGTTGAAGAATTTGCAGAACAAATGAAGAAGTTGCAGGAAGATGTCAAGCAAAGCTCATAGAAAAACACTCAAAATTATAAACAAAGAGTTGATATGAAGAGGACTGAAAGAGAATTCAAGAAGATGATTTAGTCATGGTTTATCTAAGGAAGGAAAGGTTTCTAGTAGGGGCCTATAACAAGATGAAAAAGAAAAATATAGGGCCATGTAGAATTTTGAGGAAGTTCTCCTCAAATGAATATGAGATTGAGTTACCAGAGGGAATTGGGATATCACCCATCTTTAATGTTGTATATTTATACCTATAAAAAGGAACAGAGGAAGAACTGCAAGAAGATTCTATAGAAGAGGAGGATCAGACTTTGAATTGGAAGGAACAAATGCCAAAGAAAACAAAGAAAGAAGTGGAAGCCATTTTGGAGAGAAGAGCTACAAAGAAGACCAGGGGAAAAACCTATTATCAGTATCTAGTCAAATGTAAAAGATAAATAGTGGAAGATGCCATTTGGATGACATCAATAGAATTACAAAAAATTAATGCATATCCTGAAACATTGATGGATCAATCTTTTCTTCTCTGGAAGTTTGATGCAAGAGCATCCGAACAATTGCCAACAATGTGATTATGTGTTCACATGTTGTGGCCAAACAAGAGGTGGGAAAATTTGATCATTAATAGTTTAGTTAGATTTAAACGTGTGAATTTAGTTGGTTTTAATGTCCTATATTAAAGATAAATAAAAGTAGCATTTGGTTCTCACTGCGAGGAGATTTAGCAAATATATTAGGATTGAGAGGATAAGATAGAGTTGGTTTAAAATATAATAAATGATAAAACTCTTTCAGTTAGGTGGAAGCGTAGATAGGTGTGTGAAGTGTGATAAGATAAGTAGACAGAAAGTGAAGTGTGAGAAGTGTGTGAGTTATGTGATAGAGGAGAGATAGAGAGGAGAAGTAATGAATGTAAAATCCAGCCATTGAAGGGTTCGGCTCTATGTAATTACCTTTCTGATAAGTCCAAGTGTGTGTGTTTAAATTCTCATGTCTGTGTTAAATTTCACTCTTTATTTCTATGTTGAGTCGAATTTCGTGTTATCGCACAAGTGTATGCAAAGAAGTCGATTTCCGAGATGAACAAGTAAAGACATGACATAGTTCTATGTGAAAATACTTATGCGAAGTAGGCCAATGAATGCGCAGTAGAGACCGTTAGATCTGACAGAAGACCAACGGTGGAGATTAAATCACTTCAAAAGCGATTTCACAAGTCGCAGATTTTAAAATTTTGCATTAAAGCCTTAACTCATAAGTTAAGTAAAGTGCGATGCGAAATAGAGTAAAGGAGAGCGAGGACAGTTAGATTGGGTGTAGATCAACGATGGACAACAAATTGCAAGTTCACACATCAAAAATTTTAGTGGGTATCGTTAAGACTTCGCAAGTTAAGTTGTTTTATTTGAGATGCGATGAAGGGGAGCTACATGTCAGCATAGCGCTCCAGCGCATATTGCATATCACAGATTTCTGTGGTTATAGTTAAGAGTTCGCACAGTAAGTTATTTTTGGTGCGATGCGATGTGTTGAATATTGCTTATCACACGGGATAATAAATAACGTTATCGCTGAACTCTAAAATTTGCGAAGTGCGATATCCATTTCGCTGTGAACTGCGAAATCGAAAAATCACAGATTTGAAAAAGGTGTCAAGTGTTGAAATCTACGGGAAGGTACGTTTAAGAAGTTGCGAAGTAGAAATTTATAAGTATTGCAAAGTTGTGCTTGGCGCTGATTGGTTCGTTCTATGTGGGCCATAAAAGTTTAAGTTCCATTTGCATATACTTTGTTAACGAGTATTTATTTGGGAAAGCCAACATATATAAATTTTTCTACGTATTGTGGGTAATTGCGGCCTTTTGGCTGCATCAATGCCACATGTGTTTATGAGAGTCGGCAACAAACGAGGGGAACACTTTTCAAAATTTTATGGCCTTGGAGAAACTTTGCATGCAAGCAACAAAACTTCAGGGTTTTCAGAAGAATTCAAGCTTGAATTTTGGAAGGTTTAACCAGAACTTGGTTTACAACTACCAAGAACCTATGAATTGGGCTTATGACTTGGGGTTAGTGTTCACAACATGATTTTCTAACCATGAAGGATTTTTTCATAGAGCATGCATATTTAAGTTGTAAACCTTAATTCTCAGTTGTTTTGACTTGGAAACAAAGCACAGGGGTTGGAATTTTCCAGGAATAGAAATGATGATCAAATTCGCTGGTTTGCACTAAGAAATGAGTGTACTATGCTAGGTAGTGGAGAAACTACACAAGTGAAAAATGAGAAATTCCAATGGAAATGGTGGAGAATCGGGCTTTCTCAGATTTTATAAAGAAATTTCCTAAGACACGTGTGACCCGAAGCACATGTAAAACCTCCACTAGATAGCAGCCTCTGGTAGGAGCCACGTGGTGATGTTTTTCACCATCAGGATGTTGGTCATGTAATTCATTGAGGAGGTGAGAAGGTAATGAGGATCCGACATGTGTCTAACTTCACACCCCTTCACCAAGTTACTGACATGGGATTTCTATGGTCATCGAATGAGAGGCCTCATCCATTGTTGGATTTAATACCATGAATATTGGTCGAGGCTCTCGTGACATTAGGATGGTGCAAGATGATGGTGGGACCAAGGCCATGTGGAAGTTGATTGGGCAGGGCATGATGGCATGGCAGGAGAAGACAAAGTTGACGTGGTGGGACTAGCTAGGCATATGACGTGTCTACACAGAGGATGAAAGGGTGGCGATAGAGAAATGGAAAAGTGACGTGGTGTTCATCAGTGACATGGCATAGGAAGCTGGCATAGTGGAGGACATGCGTCAACTTTCCACACAGGTTGGATCTCGGCCTTTGAAACCTTCAGAGGTGTGTGGGGAGCTAGTGGTGCTGACACGTGGCCTCTCTGCATCACCTTCGAGTGTTAACTTCCATGTTTCTTGGTGGTGCAGGGTGCCCTAGGTTGTTGGATCAAAAAGCATCTTGGTCGTCAGATCTAGATGACATGCATCTCTCCCAGTGCCTCGCTCACCCATTCTAGCACCAGTTTTCCTGCATGGAGTTCCTGAGCTTCCTACTCCCGTCAGCTTCTAGCACCCTTGAGTTGCGGTGTTGTGAGCCAACAACCATGAAACAATATTAGCATGCCAACACCTACCACGAGGCTAAATCTAGTTCAAATCACCAGTATTGTGCTTCTTGAAGTGGATTAAACAAGGATTATGGAGATTCCATGCGAAATTTGGAAGGTGTGCTTTATTTGACACCAGCACCTTGATAGAGAACTTGTTAATGGTAGTGGAAAGGGTTGTAGTAAAGCTACGGTAGATTTGATCAATGTTATCATTATACATTAAGAAATCTAAATCCCTATTTAAATCATTTAAAAATAGATCCATTTTACTTCTGTCAAAAAAAATGTGCCTTTGACTATCATAATTCTCTTACATGCAGCTAAGTGTATGTCAAGGTTTAGAGTTAAGGTTAGAGGTATATGGCCAAAATCAATCTCATGGTCATTTACGAGGTCAAAATGAACAATACAGTTGAGAACATGGATATCAGATATTGCATAATCCACAAAAATAATGACAAGCCCATGAATACAAGTCATCTAGCTAAAGGTTGTCCACTTATTAATTCCATTAAAAATTATCAGGTCTTGGGAACTATGGAGCTTGATTAGCTCAGTACCAAATAAGTTCGTAGTTATGTCTTCAAAATTTCTGTTGAATATATTCGCTAAGACAAAGCCCTCAATTAGCTAGAGGGGATTAGAGTCATATTAGCAGTAGAGCCAGAAATTTCAATCCAAATGTATCGATTGAGGGGGTCGATTTTATGAAGCCGAATGTGAGGATAAATATTACTTTTTATATAAAAATATATTCCATCAAAACCTCTAAGAATTTCTTGTTCCATGCTGACTCGAGAATGAATCCATCTATGTGGGGGACCTTATATTCATCATGCTCGCAAGTTTCAGTTAAGAAAATAAGATCAATATCACTTAGGATCCAACTTAACATAGGACATTTACACCATGTAAAACCACAATAGTTCTAGAAGAGGATTATGTGTGTTCACGATTCCTATTTGTCATTATTATTTTGGTTTGTATATCTAATAATGTATTTCCTATTTCTAATGATTTCCCATTTTCCTTCCTTTCTTGCCTTATTTTCCTTTTGACCCTATTTATGTAGTTCAACTTGGTATTTTGGGATAATATCCTCATTTTTAAAGATTCCTGACACTTTTAGGCTTGGATATTTACTAATTATATCTAATTTATGGTTATTACAACTTACCTTAACACAGACCAGTCTATGTTTATGCTCGAGTATATTTCCCACCATTTTTCTCTTCTATTAAATATCTAAAAATAAAACACTAAATACTAAACTATCCCACACAACATTCTTTTTCCTTATCATTAATGTGTGTCCCCATTCTTTTCCTTTATCATTAATGCTAGTCCCAAACTAGTTAGCATTTTTTCTTTGTATATGCTAAGTGCTTTGTATGATAAAATATTTGTTGGGGTCAATTTAATTCTCAATTTCTTTAAACCTCGTGGTTAGAGTTAATGGAAAAAAAATTAATCTTTCAATTCAATCATCTTTCTACTAATTTTAGTATTGTGCAGTTTTTTTTGCCTCTATTCTAGTATATATTTAATTTTCTAACAATTGACATAGATATATTTTAACTTTAGATCTATCAATATTTGACATAGATCAAATCTCTCAGAGTGAAAACCTCGTTTAGACTACAAAACTTGAAGAAAGGTTTTCACCTCTAGATATGATATTTGTCTCAGAGCTTGATAAATCCAAGGTTAAGATGGATTTACACTAGTTGTTTCTATATATGTGTGTGTTTACATGTATGTATCGTGTATCAACTCCATGATGAGTATGGAAGAAGCTACAAATCTCCTTCATTTTGAGCAACACACTAATAAATATTTTAACCATAATAATTTGTTTTGTTTATAATTTCTTTGCATAATATGTACATAGATAACATCAAAATATTTTATTTATAACCCGCATTGAGATATTTAACATGTGATTCCTACTTTACATTAAAATTGAATGACTTACACATCTCTCTTAATAGAAAGTAATTGAATTTTTTTACTTCTAATTTTTGTGCACGTGTGTATGTGTAAAATTGATATAAAATTATTTTAAAAGTTGGAATATATATATATATATATATATATATATATATATATTACCTCAGGAAAAAAAATCGTAACTTCATTTCAATTTCAAAGGGCTATAAAGTTACATTTTGTATATGCACATTGTTGTGTGCATTCTATTGGTTTGCATAGTGTCTAAATTGTTTGCATCAAACTATGGTTATCACCAGAATGACATACAACAAGTTCCAAAGTATATGAAAATTGTTGATTTACAAAAATATCTAATAAGACTGCTCATAAACATCTAAACCGATCTCCATATAAGCTTTATACAAAATTTGAGTGAAAAAAAATTGTAGAAAAAGTGAAGATGTCCTTCACCAGTAGATGATGATAATAACATTGTATATCATAGTAAAATGTATGTAAAATAAGATATGTAGCTAGATAAAAAGAGGGCTAAGGTATATTTCATCCATAAATGGTTTATGAAAAAATTGATAGAATGTATTGTCGTGTTGTTCCATAATTTTCCATTAACCCTACATAAGACTTAATCCTTCTTTTGGAAAGTGATCAACTTGAGTATTCGCCTCCATATATATATGAGAACATAGAAAAAAACCAAAAATTATTTTAAGATGCATGAACTCCTCAAAAATTGGATCAAGAAGAATGTTTCTACATTTTTGTATGCCATTGATTTAGTAAACCATTAGTCATGAGTCTCCATAAACATGTAGCCTTTAATAACCTTTCTCTAATGCATATCCCATGATAGATTTTATAGCCAAAAATTTAGTTTGGCTGTTGGAGCCAAGAATGAAGCCCATCTTAATGTGAAAGGTTAAGGAATGATGTTCAAATAGAAAAAAGTATGGTGCCATCCCCACTCAATTTATTTTCATCTTGTGATGCCTCTTCGAAGTAAGCCCAAGGAACGAACCTATTAGGTTGTTCAAAGATAATAACTCGGGGAGGAGGTGAAGCTTTTACTTGAGGATAATGGGCTAGGATTGATAAGCCTTCACCTACAACCTCTATATGGGAAGAAGGAAGATCTCGAAATATGGATTATTTCGGGCCAACCATACCTCCCAAAAAGGATCAATGCAGCCGCCCCGCAAATTCTAGTTACTAGGTTGGAGCTCCAATTTCTCTAGGATTCCTCAATAAACAAACCACTCTAGTCCCAAGATTAACTAGTATCCGGTTAACACTACTGCCATAGTTGTAGAGTAAAATGGCACCTTATAAACAAAACTTGTGATATTTTTTCCTCATGCATTTTGCATAGAGTGCACCAACTAGGGCCAATTTGTAGGGACTTTGTTCTAAGGACACACCACATAAAAAATGCATGCCTTTTCTATATATATATATATAGGTTAAGATGAATGTTCAAATATTTTTATTTGAGGTTAAAATACAAAAAAATATAAAATATAAACAAATTACACATCTCTCTTGAAAAATGTGAAAATATAAAATAAATTATTATTATTATTATTTTTCTTGTCAGGTGTCCTGTGTCCTCCATAGATGAAAATCGGCTTAACCGTTGGATTGATAAACCATAACCCAAGGGCATATAAGCCATTAAAATCACCTAGGGATTGCATCTGACCTGGGCTACACTAGCTTTAACATGACTGGACTTTTGCCCATGGAGTTTCGAACCGGTGACATTGACATCATGGAGTGACTTAATAGTACACCACATCTCTGTCTATTCTACGTTCCCTGAGAATTATTATTATTATTATAAAATTAATATATGAGTTAAATATATATTTAAAAGTATTTAAAAATCATCTAACAAGTTTTTTAATTATTGAATCAAACTTCCACTTTATCATAGAGGTTTTTAATTTATAAACAGGTTTTGTTACAATATCATGGCTTATCAATACTACATAAATTACACATGTTCATATGACATTTTTTTATTTAATCAATCTAATTAAGAGAGTACAAAGGGCATAACGACATAACTTCTTTTGACATAAATCTCAACGTCACTAATACTAAGAATATTCTAAAATATTTTATGGAGGTTAAATGCTTACCATACCCCTAATAATTATAGATAATTGAGTCTAGAGGTGCTCTCCAATCCAAGATGGAAGAGATATAATGTTTTTTCATGTCCTTTTAAAATTTTTGACCCAATCAAATTACATAAAAATAAAATAGAAATAAAATTTAATAAAAAAAATAAAATTAAAAGACTAATGATGATAATTATTAATAAAACATTTTGATTTGGTATAATAACATAAAAATAAAATAATAAAACAAGAAATAATAATATAAAAATAAAATAATGGTGAGTGCTTTGTTAAGGCACCCTTTGATGTGGCTTAACAAATATATAAAATAAGATAAAATAAAAAAATAAAATTATTGAATTAAAATAAAATAGCCAATTTACCTTTATGAAACATATTGACTTGTGGTTTTCACAATCTATGTTTTTTTCCCATAGTATTCTTCTCTAATATATCATATAAAATAAAAAAATAAATTATTTAAATAAAATAAAATAGTTAATTTACCCGTATGTAAACATTTTGACTCACTATTTTCACAACCCATTGTTTTTTTCCATGGTATTCTCCTGTAGTGTAGCCTATTTGAAGACATCAATTTTTAATGAATTTTCCACTCATGCAAATAAATTATCAATTTTTGTTGCCAAAATTGTTTTTTTTTTGTGAGATCTATATATAGACAAAAATAATTCATGGAGCAATTCAATCTCACATGTGGCTATTGTTTGTAAAGGTAAGCCTTCCCATGAACACTATACAAAAAAGGAAACTTTTGATAAAACTTTTTCATTATAATTTCTTAATTTTAAAAATAAAATAAAAAAGAAGAGTTATTTTATCTTTGTTTATATATTTTTTGAATTATATTTTAAATCTCTTGGAAATGGTTTGTGCAAATAAAATAATTATTTTGGACCAAAAATATCTATATTTTTGTATCAGAGAGTGTTTTATAGGGAAAGTTTAAATTTTTTTAGGAAATTTTACTTCAATGACTTTGTTTATGTATACAGTCGTTATGTCTAAAAAGTTAGTCTTTACTTTTCTATAATTATTGTTGTCCTCCAACATGAGAGCTCATTATATGGCTTTTTTTTTTAAAACTAGGTAAAATTCTATGTATAATCTAGGTTTTATTTTTGTATAATTATTGTTGTTTTTATAGGAAATCAAGTGTCAATTTGTTGTGCCAAATTTGATATTTGAATCGTTTTGTGTGAGAGCTATACATAGACAAAGAAGATTGATGAAGTGATTCAGGGATTAGGACCTTGAGTCATCAATCTCACAAGTGTCTATTATTGGTAAAGACAAAGCTTCCCTTGCAGAACACCAAATTAGGCTTTATTTTGGTATCAAAATATCTTATAAGAAAAAAAAAAAAAATTAGGAAAAATTTTGATAACTTTGTTCGTTGTAATTTCCTGATTTAAAAATAAAAGTAAAAACAAAAGTTATTTTCATTTTCTCTTTATTTTTATTTTTCTTTTTAAATTATATTTTAAATCTTTTGTTAACATTTTTTGTAAATAAAAGAAAATTCTCAAACCAAAAATACCTCTATTTATTGTTTTCTTCAGCTATCAGAGTGTTTTTATGAAAGATTATTAATTTATTCCTTTAAAACATTTGTGTATGATCTCTCTAAAAAGATAAATTTTAAATGTTAAAAAAAAAAATGAATCCCATTTTAATGATTTTTGTTCATGTATTTATAGTCTTTATGTCTAAAAAGATAAATTTTAAATGCTAAAATAAAAAAAAGAATCCCATTTTAATGATTTTTGTTCATCTATTTATAGTCTTTATGTCTAAAAATTTATCCTTTATTATCTATTATGTAAACCATCGTAGATCCATCTTAACTCCTGATGTATCAAGTGACTACAAAGATCAAATCTCTGAAGGTGCAAACCTTTCCTCTAGTTCAATCTTTAAACTCCTTTTTTAGTGCAAAACTTGAGAAAATGTTTGCACCTCGGGAGATTTTATCCCTTGTTAAGATGGATCACTGGTTAAATTAAAATTCTTGGAGACTTATTTTAAAAATAATAAAAATATAACTTTTTCATTTAAAAGTTTGTGTGTTGTTTACCAAAGTCATTTTTAGCCAAAATATGATCATTTATTTTGCAAAAAAATCCAACCATAGGAGCTTTTAAATTATTTTTGGATGGTGGAAATGGATACAACACCATCAAAAATCCATGGGGCACATAAAATCTTGAATCTTGACAACTGTAATCGAGATTCCCCAAAACTTCTTCCAGATTTTGGTCAAAATCTAGTGAGAATTTCCACTATTTTCTAGGCAAATTTGTGGCCTTGTTAGAATATATATATATATATATATATATATATATATATATATATTTCTCTCCAACCCAATATGCAAGAGATCTTGTAGTGTCCTGTCATATAATCATAACTTATTTAAAAGGATGAATTAAAGTGGCCTAGATCTACCATGCTCCAAATGGAATCAAATATATTAAAATGCAAAGAAATATGATCATTATTGGCCCTTGATAAATCCAAAATTAATAATATAATATTTTATATTGTTTACATTATAATTTTGTTAATGTATTTAGTTAACCTAAATACATTAAAAAAATAACTTTTAAAAGATGCAAATATTTAAAATATTCTCTCGCAAGTTACATCTACAAAATATATTTTATTTATATTAAATTGAATAAATTTTATATTATATTAAATTAAATATTTAAAAATAAAATGTCGATGGTGTAGTCTAAATAATATATTTATATTAAATTGAATAAATTTTATATTATAAAATAAATTTATTTATATTAAATTAAATATTTAAAAATAAAATTATATATAAAAATAAAATGTGGATGGTGTATTCTAAATAATAGATGAAATTGTTTGTTTGTTTTTTTTTTCCAAAATTCCACAAATTATGATTTCTTATTTTTTTAAATACATTTTTAAATATACTAATAAATTTAGCAGTCTAAAAAACTTCACAGCTAAATTTAAATTTAAGACACAATAATTCCAAATCACTTAACATTATTAATCAAATAGAATATCAATTTTGGTAGATTACTTTTAACTATAGACATAGTCTAATTTATAGACGAAATAATCTTTTTCATGGGAATTCACCAAAATCCAACAATACAATTTCAATATTAAAAAAAGAAATTACATTTTTGAATGCATATATGGATTCAACACCTTGAAAAACCCCAAATATCTGTTAGATTTAGATTAAAATTAACCAAAAAAATTATATCATGAAAAAATTCATTTCATCTATAAATTAAACTACATATTTAACTATATAATAAAAACTTACTCAATATAAATTCGCTATATTGTAACTAAACCATACTTTTCATTGGATTGTGAAATTGGAATGTAAATGAAAGGACATCCACACATGTGGATTACCAAGTAATAAGTATGGTTCAAGTTTTCATCATAAATTTTCTTTTCAATTTGTAAATACTTCATTGATTAAATTTATTTTCATAGTTTTTACATATTTTGAAATTTTTTGATTTTGTATATGTATTTATTATTATTTGTTTATTTATTTATATTATTATGTAATGCTTAATGAATATTATAATTGTGGGTCTTATTGTATAATTTTTTTTAGTATTTTCTTTTATAGTTTTTTTACATGGTTATAAATTATTATATTAATGTGAAAATCTTTTTATATACTCTAATTTATTGATCTCATTCAAATAAGTCATTTTAATGAGGATATGATGATAACTAATTTGAGAAAGTTTGAGCATTTAGTGAGATAAAGGAAATACTTTGGACAAAGCTTTTATTTCAACAAGGAGGACTTCTCACTTTGGAGAGATTTATTTGGTATTTTTTTTTGGGGAAAATAAAAACTAGCCCTTTTTCTTCACACACATGGAAAACAATAAAGACATTTTTCGAGAATATATGCATGAAATTGTTGGAGGTGTAAATTGTGAAATTCAGGCACGAAATTTGGATGCGGTGAGGGGAGAGACCTCAGTTGATCCTAAATAGATAACAATGACGAAAATGTCATTCAAATCAATTATTTTTAACTTGGGTTTTGGAACCTCTGAGCATCACCTCCAATTCTTCCATGACGATATAGAGCACCACCCATTTGAAACCCTCCATCGTTGTCACCCCTCACACCAGGGATCTGTTGCTCACTTCCAACAATGGACCCTCGAGAACCGACAATGTCACCGCTACCCTCCGCTTTCAATTGTTCCACGAGGATACAAAGAAGCTCCTATTTGAAACCCTCCATCGTTGCCGCCCCTCACACCAGGGTTTTGATGCTCGCTTCCAATGACGAAATGAGGTTCAGATATTGAGGTGGGAATTGACCTACCATTATGGAATTGGCCTTGTAGCCGCAACTGATCAGATAAGGGATTATCACGATCCAAACTTCATTGACAAGGGACAAAAAGACATGGATAAAGAGGCCTTAAAAGCCCTCGCTGCACCTCTAGACATCGCCAAATTTGATGATTTTTTTTCCTCATGCTCAGAGTGAGTCGCCTCAGAGAGATATTGGACTTGGAATGTCGTTGCAGTTTACACACCACAAGAAATCTTCTCGCAAAGTGGTTGATGAAATTTCTGACTAGCTTCCTAAGAGGGTAACTTTGGTTCCTGATCCTTATGTCATTTAACACCTGTATGGTTCTGGTCCCTTTGACGTTTATAAATTCTCAATATTTGTTAAAACCCTATCTAGAAAATACATGTGCCTCAAGGTATGTAAATGGGAGCCTGTATCTTCACTTGCAGACAAAATATTTAAGTTAATAGGTATCCTAAAGAGGAGTACGAGAATCCTCGATGAGGAGAGGAAATTAAACTTGGACCATGATCTAAGGGATTATGGAATTACGAAGGATACCTCTATCTCCCTCATTTTTATACTGAAAGGAGTTTCCAAAGGATTTGGGGCATCCTATACCTAAAAACCCCTCTCATTTAAAGAAGCTCTCAATACAGGCTCTAGCTCCCAACCATCGAAGGATCTTGCCGACCAGGCCATTGTGGTTGAACATTCATTGGAAGCTCCAATGATCTAGATTAATACACTCTTCACCGCAATAAAGATTCATTACTATATTCAACATGTGATCATCTATCATTTTAATAGATTCTGGCCCTCGGCTTCTGCCCTCAGGGAGTGGGTTTTTTAGAATTGGATGAAGAACATAGATCTGCTATTTTATTCTTAAGGTTATTTTGTAGTCATCTTCAAGGATCTAGAGGACTAACAGAGGGTTTTTGACCGAGGCCCCAAGTTTTAGGATCATGTGGAACTCTCAATTCAACCATGGTTTCTTAAGTTCAACCCACTCTCCACGAATACTTTTTCCACTTCGGTTTGGGTAAGAATCCCAAACTTACCCCTTCGGTGGATTACAATGGATTTACTTAAATATATACAAAGTGATATTGGGCACTTTGTCAAAATAGACAGTGAGAGAATAACTAATGGGTTCATCTATTTCGTATGAATATGTGTTGAACTGGATTTAAGTGTAGGTATCTCAGATAAAATCATCCTAAAATGGTATGGAAAGGAAATTTACCAGTCTCTAGACTATGAAAACACAACTTTTAGATGCAAAAATTGTTAGCAACCCAGGCATCTTTACAGTGCATGCCCTAAAGGAGTTTCAAGATCCTTGGAGTTGCAAAAATGCAATCATGGATGGCATGATCAGAAGGAAACTTCAAACTTCATGAACACGAAAATTAGTAAGAAAGACAACCCTCAGTAGGAAAAAATAGGTCCTGCTTCTTCAACCCCCCAAGATCTTGTACAGTCCACGATTGATACGCCTCTGGCCTTGGTGGAAAGAAATTCTCCTGCTAGGGAGACTGAAAGTTCATCAGTACTAATTGTGGATAAAACCACTGGGAAACAATGACCTCATGAGTATGATCATTTGGATAGTGACAAGGATTTTCCATGCTCTGAGGAGGTAGGAGCGATGGAGCTTTTTTTGAAAGATGAGGTTATGGAATATTCCTCAGATGTAGTCGATAAATTTGTAGGATGGGTAGATGTCGATAGGAGAAAGGGAAAGAAAGAAAAACCCCTGAACACATCTGGTGTTTGATATCTTAGTATGTCATACCTACTAGGAGGCATGACCTCTCAGATCAGTTTGTTTGGATCTGTTGGTAAATATATGCACTCAATATACTATTTTTTTTTTCTATTAATAGAATATTTCGAATCAGCTTACAAAAAAAATATATTTTTAACTTATAATTAGATTATGCCATGGATACATAACTATCATCTTTATAAATATAAAACTAAAACAAGTTAAACATATTGAATATTTTATTAATTATATATAAGATATTAAAATTAAAACATTAAACCTTATAACCATCACCACTTAGCATTTACTTCCCTTATCATTATGGCTTGTCCCAAATCACTTAGCATTATTTTTCCTTATCATTAATGTGTGTCCCAAATCACTTAACATTATTTTTCCTTATCATTAATGAGTGTCCCAAATCACTTAGCATTCTTTCTTTATTTATATATGCTAAGATATTTGTTGAGTTGGATTTTGTTTCTCAATTTTTTTAAACCTCGTGCTTAAGGTTAACAAAAACAACTTTATTTTTGTAATTAGATCATCTCTCTATTATTTTTAATATTGTGCAAGATTTTTTTTTGCCTCTATTCTAGTACGTATTTAGTTGTCTAACAACTGGCATAGATCTATATTCTAGTATTTATTTATTTTTCTAACTGTTAGTATATATCTATTGTAATTTTGGATCTATCAAGTTTTGAGAGGGATCAAATATATCGTAGTGAAAACCTTTTTTAGAGTGAAAAACTTGAAGAAAAGTTTGCATCTCAAGAGATTTGACGTGTCTTAGTGTTTAATAGATATGGGGTTAAGATGGATCCACACTAGTTATTTCTATATATATGTATGTGTGTCTACTTATATGTACCATGTATTAGCTCCATGTTCAACATGGAAGAAGTTAGGTATCTCCTTCATTTTAAGCACACTAATAAAATATTTTAACCATAATAATTTTTTAAAACATATTTTTGTTATTAAAATATTTTTAAATACATTCCTTCCTACTTGGAAATAATGCTTACAATAGTATATAGGTAAGATTGGTTTCTTGGTTAGATTAGGACGTTGATATATTCTCTCAACCATATTTTCCTTGTTTGGAATCAATTGGATCTCATAAGAACTATATATGTGTGTTGTAATTTGGTTTTGAATAATAAGATACAAATAATTTCATGTGCACTATGTTTTCTCCTCAAATTTTTTATTTGGTATAAAAGTCTCTATGGGCTTGACTCCCTCAAGGGAGGGCCTAGTAAGATGGAAAAATTATTAGGATTAAATCCATAAGTTTTACATAGAGTAAGCATAGGTTAGATATTAATATGTTGAGTGTGATCTATTTCTATCTATCAAGTACTTCCGGTTGATCTCGTTCAATGTAGAGAGGAGAAGATATTACCTGTGTAATACTCACAACCTCTATGACCCATCACATTCCATCGCCACACACAGAGAACTTCAAAATTATTGATGAGCACCATCATTAGGTACATTATAAGGGGTTAATTGTCCCCTTTTTAGCTTAATTATTCTCTCTCTCACATTTAATTGCATTTTGTCATATTTTTCTTAGTGAGAATGGTGTATTAAGGGTTGTCATGTTTCAAGGGATAATGTGGTTTAAATGCAATAAAATCAAGGGAATAATGCCATTTTTGAGAAATATTTCATAATCAAGGTTTGGAGTAGACAACAAGGAGTGATTGTAGGAGGTTTGACCACATTCTTAACTCCTAAATGCAACGAATATCTCCTCAAGATTCTCCTCCAACAACTCGAAATCATAGGCAGCCAAGCAAGTGAAAGATCAAAGGGAGCCAAGCTCCACTTCTCTTGAGTTCCAAGGGAACAAAGACGTAATTTTTAGGGAGATGTTGGTAGCTACCCTTTAGCATAAATAGGCTAGAGAAAGAGCTCACTAATATTCAAATTTTGGATGTAGCTAGAGCACTCTTGGCTCTTGTATTAGACATTTTTGACTTTCATATGTTATGTACAAGACTGGTTATGAAATAAAATGAGAATTTGGTTTCTTCTCCACTGAGTTAGTTTCAGGGCGATGAGCTTATGGGTTAGGGCCAAATCCATTGGCCTTAGTCTCGATTGTGTACTTGTGTTCTATTTTATGTTGCAGTAGTTAATTTCTTTCATTTCCTGGTTGGTAGCATATAAAACATAAAAACTGTGCCAAGCCTCCCTCTCTCACCTCTTCTATTGGAGCTTGAGGAGGAATTTCTTCCACCATAGAACAAATATCTTTTCAGTTTATGATTTCTTGGAAAAGTTAGGTAGTTTTACTTTTCTTATCATGAACATGTTGTAGGTGTAGTGGTAGATTTCTGTTTCAAGTGCATAGGTAGGTTTGTTTAAATTCAACTCATCTTTTCCACCATTTTTAGGATAATTTTTTCAATGCTGAATGCATGAACAAGCATCTTGATTGCAGGTTTGAATAGAGAAGCATAGGAGGACCCCTTCAACACCATCATCTTCAATCTTCACCCTTCTTCAGCCACCTTCCATCCAAGTCACCTACAACCTTGTTTTTAAGGTCAACACCACATCACTAAGAGCGACCTTGAGGGTGAAAAATAGGCTTTGTGAAGAGTTCTAAGCTTAGCCAAGGGTTTGGCTACCCTCCATCTACAAATATCCACCTTTACCCCACCTCTCCTAACCTATTTCTTACCATTTCTACCCTCAAAATCCAATCGCCATGTTTCTTGTAGCTTTTTAAGACATCATGTAGCACTACAGGAAATCCTATAGCAACTTCCTGTAGTAGTTCCAAATACTCTCTCCTTCAGCCAAAAATTGTTCTTCCACCTCATCTAAGCCTAGCCAAGGCATGAATAGACCTTCAGCTCTAAACCTTTGGTCCAGGGACACTCTTAGACCACCTAGGCACCTCCTTTTTTTGTTGCAAAACATAGTCATTTTGCAGTGTGATTAGTTCATTACTAGATGTATCATTAAAACACATCAGCTAAGCATAAGTTAGATAAGACTTAGTTAGTCATTTGATTCAATATGTGTGATCTAGATTACTTTCCTTTTCTGCAGTTCAATTCAAAAATATAGATTATGAATTCCACTTAGTGTAATTTCCTTTCTTGCATTAGCATAAGTGTGAATTTCTCTTTCTTGCAAATAAATAGATGAATTAGTGTGATCTAGAGTAGTTTCTTTCCCTTTTTATATAGTAATGATTATGATTTATTTCCAGTCTCAGATTACATTTAGAAGTGTGACAGACTTCCTTTCCTAGAAGTCACCCTAGCAATAGCACCTCATTTTAGGACTTAGATGAGGATGGCATGAGTAGAACTAATTTTTTGTGCATGTAACATTGTTACCTCCAAGTTTGTACGAACCCTGGGTTGATAAATTAAAATTGAGTAGTCGCTAGGAGTTGCAGTACTCTTGGTGCAATTCCAGGGCTCAAAAATTTTTGGTGCCATTGTCAGGGAGGTGTCTAAGTAGATGTTTGTTTCTTCTTTAGCATTATTTTCTTCTTTTTATTTTACATTTAGTTCCAAAATATTGAAAAATATAAAAACAATTTGAATTTCATGCCTCATAGGAGCAGAGATAACCATGGAAAATTCTTACCAAATAATCCACGTCCCCACACATTCACCCTTCACTCTTCTTTAATGATTGTGAGGTAGAACACACTATAGGTGAACCACTTGAAAAATTTGAAGAAAATATTGGAGAAGAAGAGGAACTTTTTTCACTTGAGGAACCTACTTCACTAATTCAAGCCATGGCTGAAACTAGGGCCGAAGGAGTCTTTCCCATTAGAGAAATTGATGGATAAACTACAATGAAGAAAATCAATCCCTCAACCCTTCCACATTTCGATGGCCTTACCTCTAAGGGTCCTGACACCTTCCTATTTAGGTTTGTTGATTTCTACAGGACTTACAACTATGCCTGAGATGACCAAAAGCTAAAAAGTTTCCCATCCACCCTCTGGGATGTAGCCTTGCGCTTGTTCATGGGTTTGTGATCTAGGTGGCTCTAGGGACACATACAAGAAAAACAGGGCTTATGGAAGCTCAAAATTCAAAGTGATTAGAATGCTATCGAACTGGGAATAGAGCGTAGATCTCGTCGTCCTGATCAGAGTAGTGTGAAAAATTCGTCAAACTAAGCTCGTATGCAAAAGTTAGAAGCAATTGAAGTTCCGGGTTGAATTGATGAGGTGGCAAGCTCAAGGAGGACACAATTCCACAGAAATCTGGCCATCAAATTCCGACTAGCTCCGGCTGGATTCCAAGAAATTTTTTTGGGACCATTAATTTGTATCCTATGGTAAAAAATCAAATAATTTTAAAATAGACCGTTATTTTATTTTAAAATTAAAAAAATATAAAAAAGGGGGGATGGCGGGCCACCAACCCCACCAACCCATCATCGCATGACCACATATATAAAAAACATTAAATATGGGTGGGTGGGCCATGACCCTTGCCGGACCCCATGACACCCAACTTAACACCATATCATGTATACAACAAACCGTTGCAATGGGGGGTGGGCCACCGGTGGTGGAATCGGCCTCCCCACACCACATACATGTTAAACAACAGAGGTTTGGAGGCGGGCTACTCAATGCGGGTCCAGACCCCCCAAAAATATATTGCATTTTTTTTAAAACAAAATATATACCTATTATGAGAGGGGGGAGGGTTTGACCGCCCGACCTCCTCCCTTCCATTGTGGATCACAACCATCGTGCCAATGATCTACTTGGGAAATTCCACCATGAATTTTTTATATAAACCCTCATTTTCATTAGTGCGGGCAGAGCAAGTCGGAGCAGAGGAGTGGCACAGATTTCGAGGGCTGAACCATGAGCCCAAACAACAGGGAGCAGAACCATGATTGAAATCAGCCTTTAGGGGGGGTGAAATTTTTGCAATGTCCAAATGGGACAAAATTTATGTCTATTTGGCACTATTTGATGCCATGAATCTCATGGTGTATTCAGATTTTCTATTTGACCATTCCATTTTTTAGCCACTTTTCAAAGTGGAGTTGCAGGTGTCAGCATTCAATGTGTGAGCAATCGTTTTTAGGATATTCGAAGCCACGAGATTGATGGTACAACCTGATCCATTAGTTTATCATCCTTTCTTCAGATAGCTCCAAGATGTGAGGTATATGTAGTGTGATCATGTACTTCTCTGTCTCTTTGCTATGAGATGCATTGTGTTGTATAGATCCCTGTTGATGTTTGATGTGAGATCTTGTTTTATTCTCGATGCGAGATGTAATTTTTATCATGGATTGTTTTATGTTGTTTGAGATCCCTTTGTTGCCATGTTGGCATGATACTCATTGTCACCGTGTATGTTTGATTGAGATCTATTTGTTGCCATGTTTGGCGGGATACTCATGGTCATAATCCATGTGAAATTGTCATGCTGATAGGAGTCTTTTTTGTGAATTTGAGTTCCTATAGTGGAACATCTCATGGATATGTCCAGCCACTCTTGCGTGAGGGAATTTTCCTTGTATGATAGAAAAAATACCATCCATGTACATCATCACTATCTCTAGCATTTAATGCAGTGGCCTACACCATATTGACATTGAGGCCCGGAGATGTAGTCCCTCCTGGATGAACTCAGTTATCAATCTCTTATGTTGCTAATTCTTGTTATGTTCCTCTTCCTTACAACATGCATATATGTTAATTATGTTCATTAATTATTTGATGCAATTCTAACACATCAACTGAAGTAAAAGGGCTTGGTTTAAAAGGTATAAGAAATTTACCCGGATCAAGTGGTATCAGAGTGGTCTTCTTGCTGATTTGGATTGCATGCGTGAACCATTGAATGTTCACTAAGATGAGCAATGGAGGATGTCAAAGGCATGTATGAGACCATGCTTAGGGTGTTCGTGAAAACAGACATGTTCTACAAAGCTTATGAGAAACAAGCAACAGACAACACTGAGTTGAAAAAACTTTTACAAGAGGATAAGGAGGACAAAAATTAGTTGCAGCTTCCATTACAAGCCACGACAGAGGCATTGGAAGAATTTAAGTGTGACAGCCAAAGTCTTCAAACCGATCATGCTGCATTGAAAACACTCCTACAAGAAGAGAAGGAGGAAGAGCAGTGAGTGTAGCTTCAATTGCAAGCCATGACAAAGGCATTGGAATAATTGAAGCACCATGATGAAAGTATTCAAGAAGATCGTGAGGCATTGAAGAAACTCCTACAGGAAGAGAAGGAGGAGAAGCAATGATTGCAACTTCAGATATAGGTCGTGACAGAGGCCTTTGAGGAAGTGAAGTGCAACGAAGGCTTAGAGAAGCCTTCTTCACCTGTTTCAAAATCGACAACTAAGGTAAACAATGTTGATTTCTCTTTAGTTTCATCTTCACATGATATTAATTTTGTTGGAACTGTGGAGATACCCATTATTAGAACCGACATGAGACTCCTAACCAAGATGGGTTACAAAGGATGAGGACTTGACATTCATGGCCAATGCATAACTCAACCATTGGAGCTTGTGAAGAGACCTCCCTATGTAGGTTTGGGATACACTGAAGGAGGATGTTTGAAGGACATCAAAGGAAAACATACATTTTTGAACTCGTCCAGAGAAAGGATTGATGGGAACACTTCACTATCATCCCATGGAAGTGCATGTTGCAATAGAAGAGCTGAGGCAAGCTCTCATCACCATGATCACACCAGAGACCACCAGGGAAGGTATAACAAGTCTCACTATTCCAAACTTCATTTTGATTAAAAAAGTGTTTCTAATCATGGTCGTAAATCATGGCATTGAAAAACTTGTCATTTTTGTTGTTTACATAACCATGTCATTTCTAAGTGCTGGAAAAGAATGGCAGCACAAAGGAGGATGAGGCATAAAAAGCCTTCTCCACAGAAAAGAAAGAAATTGGTTAAGCAGGTTTGGAGGAAGAATAACTTTTGCAACCAGTGAAACCAAAGTGGTCATGAAAGATCCACATGTTCGAGGCTCAATCCAGAGCAACACCTTAAGGATGAAGCATCGATGCATGAATCAGTTGAAACCATTGTTTGACAATAAAACGTGCCACAAGGAGATGATCCATTCACTTTGATAAGTGAGAGATGGTTTTTCTAGATGTGGTAGTATGTCATGGCCCTGTTTGTAAATCATATGTTTCATTTTTAATTGTAAAAGTGATGAGGTGTTTTCCATCGCTTGTTCAACAATAATGATATTTTTCTCTTGTTTGATCAATCGTGTGTGCATTTATTCTATGTAAAAGTGATGACATGTTTTCCATCACTTCGAAATGCGACAATGATGTTTTTGGCCTTGTAATGATAACTGGGGCATGATTTCCATTTGATGTAAATTTGACCACCAAGTATGTGTTATAAACTGGTGGCAAGTATGAAAATGTTTGGGTCATAGTTGGTCAATTTGAGCATAATTTGCAAGAGATTGTACTACAAGTTTGCAGGAGAATACATGAGGTGTCGACTCATCGATTAAGGCTTTGAAGAACAAAGGTCAAGGAGATGGAAGGGTGACCTTTCAGGACACTTATGATGCAGACATAGTACACAACAGTTGCTGATTCTTGTTGATTCTTTTGGAGGACCAAAATCTCCTCAGTGGGGAGGAATGATCCAGGTGGCTACAAGGACACACACAAGACAAAGAGGGCTTTTAAAAGATCAAAAATCAAAGTGATCAGAATGTTGTTGAACAAGGGCCAGAGCATAGATCTCGTTGTCCTGATCACAACGGTGTGAATAGTTCATCAAAACGAGATCGTATGTGAAAGTTAGAAGCAGTAAAAATTTTGGGTTGAGTTGATGAGGTGACAGGATTAAGGAGGACACAATTCCATAGAAATCTAGCTGTCAGATTCCAGCCAGCCCCGATCAACATTTGGGTGAATTTGTGGGACCATTAATTTGTCTCCTATGGTCAAAAATCGAATAATTTTAAAATGGACAGTTATTTTATTTTAAAACTTAAAAAATATAAAAAAGGGGGGTGGCAGGCCACCAACCCCGCCACCCCATCACCACATGACAACATATAAAAAACATTAAATATGGGTTGGCAGGCCATGACCCTCGCTGGACCCCACGACAACCAACTTAATGCCATATCATATATACAACAAACCATTTCAATGGGGGGTGGGCCACTGACGATGGACCCGACCTCCCCACACCACATACATGTTAAATGACAGAGGTTTGGGTGTGGGCTGTCTGATGCAGGTCCGCCCCCCAACAATATATCACATTTTTTTTTTTAAACAAAATATATACCTATTATGGGAGGGGGTGGGGTTTGACCGCCCGACCTCCTCCCTTCCATTGTGGGTTACAACCATCGTGCCAATGACGTACTTGGGAAATTCCGCCATGAATTTTTATATAAACCCTCATTTTCACTAGTGCGGGCAGAGAAGGTCGGAGCAGAGGAGCAACACATATTTCAAGGGTGGAACCATGAACCCAGACAACAGGGAGCAGAACCATGATTGAGCTCAACCTTTGGGGGGGGGATTTTTCTAGTGTCCAAATGGGACAAAATTTATGTCAATTTTGCACTATTTGACACCATGAATCTGATGGTGTATTTAGATTTTCTATTTGACCATTCCATTTTTCGGCCACTTTTCAAAGTGGAGTTGCAGGTGTCAGCATTCAATGTGTGAGCATTCGTTTTCAGGATATTTGACGCCACAATATTGATGGTACAACTAGATCCATTAGTTTATCATTCTTTCTTTAGATAGCTCTAGGATGTGAGGTATATGTAGTGTGATCATGAACTTCTTTGTCTCATTGCTATGAGATGCATTGTGTTGTATAGATCCTTGTTGATGTTTGATGTGGGATCTTGTTTTGTTCTCAATGTGAGATGTATTTTTTCTCATGGATTGTTTTATGCTATTTGAGATCCCTTTTTTTCCATGTTGGCGGGATACTCATTTTCACCATGTATGTTCGATTCAGATCCCTTTGTTACCATGTTCCACTGGATACTCATAGTCATCATCCATGTGAAATTTTCATGCTGATAGGACTCCTTTTTGCGAGTGAGAGTTACTATAGCGGAGCATCTCATGGGGAGGTCCATCCATTCATGTGTGAGGGAATTTTCCTTGTATGATAGAAAAAATACCATCCATGTACATCATCACTATTTCCAACACTTAATGCAGTGGCCTACATTATCTTGAAACTGAGGCCCGGAGACGTAGTCCCTCCCGGATGAACTCTATTATCAATCTCTCATTTTGATAATTCTTGTTATTTTCCTCTTCTTTACAACATGCATATATGTTATTTTATGTTCATTAATTCTTTGATGCAATTCTAACACATCAGCCGAAGTAAAAGGTCTTGGTTTAAAGGGTATCAGAAAATAACCTAGATCATTTTGCCTAGGAACAATATCACTACCTATGCACAGAGGTAAGAGTCCTTCAACAACAAATATAGAGACTATTGTAGGTCCGAAGAGACCAAAGAGGAGATATTTAGGATGACCCTGGGACCTAATGAATCCTTGGAGGATTATGAAGAAAGATTCCAACTGAACTATAAAAAAGCCAAATGCACCCTAGATCCTGGATCACTCAAATTGGTACTTCTCCGAGGGGTCAGGGAATAGCTGATAGAAACCCTTAATATGCTGTTTGGAGGAGATATCTACCAGCTACCTTATGAGGACATCAAGAATGTCTTTAGAAACCACTATAGGGGAGCTAGGAAGAAAGGTAGAGCTAGCCAAAGCATGACCAACACCCCTTCCTCCACCTCCATCAAGTATGAGATTGGAAATATGTTGCAGGACTTAAAATGTGAGATGTTGCACACCTTTTCTTTGCAAATGGACATAATGTAGATCAAAAGGCAAGAATAGGAAGTAGAGATGGCCTTGGCTATCTTTTTCCCTAGATGTACCAGAAAACACCCTCGAAATGAATGTACACTAAATTTCATAGAGGTTTTCTTAGTATGTGAAGAGAATAATGCCACAGATAAGTGTCCCTCCTTACATGGTCTCAAAGCTATATATCAAGGTGGGGAAGGAGGACTAGAGAAACTATGTTTCATAAATTAGAGAAGGCCTCAAGGGCCTTAGGTCATATCGGCAGGCTATGCAAGGTGCACCTTAATCATACTACCATGAAAACCAGAATGTACTTATGAAGTCTTGGTACACATCCACTCCTTCATCATGGACTACACCTCCTACTTGGCCTTATACCCCTCCATATCACCCACAACCTACAAACCAATCCTTCCAGCAGTATGTTCCTCAATCACCTCAGTGGAGAAACCCATCTCAAGGGTGGAGGCCCCAAAAAAACCAACCGCCTGCTTTACTACGTCCACCCCCACCTCAACCTCAGCTCACTCATTCAACTCCACCTAAGTTGCCTCAGATGCCTTCCCAGCCCAATCTGAACCCAAATAACAAGCAAGCACACCAAGTTTACAGTGGGGAAACATCCTATCCAACTTATGTTGTGGAGATACATGAAATTAACCTTAGGTATGGAAGATTACTCCTAGACAATCATCCTCCATATCCACCTCCAAAGGTTGAGGAGGAAAAGGAGGAGAACAACCCTCAAAACAATCAACCTCCTTTTCCTAAGAGCCAGATCCACCCTAGTCAACACACCCTAGAAGAGACTGAAATCCTAGGAGAACTGAAAAACCTGTGTGTGAAAATACCCCTTCTCCAGGTCATTAAGGATGTCCCTATTTACAATAGGATCATCAAACGAAAATGCTTTAAAAATCCTAGGAGAAAGAAGAAAGACACCCCTACCATCAATGTTGTGGGACAATTGTCCAAATTAATGTTGGGGAGGGTGATCTTCCTAAAGTACCTGGATCTTGGAAGTCAAATAGTAGATGTACACATCGATGGTGTCATAGTCCCACACACTCTGATTGATATTGGCGTTGACATCAATGTTATGACTAGGGAAACTATGCTTAAAATCAACCTCCAAGGAGCCTTGAGAAATACCACCACTGTTCTGCAACTTGTAGACAGATCTAGAGTAGCTCCGAAAGGAATTGTTTAGGATGACATGGTCTCGATTGACTCCCGAGAGTATCCCAAAGTTTTCCTAGTCCTTGAGCCAAAAAATAAGTTTAACAAATATCCTCTCATTTTGGGAAGGCCTTGGTTGGCCACTACCGATGCTTATATTAGTTGTAGGGATGGAAACATGACTACTAAGAAGGGGCCCTTGTCCAAATAGCTGGTATTATATCCTCCTGCCCAACCTTCCATTGACCATGACCTACCCTTGTGGTTGGAGGATGAAGAAGAAGAGGATGAAGCGTACAATACCACACCTCACCCCATTTTTACCATATATATTGTTCTAAGAGGGGCACAACCCAATGAGGATGATCTCATTGACCACATCATTCAAAGCCAACCCCACATTTCCATTCCACTCGATGTCCTAGTGAGAGAATCTGAAAGTAGCCCTTGGATTGAGCTGCACTAATTTGAATCAACCTCTGAAGCCACAAAGGCTGTGTAATTTTTCCCATCTAAATCCCTAAAGATTAACTCATCCCTCTCGGTCAAAGAAGAAGAGAAATTGTGCCAGCTCCTGAAGGAAAAATTATATGCTTTTTCTTGGGACTACAAGGACATGAAAGGGGTGCATTCCTCAGTGTGAACACATCATATTTATATTAAAGAGGGATGAAAGCTTGTGCCCTAGCCCCCAAAGGAGGATGAACCCAACCTTAAAAGACATAGTAAAGGAGGAACTGTAGAAGTTTCTAGATGCAAGTTTAATCTACCCCATATCAGATAGTGAGTGGGTGTCTCCTCTTGTTCTAGTCCCAAATAAAAATGGTAAGTGGTGAATATATGTTGACTACTGAGAACTAAAATAATCCACTAAAAAGGACCATTTCCCTTTGCTCTTCATTGATCAAGTCCTGGATGATTTTGTAGGAATTATTTTTTTGTCTTTCCTGGATGGATTCAATGGGTATAACTAGATTCGGATCAGCCCTGAGGACCAAGACAAGATCACTTTCACATGTCCCTGGGGAACTTTATCTTACAAAGTCCTTCCCTTTGGCTTGTTAAATGCCCCTACTACTTTCCAGACCACTGTCTTGAGCATTTTTTCTGAACTAGTCCATGATTTTGTAGAGATCTACATGGACGATTTCACACCTTATGGGTGTGATTTCTAGGAAGCTTTGTCCAATCTAGGAAAAGTGTTGAGGAAATGCATTGAAATGAATCTCTCCCTGAGTCCTTAAAAGTGTGAATTTTTTAAAATGGTAGGGATAGTCCTAGGCCACTCCAAATCACAAGAAGGAATACAGGTGGGCCCAAACAAAATCACCATCATAAAAAGGGTGCCTATTCCTCAAAAGAAGAGAGATGTCAGAAGTTTCCTATGTTTGGATGGCTACTATAGGAGGTTCATTAAGGACTTCAAAAAAGTGTCTTCACCATTATTTGGATTGTTGGCCAAATATTCAGATTTTTTCTAGTCTATTCTTTTTCATGAGGTTTTTGATCTCATCAAGGAATATCTAACCACTGCCCCTATTCTTTGAGGTCCCAATTGGGCTCTTCCCTTCCACATTCATACAGATGCATCACATAAAGCTCTGGGGAAAACCTTCGAGCAATTGTAAGATAAATTACCCTATGCCATTTATTTAATTAACAAGAATCTGTCCAAAGCTGAACTTAACTATATTGTCATTGAAAAGGAGCTCTTAGATATTTTTCATCCCCTAAAAAAATCCAGGCACTATATTACTGGTTATCAGATATTTGTACATAATGGTTATCTAGAACCATTAGATGGTTGTTGTTGTTGCAACAATTTTATTTGACAATTGTTGATAAACAAGGAAAGGAAAATGTTGTTGCAGGCTTCTTATCTAGACTAATTTTATCTGTATATGAGGAAGGGATGGTGGATGATCAACTTCTGGATGAACATATATTTTATATCTCAATAGTCTCTCCTTAGTTTACTGACATAGCCAACTACTTGGTTGTTGAGAGGTTTCCTCCAAACCCTTCATCCAAAGAAAATAGTAGGATTATAAGGAAAAGCACCCCTTTCACTTGGATTGGTAGAAATATCTTCAAATTGGTTCTGGATCAAATTATCAGAAGACGTGGGAGGGAAGAAGAGGTCTTTTACATTCTCTCAGAATTTCACGATGGTCCTTGTGGGGGTCATTTTTCTGTTAAGAGGACAACCTTCAAAGCCTTACAAGTGGGATATTATTGGCCTACCCTCCGCGAGGATGCCAAGAGATACACTAGTAGATGTGATAAGTGTTAAAGGATGGGGAGAACTACATCGAGGGATGAAATATATTTACAAAATCAGATGGATCTAGAGCCATTTGACAAGTGGGTCATGGACTTCATTGGACCCATTGATCCACCATTCAGGAAGAAGAGATATATCATAGTCTGCACCGATTACTTGACCAAGTGGACCGAAACAAGGTTTGTAAAGGCAAAAATGGAAGAGAAGGTAGCTAAGTTTTTGAGAGAGAATGTGATCTACAAGTTTGGATACCCCAGAGAGGTAGTCACCGATCATGGGGCTCAATTTACATCTCATCTCATTGAGAACCTCATGAGGCAACACAAGATAAAGCACAAGACTTCCACTCCCTATCATCCTCAAGAAAATGGATAGATGGAAGTGACAAAAAGAGACTTGGAGAAAATCCTAAAAAAAATCTATGAGTAGTAGTAGGAAATATTGGGAGACAAATTGGTGGAGGTCACTTGGGCTTACAATACCACTTGGAAGACAACTACAAGGTTTACTCCATATGATCTAGTTTAAGGGAATATTTTCTTTCCATTAAGTTTGAGTATAACACCCTTAGGATGGAAAATCAGTTGGACATGGACATAAAAAAGGCACAAGAAGAAAGGTTGCTTTAGCTGAATGGTTTAGATGAATTTAGAATTCAATCCCTCCTTCACATTGAAGTAATCCAACTGCAAAGAAAAGTTTGGGATGACAAGCACATAAAAGAGAAGACATTTTAGGAAGGAGACTTGGATATACTCTATGACTCCAGATTCAAGGACTTCAAGGGAAAGTTAATGACTATATGTCTAGGACCTTATCAAGTGGAGAAATTCGATGACAATGGGGTTTTTTATATCAGAACCAAGATGAGGAGGGGATCCCTCTGCTTGTCAATTGTTACAGAATAAATATGTACAAGAAGCCCCTGTTTAAGGCTAAATTTATCAATAAAATAAACATAGAGGTGAATGTAATTAGAAGTTCCATGGTTTCCAGTCCCTCATATTCATAGAAAAAGAAAAAGGAAAAAATAAATAGGCCTGGGTGAAAACCTTTCTAAGGCATCCAAGGAAAATTCCTCGGTTGAAAGCCTTCATGAGGCAATCCTGGAGCAAAAAAAAAAGAAAAAGAAAAAAATAGAGAAATAAAAGATCCTTGGGTGAAAAACTTTTTGAGGTGACCAAGGAAGGCTTGTGGGGTGAAACCCTCTACTGAGGCAAGCCACCTGTCTTGAAAAAAAAAAAAAGGAAAAAGAAAATAAAAAAAATCAAAATAATGACACAACAACTATGCACTAACGTGCTTCTGTTTTACAGGTTGTTGATCAGGGACAATTTCAAAAAAAAGAGAAACACTCCTATCTCTCTCTCCTCTACCAATCCACTCCATGTCCAACCCAAACATGCATTCCTTGATACATTTCTACCACGAGGTGAGAAAAAATTCCAATTTTCTCTTACTCTCTACACTGCTACAGGATGTCCTAGGCTACTACATGATCTCCTATAGTGCTACCAGAAACCCTATAATGCTACAAGAAAGTCACTTGAGGATGAATATGCTTACTCAAGGCCACCTAACCCTAAAAAATACATGAAAATTTTCTTTTATACCTATGTCTACCATCCCTAACCATCACTCAATCCCATGCATGAATATGCACTCATCAAACCCTTTATTTTTCCAATGTGATCCAGTTTGTCTAAATCCACACACAGATCCTATTGTCTCATATAATCCTCCACTACACCACTCCATTAAATTCATAACACCACCCCTAGCATCCATATACTCTTTTTCTTCCTCCCTTAGGATAATTGAGCTCCAAAACTGCAACAAGGGAACTCCTACGAGAATATTATCACTTCCTATAGCAAATCTATGCATGCAACCCACACATCAAAAAAGCATGAGATGAATGATGAAGATTGATCTTGAATATCACTAGAGTACTCCAGAAAGAAAGCTACACCAACAAAAACATCCTAGGGTCTCCATGAGCTACATGCAGAAGAATCATCAAGAAAACACAATAAGCACCTCACTCAGAAAATAAGCTCCTCACTTAGAAAATAAATAAATAAAAACACAACAAATAAAACAAATCACATTTGACCATCATGGTGATCCATCTCCCTGCATCAAATGATTCTTACACTCATTAGTAATAAGGTAGGCTTAGGTATGGTTCCCTCACCCTCTCTCTATGCATCATTTGACTTAGTGAGTAAATGTTGATAAAATAGAGTTTAATAGGAAAAAAAGGTGGCTAGTTAACTTGGCCACCCTCGAATAGTTAAAGTGAAAAGTTGGGGGAGTTTGCATGCCACATGGATTTTTCACATAAGTTAGGGGAAGGATAGCAAGGAGTGGGAGCTAATTCTGAGGTAGAAGGGAATGATTGGCTTGAGTGGGACCAACGGTCCAAATGAGGAAACCTCGTTCCAAATCCACATCACCAATACACTCCAAGCCCACTCAATTTAGAATAAAGAGTGTACTTTGGCTCATTCCCCCTCATTATATTTTGCATTTCAAGATCATTTAGAGAAGTACAAAGACATGAGACATCGAGGAGCTTTAATCCATGGTTGAGATTTGCATGCAACTCATGCTACAAGAAAATCGACTACTGCTATAGGAAGTTTCCAGGGAGGCCACAAAATGTTAGAAAGTGTCATGAAATACACCCTCAGAGTATATTGACACCCCAACACCATCATTCAAGTTAGAGAACACCATAATTTCATAGGTAAGTGGCCATCACCCCATCAAGTTGCAAAGAACTTTCATGGTAATTTACACACAGTGAAGCCATAATTCAGTAAACTAAAGGGTTTTTCAAAGGAACATGGATAAGGAAACCACATTTTGTGTAAAATTAAATTCTTTAGGGTCCCATATCGTAGTGCTTTTGGAAAAAAACCACAAACAACCACTTCTGTGACAAAGTCACAAGATGGGGGGAGGTTTCAATATAAGGGAGCCCATAGACATAAAAAGAATTAGACTACACCCCCCTATGGTTGACATCTTCAGAAATCACTAGTGGTTGGGGTTCTTTGAGCTCCTTAAGGGATTTGATGATGAAGTGGCTCGATAATTTGTAGTAGCCTTTCACTCTCAAGAGGATGATAGGGCCACCACAGTGGTAAGAGGGCTAGCAATTACCATAACCCCTGAGCTCATTAGAAGAGTCACCACCTTACATCTAGGAGTTAAATGGAACAAAGAGGACAAAGTATATAGTACTGCCTGTTAGAAGAGTTTCTTCTTGCCCAATGAAGAATACATTGAAGATACGAATCGGGTAATAAGGGAAAGTCTACCTTACCCATGGGATAAGGTAGCTTACCATATCATGACATATATCTCCTGTGAGGGTAGACTAAGTGTGGTACATGGGTACCACTTTAGATTGTTACATGAACTTAGGTTGAAATGGGGTATGCCTTTAGATCAAAGACTAAATATCCCATATTTCCTCCTCCTTTCAATGAGAGATATGAGCCATAGGGTAAGGGAGAGGAAATATCAACACCTAGCTCATCATGGTATCATTAAATTAATAGTAGGAGATGCTCTCAATAGACTCAACATCCTTGTACCTTGGTCTGCCTTCATTGACATGGATAGAGAAGAATTCATTGGGACACAAGCCATCACTCCTAGAAAGGCCTTGTAGAGTCCCAGAATTGTTTTGTTTTGACACCCTTTTGCATTCATGTTTTCCTTATTTTTTCATC